>JAXCMG010000024.1:5454952-5737319 GCA_034642415.1 Podarcis siculus | reverse complement strand
GCGATGAGTATTCTTGCTGCTGTACTAGCATACATAAACAAAGTTCTATCCTTCTTTGACACTTTCTGGAAACTAGTTTCTCAAGGGTGTAGGAGACCCCCCCCACAGGACTTCAATTCCCAGGGTGGTTTAAGAATGAATGCCAGTTCCCAGGGAACTTTGGGAATTGTTGCAACCTGACTAATTTATGTGCTATAAGCTGTTTCTTCTTACTTATCTGTGGAGTAAACCCAATGGAACTCAAATGGACTTTCATTTGAGTAGAATTCAGTAGAAGTGCTGTGCTCCCCCTTCTAATCAGTTGATGCAGAAGGTACGAGAACATGATTTGAGATTCCTGCTTAGAGCAATATAGACATATATCTCCTCCACTTCTGATTGCACAGGTACAACTGATACAGGTGTGCATGATGGAGGAAGCACCTGGCAATGCATAGATAAAGCAGATGCATTAGATGTAGTTGAATTTCTACCATTAGGAAAGGAAGTTGGGGCATGGTTCCCATTGAGTACAATGAGGCTTATCCTAGGTCTGTGGGTATAGGATTGCAAGCTATGTATCATAAATCTATTCATAACTTACAAAGCACTATCTGAAGCTATTATCAGCAGTCAGCTTGAAGGAATATTAGAATATAGTGAAAGAAAATGGTATTAAAGGGTTTTTTAAAAAATAAAATTGAGAAATGAGCTTGATTATGAAATTACAACCCTTAACTGATAATCAGTCAGATCGTTGGGTTTGTTCTTAATTCTTAATTCAGGAACCTGGAATAGATTTGATGAGTAGGCAGTTTCTGTGGGTATTCATCCAACATTGGAAAATAACTTGTGAACGTCAAGAAGCATATCAGAACTGATTTGGTAGGAATGGAAACTGGCGGATGTCAAATAATCATATTTGCACCTCCCCACTGCATCCCAAGCAGCTGCAAGTGTCGAATGTAAATACAACAAATTGCATTTCATACACACAGTTAGTGATTTTATCCGGTCACTGTTGTCTTTCTTCCTGGAATTCAATTTGTTTCTCTTACTGCAGGGTCACAGATTGGGGAAATCTTTGCGAACATGGTATGCCTGCTTTGAAGCCAGGGGTCAGCGCATTAGTACAAAGAGGGAATTAATCCAATGTGCTAGTGCACCGAGTGATATTTAAATCATTTTAAGGGAACTAGTGTGGGTTCCTATTCTTAGTTTCCATCTGGACAGGCAGAGGCAAATCAAAAGGAGAACTTCACACATGAATATTCAAGGCAAAGTATTACTTCATTGTCAGCTCTAATTGCTAGTTTTACCTTATTAGTAGAAGCTTTTCTGAAGCTGAGGCTGACATCCATTTGTTTGCACACTGTTATTAGTCAAGACTCAGTGAAGTCTTGTAATTAACACCTCCACATTATCTCATGCAGTGAAAGTAAAGACAAACACATATGACTCACTTTGTTTCAGCTTTGTTCTTGTTTTGCTATACCCAAGTACTTAAGAAGGAGTGTAAGCTCATCAGAGCGCCATATGGGATGAACAGAAACCATGAAAGGCTTTTTTTTTTCAGAAGCAAGACATAGAAGTTCATTACTCACTGAACACTAATAATCACCAACCAGTTTTAAAACACACTAATAACTCTTGCGTGTATATATTTTGCATTTTACTAATTGATGAGAGTTGTCACCACATCAGAAGAACAAAGAATCTCATCCTTAGAAGGGTAACCATGCTACAGTGGTACCTCAGGTTAAGTACTTAATTCGTTCCGGAGGTCCGTACTTAACCTGAAACTGTTCTTAACCTGAAGCACCACTTTAGCCAATGGGGCCTCCTGCTGCCGCTGTGCCGCTGGAGCACGATTTCTGTTCTCATCCTGAAGCAAAGTTCTTAACCTGAAGCACTATTTCTGGGTTAGTGGAGTCTGTAACCTGAAGCGTATGTAACCTGAAGCGTATGTAACCTGAGGTACCAGTGTATTTCTATTTAAATGCTACCCTTCCTCTGAGGGCAGGATCACCCTTATGGTAGGGTGCTCAGATATAAAAGAGGACAAGGACCTCGTGGCGCAACGGTAGCGTGTCTGACTCCAGATATAAAAGAGGAGAGGGGTCCTGTAGCAGAATAAATTTCCACAGGTATAGGTGGCACAAACCCACTGGCCCCAGTACCTTTGTTGTGTCACCGCGCCCAGTTCAGCGGCCCTCTGCATGTTACAGACCCCTGGACTGGAGGTCCCCATCCCTGCTATATCCACTTACTTGGAAGTACAGTGATACCTTGGTACTCGAACGGATTGACTCCCGAAAATATCGGCTCCCGAATGCTGCAAAACCTGCAGCCAATCAGAAGCTGCGCCTTGGTTTTCCAATCCTTTCAGGAGTTGAACGGACTCCCGAAACGGATTAAGTTCAAGAACCAAGATACCACTGTATGTGAATGCAACGGGTCTTCTGAGTAGGCAGGTATAGCACATTGTCCAACTTTTGGAGACCCCAAACCGGGACACGTGTCTTCCTAGGCACACTCCCAAGGAAGTCGCATGACCTGCGCCAGTGTGGTGTAGTGGTTAAGAGCGGTAGATTCGTAATCTGGGGAACCGGGTTCGCGTCTCCGCTCCTCCACATTCAGCTGCTGGGTGACCTTGGGCCAGTCACACTTCTCTGAAGTCTCTCAGCCCCACTCACCTCACAGAGTGTTTGTTGTGGGGGAGGAAGGGAAAGGAGAATATTAGCCGCTTTGAGACTCCTTCGGGTAGTGATAAAGCAGGATATCAAATCCAAACTCTTCTTCTTCTCACTCTTGCCCAGAAAAAAAGTGTTTTTTCCAGGGCAAGAGTGCAGCACCCAAAATGGCTGTCACAATCCCATGCCAAAAATAAAAACCACGTGGGATTTCCTGGGGCACTTGGCAGGTATGGTGTACAGCTGCACTGGAAATGGAATTTAATGGAAAACTTTTGGGTACCAGAAATGCCAGAAAAATATTGCTTAAATATTGCTGCTATTATATTTTGTAAACTGCCAAACTGTTCTACTATGATGTGTTGATAGGATGGAGGAAGATCTGACCGCTCTGGTTGTGTCCTTCCCTTCAACTGCCACAATTTTCCCCGAGGTGAGGAGAATAGAAAGAATAACAGCTTTTTCTGAACAAACAAGTTATCTTATCCATCTTATTGTCAGTTTTTCTTTCTATTATTATTATTATTATTATTATTATTACCCCGCCCATCTGGCTAGGTTTCCCCAGCCACTCTGGGCGGCTCCCAACAGAAGTAAAAGCACAATAAAACATCAAACATTAAAAACTTCCCCAAACAGGGCTGCCTTCAGATGTCTTCTAAAAGTCAGAGAGTTGTTTATTTCCTTGACATCTGATGGGAGAGCATTCCACAGGGCAGGTGCCACTACCGAGAAGGCCCTCAGCCTGGTTCTCTGTAACCTCACTTCTCGCAGTGAGGGGACCGCCAGAAGGTCTTTGGAGCTGGACCTCAGTGTCCGGGCTGGATGATGGGGGTGGAGACGCTCCTTCAGGACACTTATTATTGTAATAATCTTATGTAAACCACTTTGTGAGATCTGCCCGAAAAGTGGTATAGAAATACTGTAAATCAGTAAATAAATAAATCTGATTGCTTATCCTTGATGAATGTCTTCCAGCTTGGACTATGGACTAACGTGTGGTGAAAAGCTGGGTTTTTATTAGCGAGGGTGGGGGAGAGTTTCTGTGCCTCCAATAAATTTTTATTATTGTAAGCCACCTGAGATCTGCACTATCTGCAAAGATGGGCCAGAAATATTTTAAATAAGAATGATTTAAATATTAACTTTCCTATGTCAAGCTTCCCCCTGAAAGAGCCCAGGGAGGAAAAACAGCAAAGCAGCAAAACAATACAATTGAAAATAATTTTAAAAAATCATTTTGAAACACAAATTACATACAAAAAGAGGTGAACATGAAGAACACCCAAGAACATTGCAAAATAATAAATAAATAAATAAACAATACACATCAACTATAAACTAGAGACAGAATAGATCCACAAAGCAATAAGAAATCCAGTTCCTGTGAAGGATAATAATTTCATGTTGCTGCTAATAATATTTTTTATTACTTGAGCCTGGCCGTAATTCGCTCAAGCTTGTTTACAGGATGAAAAGTTAGAATGCTTTAAGAATTCTTGCTTAAAGAAGCAAGGCACATATATAAAATGCCCCACAGTAGGAGAAGCAGCCATCAGTGAGGGAAATTATTTAGGATAAAGTGGATCTGATGTCTGCTCTGTCAATAGACACAGAAGCCATAATGAAGCTCTTTAGCAGATACATTTTGCATCATTACAGTTATTGATCTAACAACCATGTGTGCCTTGCTAGTTTATTATCACGGAAAGGAGCTTTTAAAAACAATTAGGCCACCGCTGCCATTGCATTGTGATTTTTGGAAAGAAAGGAAAAAAGCATTAAACGTGAATAATAAATTATTATTGTGATCCAAGAGATGTTTAATTTAAATTTATACAAATAGATAAAGTGGGGGGGGGGAGAGATACTAGCAACAAATTAAAACATGTCTCTCATGTAGGTCCTAATTATTACACACTATAATCAAAAACATATTATATTTAACGAAATATTATGACTAGATCCATGGTTCCAACATAAGTACTTTATTTATTTTCTACTCGATGAGTGTGCTGTTTTCTTTCAAACTCCTTTAGTTAGATATCCTTCAGTTAAGCTTCAGTTAAGCTAGTAAATAGTTATGCACAGCTAATAATATCATCACCGTTATTTTTCTTATTCAGAGGCAAAAGCCATTACTCTGATTGAAATCAAATGGCATCGTGTGTGTTCTGCTTATGCCGTGTAGCACTCTAAAAGCAGCAGGATTTGGAAATGGTTTGGGGTCCAGGGTTCTGTCTGCCTAGATGGATATCCTCCTCCCAATGCCATTACAGAAGAATTTTATTTATTTTTTAAGTTTGAGAGAGAGAAATTATTCAAATCCTCTGCTACACATGTGCAGGTCTTCTGACACAGTCCCAGCTCACAGCTACATACTGTACTTTTCCGTGTATAAGACTGTTTTTTTCCTGGAAAAATCATGTTAAAAAGTTGGGGTCGTCTTATACATGGGTAGTGCATAGGGTGGACGTTTGCTTGGTGGCTATTCTGCATGCTATTCGTTGCTGCATCAATGGGTGGTGTTGATTGGCTGAGTGTTGTTGGGTGGGTGGTGTTGATTGGATGGGACAGACGAGAGGCGGATTTAGCGATGCGTGCGGCTGAGCGATTTTCACCAATTCCCCCCTAAAAAAAGCTCAACAACTCTGCCATCTCCCCCATTTTCTTAAATTTGAGTCCCCCCAAATAGGGGTCGTCCTATACATGGGGTCGTCTTATAGACGGAAAACTACGGTGATTCCTGAAACACAACGGAAACTCTTCTCATCCCATGGAAGGCAAAGATCCAAGAACACAAACTGATCCATATTTGAAATATAGAAAGCTGAAACTATCCTTATTTCTCAGTGTTATGGATTACAGAGCAGTTATCCGTTGATTCTGATTGGGGTGGGGGCTGATCACAACGCTGTTAAGGTGTGGCACAAAAACTCCTCCAGATGACCTGTTTATTCTTCATTCATTCTGATTTGCCTGTGGTATGTTTACACATTTCCCCATTCAGTGTGTTTTTTTTCTGGGGGGACACAGGGGTATGCATACCCTAAACATTTTGTGAACCTAATGGGAGAAGAAACTAAAAAAAAGATATATTCTTTTAGTTTCTTCTCTAGCGCTGTGAATCATCAGTTCCGTTGCTACGTCCGATGGCGGTCTCATTTTCTGTCACGGTGTTTCCTGAGTCTCTGACAGAAGCGAGCGTTTAATGTGTGAAGTAGGAATTGGAATCCAGCACGGTGATTGGTCAATTTTGTTGTTACCACCTCCAGTGGCAGCTTCCTTTCCTTTCCCGGTGATTTTCTTTAGTCAAAATGAGAGTATGCCTAAACATGTATTTATTTTTTTAGAAAAAAAGCACTGTCCCCATTCATCCCAACCATTTCAATGCATTTTGACATCACTTTCCTAACCACAAAATATCTGTTTTCTTAAAAGGGGGTGGGATGTATGAGGGAGACTTTAATCTACTTTAATGGAGTACGCCTACATTTCTGGGTTGCACTTGAAGCCTTCCCACAAAATTATGACAGTTGAGAGGCACCCCAGTAATATAACGTAACCCTTGAGTACCGTTCCTAAAAAAACACTACTTTTTCACCCTTCTGGCAGCAAAAACTCAGTGAGTACAACTACCCTAAAATGAAGTACGCAATGCAGAAGCCAAAATGAGATGGCAATTTTCTTGTGATCCATTCCTATACTCAAATGGCTTATTAAAAGACTCATGGGGGGAAAACAATCTTTTTATATGCAACAACAGCTGCCAGGGCAGTGACTGCCATTAAATGGAAATCTCAGGCCACACCAACAAAGGAAGAGTGGATTTGTAAATTAAGTGAGTATATAGAATTGGCAAAATTAACTTCAATTATAAGATATCAATCAAAACAAAAGTTAAGAATGGAGTGGAAGTATTTTGAAGATTGTATGTCAAAATATTGTTCTAAAAGACATGCTAATAGGCTTAGAATAGAAAATGTAAGCAATAACAAAACCAATAAAGAAAAAAAGGAAAAATCAGAATTTAACAAAAATAATTTATTATAGAATGCAAGGGGGAAAGGTAGAAAGAAATATAAAGTCGTCAAATTGCTGTGGAGATAAGTAGAGGGTGGGTGGTGGGTTTTATAATTAAGTGTATAATTATGTAGCTGTTGTAATTTAGATATATTTTATGTGAGGGAATCATTGGGAATTTGGGTTATTATGTATATATGTTAAGTTTCAATAAAGTTCCGGAAGTCCGTTCCAAAACCAAAGTGTTCCCAAACCAAGACGCGCTTTCCCATAGAAAGTAATGCAAAATGGATTAATCCGTTCCAGACTTTTAAAAACAACCCCTAAAACAGCAAATTAACGTGAATTTTACTATCTAACGAGAGCATTGATCCATAAAATGAAAGCAATAAACAATGTACTGCAGTCACACAATCAATCAGTCAGTAGCTGAACTGGGTTCCACACAGTCACAAAAACAAAACAAAAAAGCCACAAGAACAAAAATGCAAAATAAATAGCAAAAACAGACAGACCTCAGTGTAACACTCAAAACGGAGCACGTTCGGCTTCTGAAAAAAGTTTGCAAACCGGAACACTTACTTCCGGGTTTGCAGTGTTTGGGTTCCAAGTTGTTTGAGTACCAAGGTGTTTGAGAACCAAGGTACCACTGCATAAGACAGCTATCTGTGTTCCAGACCAATGGAGAAGGGCCCACATTTTATGCTAAATCATCTCAACTATCAACATGAGGATGGGGTTGGGATTTTAAGATGGGTTTCCCCATTCCTAGTCTGATAATATATTCACACTTTCTCTCAGAAGTGGTGAACACGTAACGTTTTAAAGAACAGGGCAGTGTTAGCTTGAATAGCATAGCATGTGCCTCAAAGCCTGCAAATGCTGTCCTAAGTTTTTAAGGATGAGAAAAACTTACCATGCTAAGTTTGCCATTATCATTAAAAGATTTGCAGGGGTTAGGAGAGAGAGAGAGAGAGCGCATATATAACGTTAAAGGCATCTGAATATTCATTGCCAAGATATCGGTTGTTACAAGCAGTTAACATCCATTTTGTTGGTTGACCTCCCTTGAAAGGTTAATCGTCTAAAATATGGTCATTAAGTGAAGTAACAAATGTTTTTCCAGGGAAGTTATTGCTTCCATAAACTCCAATCAATGGCTCATAGGTAGCAGCTTCTGGTTCAGTGTTCTGACTAATGAAGAATTAACTATTTCCAAGCAGTTAATAAAGACTTTTCACCAATCCGATGCAGAACATGATTTCCTGGCTTTGTAATTAACATATTATCCCCAGGGTACTGACTCCCACATATGTAGATCCAGAATCGAGTCTCCCAAAGCTGACAAGCCGCGAATGTAACACTGTTTCAGCCGAGATTAAGTTGGCTATTTAAACCAAACCAAACAAGTTTTCGGGGAATCGAGCGGAGTGTTGAGGCTTTAATGAATATTTGCTTACCCAATCATACTGACAACGTTTTGTTATGACTGAAATTTTTGCACTTCGGTTTCCAGCAAGCTGCAACTTGAAGCCAATTAATGAGCGCCGAAGACAAACAACAACAGCAACAGTAACAAAGGAGAAGCGGACACCGCGGTCTTAAAAAAACACAAAAAGCATGGATAAATATACATCTCATAACAGTGAATGGAAGGATGCACACCCAAGTACCCCTAGGGTGAAGAAGAAGAAGAAGAGTTTGGATTTGATATCCCGCCTTTCACTCCCTTTAAGGAGTCTCAAAGCGGCTAACATTCTCCTTTCCCTTCCTCCCCCACAACAAACACTCTGTGAGGTGAGTGGGGCTGAGAGACTTCAGAGAAGTGTGACTAGCCCAAGGTCACCCAGCAGCTGCATGTGGAGGAGCGGAGACGCGAACCCGGTTCCCCAGATTACGAGACTACCACTCTTAACCACTATACCACACTGGTGGTGCTTTGCTTCTCAATGAAAAGGTCATCCCGTCTGAATTTAAGTCATTTCATCTGCTGAGGCTCAAATACATGGGAATGCTCCGAAGGCAAAGCTTGCAATGCTACAAGTGCAAGCTTTCCCAAACTTGGGTCTCCAGTTGTTTTTGGACTACAGCTCCCATCATCCCTGACCACTGGTCCTGCTAGCTAGGGATGATGGGAGTTGTAGTCCAAAAACAGCTGGAGACCCAAGTTTGGGAAACCTAATTTTGGGAAACCCTGTACTAGTGGAATATGGAGACCTAGTTTATAAGAACAGCACAAAGGCATGACTCAGCCTACAAATGTGGTCAAGAGTTTAAATCTGCCATGGGAAGCAGAATCCTAAGCAATGAAGAGTATTGACTAAGCTTCAGACTGCATGTATATGATCTGGGTGCAAAGATTCAGCCCGCACTAGGCAAAGCCTGCAGAATTCATGAAGCACCAACAGATCCCAGCGCACCAGCCATGTATGGTGATAACCAATGCTAAGAGTCATGGTTTTGCTGGCTGGCCATGAACAGGTAGTGTCAGTGCAAACTCCAAATTTGCATGGACTATCTTTGGTAATCACTCATAAGATTGTCTTCCATGAACACAGTCTTAACAGTGAGTATGTAAGTGACTGTGGAAGCCAATTCTGGATCCACACATCCTTCCACAGTGGGGACATAGGTTTCCAGGCAGGAGCTGATCATGGTGAGCGTTTGCCAAACATGCCTTCCTCTTAGCACGTTTCTCCCTTTCATCCTGAGTTCGTGCTTCTTCAAAGCCCATGACACCTTTGGTAAAGGCTGTTCCCCAATTGGAGTGCTCGCAGACCAGTGTTTCCCAGTTGACAATGTTAATACTACATTTTTTTGAGATTTGCCTTGAGAGAGTCTTTGAACCTCTTTTGTTGTCCACCGGTATTTCACTTTCCATTCTTGGGTTGGGAATTTTCATGGAGGAAGTTGCTGAGTGAGATACCTTCAGTGAACCTCCTTCAAGAATGGACTCACATTCTCACCATGACCTCTACCTTTGGATACAATCTACACCATGACCTACACAGGAAAACAGGGCAGGTTCTCCTGGATCCTCTCATTGCTTGTCCACTAGAAGAGGGCAAGTGGTGTTGTTGAATTGGGACTCCTAGACAGCTATTCACTTGAAAACACTGAAAGGCAGGTGAATAATGAATAGCACCCCAAAATATGCAACAGAAAACCTGAAAAAAACATCCAGTGAGTTTATCTGACGTCTTTTTCAAAAAAGGGTGGAAATATTGCAATCCCTTGAGCACTTCATGGTAATGATGAAGAAATAATAATACAAAGGATTGAAGCTTTTATTGATCTATTATTTCCAAAGGGCCAAATTTCTATTAGGCATCTGTTGTGGTTGAATTGGGGTCTCAGACAGTCATTTGAAAACACTGAGGGGGAAGGAAACTGTTCTTGGAACAAGACACTCCCCAAAATGCAATGGAATAACTGAAAAATATGCAGTGAGCTTATTCAGAGTCCTTTTTTTTAAAAAAAGGCTGCAATCCTTTGCACTTCATGGTGATGAAGTAAGAATACAAAGAACTGAATCGTTTATTTATCCATTATCGCTAAAGCACAAAATATGCATTAGGCACTTTACAAGACAGTGTAAATAAAAGTCCCTGCCAGCAGGGTCACAATCTCAAAAGCATGAGCCGGGAAGAAAGGCTTCCTTGAGCATCAACATGCCCAGGGTTGCGCTGTGCATCTTTCATTAAATGTACATGTGCGTGTTTGTTGTGGTTCAGTTCCACAGGAGGGTTCCCTTTTGTCGAGTTTAACTGTGCAGAAATCAAGGCTTTGTGTATTCTTCACACACACACACACACCCAAAGGTCATACTCATCAGTGGTCCCGGAAAGACTGCTGGGAAGGCTATAGTGACTGTGTAGTGATTGAACCGTGGCCCGAAGTTTCATCGCCTTGAAGAACGCAGTCACAATTCCTGGTTGTGTCACCAAAAGATAAAGAGGCTGCTCAGTCACTTGAAATTCAATTTGTGCCTCGCTCAAGCCTACCCTCTTTTCCTTCATGGTACCTAGCAGCTGCTTGCGAGCGCTCTGCATTTCAAATGCCTCAGTCGCAGGACACCCGTTTTTTACAAAGCAGGGTAGGTTTTGATTAATGTAACAAGCTGGAAATAGACAATGATGTCATGCATATTTCAGCGAGAAAAGGGGTGGGGGAACGGAGAGCTCAGATCAAATCCCTTTCGCAGAGAGGAGCTGCGGCGGCAGAGGTGCCCATATTTATATTTCCATAACACCTTGAAGATTCAGAATATACAATATCTGAGATTTAAAGCTGTAATCCTGTTAAGTCCTGAAGCACTCTCTCCAGGTGACGGTGCCGACTTGAAGTTGAAGACTAGATTAAACACATGACATTGACGGAATTGCAGCAAGGGCACACGTTGCCTTCCTGCAGAATTTTCTGCAAAAGGAAGAATGCTGCAAAAGAGCTCTGGCAGTACTGTATAGAAAACAGAAAAGTTGCCAAGAAGCTGTTGTGCATATTATTCTGCTACAATGAGGATGGGTGCTTCCTACTGCAGTGTAACACCTTTGCAAATGTATTAGTTTTGTGCTGCTAGTTGTGTCAGGACTTTCTCCAAGCCACACCACCTATGCTTTGCACCCTCCCTGTGTGTTCTTGCCTGGCTGGAATATGTCTTTGAACTCTGAACTCTGATATCCCCTCTTCCGAGGGACGCAGGTGGCACTGTGGGTTAAACTACAGAGCCTAGGACTTGTCAATCAGAAGGTCGGTGGTTTGAATCCCTGTGACGGGGTGAGCTCCCGTTGCTCGGTCCCAGCTCCTGTCAACCTAGCAGTTCGAAAGCACGTCAAAGTGCAAGTAGATAAATAGGTACCGCTCTGGCGGGAAGGTAAACGGCGTTTCCGTGTGCTGCTCTGGTTCAGCAGAAGTGGCTTAGTCATGCTGGCCACGTGACCCGGAAGCTGTATGCCGGCTCCCTCGGCCAATAAAGCGAGATGAATGCCGTAACCCCAGAGTCGGTCATGACTGGACCTTATGGTCAGGGGTCCCTTTACCTTTACCTATCCCCTCTTCCTTGCCTATTTAGTGGATAGAGATGGGGGGAGTGTGAAGAAACTAGCCTGCTTTAAGGGGAAATCTTGAAGGAACAAATGCAGATAATTCCAACAAGAAAAAAAAGTGGGAGGCATCTAAAGAAACTGGGGTGGATGCATAAGGAGTTTACAGATAAGATGAGATTTAAGAAGAAATGGAAGAAAGGCGAAATGACAAAGGAAGAATATAGACTAGTAGCCAACAGTTGCAGGGAGAAGGTCAGGCGGGCCAAAGCTCAGAATGAACTCAGACTTGCAAGAGAGGTTAAAAATAAAATTTTAAAAGGCTTCTTCAGCCATGTTTGAAACAAGAGGAAGAACAAGCAAGTGGTAGGTCCTCTGCATGGAGAAGATGGAGAAATGCTGTTGGGTGACAGAGAGAAGACAGAACTCTTCCAACACCTACTTTGCCTCTGTCTTCACCCAAAGGAACACAGTGCCCTGCTTGGTGATAACAGAATAATGATGCAACAAGGGATTTGCAGCCTAGATAGGAAAAGAGGAGGTAAGGGAACTCCTAGCAACTTTAAATGAATTCAGATCTCCAGGGCCTGATGAGCTGCACCCAAGGGTATGAAAACAGCTTGCGGATGTAATCTCAGGGCTTCTGCCTATAGTCTTTGAGAATTCTTAGAGAACAGGTGAGATCCCTGCGGACTGGAGGCAGGTAAATGTTGTCCCCATCATCAAAAAGGAAGAAAAAGAAAACCCAGGTAACCCATGATGGAGCAAGTCCAGGCAGTAATGTTGTGGGCAAGGCCACACGTTATATAAGCACATTCTCTTTCTAAATGCCTGAAGCAAACAAATGTTAAACCAGCATTAGTGGTCACTGAATTAATGACAAAAATCATATCCTTCCCATAGGATTTAAAAAACAACAACCCTTTAATTGTATATTTTATAGCATTGTTTTCTCATGTTATTATTGCTTTCAGTAAAAGGCAGGTCGTAAATTATCTGGAAATCCTAAACTGGAGGCCACTAGTTTCCTTTATGTATATATCTATCTGGTTAATATTTGCCTTTAAAATGCGCTCCCGTTCTACCTAGACGCAGAAGCAATAATAACATCTCACATAGATGAGCAAACACACAGACACCATGAATAGTGAATAGCAAACAGTGTTAAGTGCCCTTTTGTGAATAAGCCATAGGCTGAAATTTGTTCACATTAAACTATTCAGCACAGATGCATAAGGTCTATTTTCTTAAAATTGGGATCATTTCTCAAGCAATTCACGAGTGAAGAACAGAGCTACATTCAGATAGTTCACAATGAATAATTAAACTGACTCCAGTAGGGATGCGGAGAAAGGCTGAGATCCTGGCAGGGGGTGGAGTTGGTTTATTTTCTGAAAAGCACACAGTTCCATTTCGTCTGCAAGACAGTAGGGCTATATGGAAAGTTACCCAAGGGTGTGAACAAGCATATAGAATTTCACTGTCTCACAGCATCCTTGGAAAATGGGCTATTACAGTAACAATCCCAAAAGTCAGGAGACAGCACTTGGTAACAACCGCTGAAGGAACTAGAATTTTGCTAGGGTCTAAACTGGGCTACTCTAGAAGACATGTTTATCCAGCGTTCACCTTGATTTGCATCCACAAAACTTACATGATGTTTGGACTATATTTGATCTTTATTGAACAGTTGTTCTGATTTGTTTACAGGGCAGTATTTGGATTGTTATAACCTTATATTTACAAAAATCAAATAAAAATATTTTCCCCCCCAAAAAAAAAGAAAGAAGAAGAAGCACAAACTCAGGGTGAAAAGGAGAAACGTGCTAAGAGGAAGGCATGTTTGTCAAACCCTCACCGTGATCAACTCCTGCCTGGAAACCTATGTCCCCACTGTGGAAGGATGTGTGGATCCAGAATTGGCCTCCACAGTCACTTATGGACTGACCGTTCAGACCGTGGTTATGGAAGACAATCTTACAAGTGATCACCAAAGAATAAAAGAAGAAGACAATGTACAAACTGTGCCAGCCCCCTGATATTCTGCAAAGATATGGAGCGGAAGAGGCTTTCCAAATTCACCACATGTGGCAGAATCCACACGGATAAATTATGCAGAGCAGCCAAAGAAATTGTGCTCTTTGGTTGCCTTGGCGCCGCTCACCACTCAAGCACAAGACCAGGAATCTAAGAAGCTTCTTCACAGTTATATTCTTACTAACACTGCAGAAGCGGTAACAATATTATAGCTTACTGACAAATGGTCATATACAGGAGCCAAGAGAGATAAAGGATGGCGGCGAAGACGAGACAGAGCGGAGGTGATTCAGCAAGTGACGTTAGCACAGGTCTCTCGAATTTAAGAGGATGCTGAGTGTGTCTTTCTGTAACCGTCTGCTGCCTTTATCCTCATGAAGGGCAAGAAAACATTCTATATTGGTTTGGAAAAGAGCAATTTTAGAAGCTTGGGAGGAGTGAGCATGATGGCATGGTTGACTGGGGAAAGTGTAAAGAAATGAACAGATTTCTTTTTGTTTTATTTAGTGCTTTTTTTCTTTTAAAAATGTTTAGGGGTACTCTCATTTTCCTACACATATTGATATACTGCCCCTCAATGAGGCCAAACTTAGATTCACAAAATGTTTAGCGGAATGCGTACCCCTGTGTGCCCCAGGAGAAGCAAGCACTGGTTTTATTCTTTATTTCTTTATATACTCATATTCCACTTTTCCTCCTAGGAGCTCAAGGGAGTGTATGTGGTTTTCTCCCATCCCACCCCATTTTATCATGACAAGGTTGAGAGGTACCGTATGTTTTGCTCTATAAGATGCACCAGACCACAAGACGCACCTTGTTTTTGGAGGAGGAAAACAAGAAGAAGAAAAAATCTGAATCTCAGAAGCCAGAACAGCAAGAGGGATCGCTGCACAGTGAAAGCAGCAATCCCTCTTGCTGTTCTGGCTTCTGTGATAGCTGTGCAGCCTGCATTTGCTCCATAAGACGCTCACACATTTCCCCTTATAGTTTTTGGGAGGGAAAAAGTGAGTCTTATAGAGCAAAAAATACGGTAGGTTAGGCTGAGAGACTGTGACTAGCCCAAGTTCACACTTCATGGCTGACTGAGGATTTGAACTGGGGTCTCTCAGGTCACACAGCCCAACACTCTGACTACCGACTCTCTTAATAAAGGAACACAAATGGACTAATAAGCACGCTCTTCAAAACTCCATATAAGGCATTTATTTGCTCATCTCTATATCACTGATGAAAACCGCTAAAGCTTATGTATGGCCCAGGCCCTCTGGGCTGGTTAGCCTATGCATCATCACTACTTTGCATTTTTGTAAAATAGACACAATATTTTGCTCACCGTTTACCATTTTGCATAAATACATGTCTTAGTCATAGCAAATTGCGTGGTTCTTGTTAATTCCTCTAAGCCAGCAGGATAATATTGGCATGTATTTCTTGTTTTTGGTACCCCCCCCCCCCCCAAAAAAAGCAAGCTACTCTTGATGGGGCTAAAGTGATTGTGTCCATTGCAATACAGTGGTACCTCAGTTTTCAAACGTCTCAGATGACGAACATTTCGGTTTTCGAACGCCGTAAACCCGGAAATAAATGTTTCGGTTTTCGAACATGCATTGGAAGTCAAACATGCCACATGCTTCTGCTGAGTGCAAGATCCGGAGGTCTGGCTGTCGGCTATTGGGTTTACAGTTTTCGAATGTTTCAGAACTCGAACGATCTTCCAGAATGGATTACGTTTGCAAACCGAGTTACCACTGTAGCATATGTGATGTGCAGTGATTTCCAGTAGAGATATCCAAAGCAGTACTTGTGTGAACACATATGTGGGATACAAGCCCACATGTGCATGAATACAGGCTCAGAAACAGATCTGGAAACAGCCAGAAGATCAGACTCTCCAAGTGTCCCTATTTTCCAGGGACAGTTCCAGATTTACAGAAGCTGCCCTGGTTTCTGATTTGATCCCTGAAATGTCCCACTTTTCCTTAGGATGTCCCTATTTTCATTGGAGAAATGTTGGAGGGTATGGAGTTATGTGACCCCCAAGCCAAGGAGATAAGTAACTGTACAACCTTTAGACGACGTCTGAATTGTATAGGGAAGTTTTTAATGTTTGATGTTTTATTATGTTTTTATATATTTTGGAAGCGCCCCCCCCCCCGAGTACCTGGGGCAACCCAGTTAGATGGGTGGGGTATTTTTTTAAAAAAAGTTATTTATGTCATAAGCAGACAAACAAACAATGATCATTCACACAGACAGAAATACAAATAATATCGGGGGGGAGAAAAGAAAAAAGAAAGAATAATACAGTGGTACCTCGGGTTACAAACACTTCGGGTTACAGACTCCGCTAACCCGGAAGTAGTACCTCGGGTTAAGAACTTTACCTCAGGATGAGAACAGAAACCGCGCGCCGGTCGCAGCGGGAGGCCCCATTAGCTAAAGTGGTACCTCAGGTTAAGAATGGTTTCAGGTTAAGAACGGACCTCCAGAATGAATTAAGTTCATAAATAGAGGTACCACTGTAATATTAATACACCCATGGTATTATTATTGAATAGAACATCCCTATTTTCATCAGAGAAATGCTGGAGGGTATGGAAGATACAATCAGACTAGTGGGCATGTGATATAGGTCTTTTTCAGCTCCCTTCCCTGAAAACTGGCTTTAGCTCCCCTCTTCCTTTATTTAAAGGAAGCCCCAAAGAACTTTATTTTCCAGTCAACTTTTGGTTAAAGCAAGCTGGGCTGGTATATTGATCCTGTGCTGGGAGTGAGGGGGGCTGGCCCTGGTAATCTTATATGGTTTTATTACCTGCCGCTTATTTGGTTTTTATTATGCTGCCATCCCAAAGGCCATCCCAAAGCGACTCACAATAAGATGATAAACAGCGTTGTTAAGCACACGGTCAAAATCAATACACTATTTAACTCCTTAAATATAAAAACCAACTAAATATATGTGTACGCTCTTAAGGGCAAAGTTTAAAAAAGCTTTTAGTGGTGATTATAACAAGCCATGCCAAATGACTATAGGATGGTTTTACGCTTTTGTTGGGTTCTCTGAGGGTTGGCATGGCGGATGGCAAGGGAAGCAGTGGGTATCAGTCCAGCAAAACATGTTCTCCCTAGCAGAGAGCGCATGTTGCGGTGGGGGATACAAGCCACCCCATTGTTGCTGGGCGGATTTGTGGAGGGACCCAGGCAGTGTATTGGTTAATCGGGTCGCTGGGGAGAACTGCTTGTTGCCAATTTTGAAGGAGGGGTCAGAGGTTTTAAATACTGCTCGCCCAACTTTGAGCGTTCTCTTGGCTGCTTGCACCGGATCACCCGCCCACCCTCCCTGTATTGGGGGGGGGTTGTTCGCTTGACCTTGCTATGCCTGTCATGGGGTCGTCTGCTTTGAGGCAGGGGCCTGGTAGGAATTTGTCCATTTGGCTGATTGGCTGGTGCCATTTGGTTTTGCCTACTGCGTAGCAAATCGCCACAACTTGTAAGGTTGGCGGTTAGGCATTGGTTCAAATTGGTTGGTGGAGGGGTAAGTGCCTACCCCTCCAATGGTGGTGCGGAAAGGGAATTCCGTTAAAGGAATCCAGGGGCTTGCCATTCTTCTCGTCCTTGTCCCTGGCATCGGACTTGGGCCGTGCAAGCCACCAGGAGCATGAGGGTGAGAAGTGAGGGACTGAGGCCCAGCTTCATTTTCTCCCCAAAATTTGTTTCCTGCACTGGCTTTCGCTGGAATCTGGAAGTCAGTTCTGTCCCCTGGGCAAGGACAGATAGTCAGAACCAATGCCTAAGCAACCACTCACTTGGATGTATTTAAATAAAGTGGTGGCCAAAATCGTGCCAAAAACCCAAACCAAAATTGATGTGTGAGTTATTGGGTGGTGGCTTGGGGACCTCGACATGCAACATTTGGAAACCCAAAGGTTTTCTTCCCTCCAGCTACTGTGCACTACAAAGGTCACCTTCAGTTGCTCCCTGTTTAAGCAACGCTTCAATGTGGAAAAACCTAGCTTAGTGAATTCAGTGATGTCAGACTATACCTCACTAGTCAAGACAAGTTTATTTCTCCAAGATCAGCCAGCATTTAGCCCTGAACATGTCAGTCCTTTTCCACCTCTCAATATAAATGTATACCTTGGAGTTTCAGCATGAGAGGAAATGATATAAATTTTCATTAAAGAAAACACTCTCTTATGACAGCACTAAATGAATCATCTGCAATCACTTTTAAAATACTTGATTTATTTCCCACCGTTGGGAAGGCTGTACATTATTTTTTTAAAAAAAAATTCACTGACAAGCATGAAATATAGACCACATATAAATAAAAAGGCGCATCTGTCTATATGGTAAGCCCTTCAGGTTATGCGTGGTCACATTTACTACTTTAATAATAATAACAACGGTGGAAGGGGAAAAGAAAATAAATTGACCACCTCACACAGAATAACATAAAATTCATCACAGCAGGAGATTTTCTTTTCCTGAAATGATTCATATTCATACTGCTTTCAGAGAGATGATCATATATTTGGTGACATTGTGAAATGTCATTGAAGAAAAGGCAATTTGGTCTAGCCTTGAGCAAACATGCAAAAAGTAGAATGGAGGATATGCCAAAACACACACACACACACACACAAAACCCCCGACCCTCTTTTTCTTTTTGGGGAGAAAAATATGTTTCTTTCTCTCAGATACACACATGCACACACACACACACGGAATCCAAGCTTAGCCTAGTAAGGTGCTGCATGATAAAAACTTGGTTAGCAAACATGTTGTGCAATCAAATGGCTTTAATAACAAAATCCCCAGCAGAGTATTTCAGAGCTAACTGCATCTGCACTCTGCGAGAAGATCAATGCTTTGTCCTCATCGATTTTCTTCATCTGGGGCACCAGCATTATGCACCTAGTAAGACTCCTCCATTGTGATTTCCTAGCCAGCTACCATTAAGGGTGCCTACCTCTCTACTATGAACAGAAGGTTATAAAAGTGTAACGCCGGCCGGCTGCTGTGGTTGCGGAATGATAAGCAGAGTGCAATATCACATTCCCAGGCTGTTGCGATCCATCATACAAAAAAACATTATAGTGTTGCTAAACCCTCTCCTCTTTATTGCATACACAGCTCCCAAACAAACGGGCAAAGATGCCATGCCTACAAAATGAAACACTTTGCATAGATTTATTTAAGTCTGGAGACACTTTAAGCATAATATAGTTTCCTCTGCAGCAAGAACTCAGATCTCAAGGCAACATATAAAAAAGAAGTAATTCTATCCGTGTTTGAATGCAGTACATCTTCAGGACTCAGAATGAGCTAGCAATTTACTATGCGTACTTGGGGGGGGGGAATCACCCACATCCGTTATAAAAACATATATCAGTGAAACATGACAGGTGACAATCATATTATTAAGGAGTTGTGGTTTTCACCATATGGCAGTTTTGCAAGCAAGCAACAGAAATCCATCAACTGTCTACGTCCAGCTGAAAACAGGAATTAATGTAATGTAATGAGGTTTCTGCACAGGGCTTTAAACCTGCCCTATGCTTTATAGTTGGACACGTGCAGAAAGATAGCAATACAAAAGAGGAATGTGTGATTTCATACCCTGTTCTGCAGATCATCTGAGTTTCAAAGCCTTTAGGCTCTCAGGGACTCTTCACACATTATTATTATTATTATTATTATTATTATTATTATTATTTCGGTGCACACCTAAATTTTGTAAAACGTACACCTAAAAATACAAACTGTAAATCTGAGAGACGGATGTTTGAAAATATGTGGGTCATGCATTTATATTTGCGAGAATTCCAGAGCAAATGATTCCAGAAGTTTGGATTTGCTGCTGTGTAGTCTGGAAACTCCTTTGAGTATAAGGGAAAGGTAACACACGTCCTTGAGAGATAAGATTAGGTGATCACACATCAGTTGTTCATGTGTTGTTTGTTCAGAAACTGATATTCTGTGCAATGGACATACACCATTCTTTAAATTCCTTATCAGATTGATACAATCTTTGTTCTTTGTACTTCAAACTTTGTGCTGGAACCTGTCCTCCACCTTCTACAAAGTTCACTTCCCCTGTGAAAGAGGCTTCCGCTTTTTCAGCCTCATTCTCGGGGCACTTCAGAATTCCTTTAAAATATTTGGGAGAGTACAGTTTTGAGCTTAACATCGTTGCTCGCTATGTGGCTGAGTGGTCTGTGTGTCTTTATCTTCCAAGTGCGGTGGTACCTTGGTTCTCAAACTTACCGTATTATTCGCCCTATAGGACACACTTTTTCCCCTCCAAAAATGAAGGGGAAATGTGTGTGCATCCTATGGGGCGAATGCAGGCTTTCGCTGAAGCCTGGAGAGCGAGAGGCGTCGGTGCGCACCGACCCCTCTCGCTCTCCAGGCTTCAGGAAGCTATCCGCAATCCTTGGGAGCCTGGCGGGAGTGCCCGCCGGGCTCCCAAGGCTTGCGGGCAGCAGCCTGCAGCCCGAAGCACGGGGCGCACTGCGGAGCACACCCTGTGCTTCGGGCAGCTGTCCGCAAGCCTTGCGCGCCCGGCAGGAGGTCCCGCCGGGCTCGCAAGGCTTGCGGGCGGCAGCCTGTTCTGGGGGCTGGGGTCGGGGGAAGCTTGGGCTTCCCCCGCCCCAGCCCCGCGGCTGGTGGGGGGGAAATAAATTTTTTTTTCATTTCCCCCCCAAAAATCTAGGTGCGTCCTATGGGCCAGTGCGCCCTATAGGACGAAAAATACGGTAATCCATTACGGGAGTCTGTTCAACTCTCGAAACTGTTCGAAAACCAAGACACGGCTTCCGATTGGCTGCAGGAGCTTCCTGCACTCAATCAGAAGCCACAGAAGCCGTGTCGGACGTTCGTCTTCCGAAAAACATTCGCAAACCAGAACACTGACTTCCGAGTTTGCGGAGTTGGGGAGCCGATTTGTTTGACAACTAAGCCATTCAGGAACCAAGGTGTCACTGAAACTTGTACCCAGACCTATTCATGTGATACTTCAGGTCCACCAATGAGTGGCGTATTTTGGATCAAGATGGTATTTTAAGTAAACAGAGAAAAGCTTTACCCCCACCCCAGAATGTTGTTGTTTCTCACTGGATCAGGGTGTGTTACAGCCAGCAGATCTTCAAACAGGTGATACCGTTGCCTTGGGGCAGATGTCGCTGCCCTGGCCCCTGATGAGGCAGTAAATGCCTGTCTTTCCCTCCCTGTATTGAACACCAATTTTTTCAGCAATGGAAATTTCGGGTCCTGTTTTGTAAAGGCTGAATTTCTGCATAATGTGTTTGTAAATTTGATTTTTAAAAATGAATTGGAGAGCAAATCTTTTGTTCTATTAAACCAGGGGTCAGCAAACTTTTTCAGCAGGGGGCCAGTCCACTGTCCCTCAGACCTTGTGGGGGGCCGGACTATATTTTGAAAAAAATATATGAATGGATTCCTATGCCTCACAAATAACCCAGAGATACATTTTAAATAAAAGGACACATTCTACTCATGTAAAAACACGCCGCTTCCTGGACCGTCTGCAGGCTGGATTTAGAAGGCGATTGGGCCGGATCCAGCCCCTGGGTCTTAGTTTGCCTACCCATGTATTAAACAATTCACTTGGGCTGGACAGGCCATCCTAGTAATACAATAAAATAAAATAGTAAACAGGGCATTTTGGATCAAGATGCAAATTGACTAAAGGGAGAGGGGGAAGCTTAACAAACTTGTAGGTCAAAATATACACCTCTAGCAAAGTTAGAAAATGAAAGCGAATCCTCTCCTCCAAGTCTTGGTCTCCTTTTATCTTTACACTTTGGTGCCCCTGTTACTGAGAACGTGGTGCATTTCAGATTTTGCATGCTTGATCTACTTGATGAGAAGCTAAATAAACATTGTAAAGTAATTTGATAATGAATAAGTAGGAGGATACACAGAAGGAACTCACACCATTGTTTAACCTCGAAACTATGCTAATAAGTGTAGGGTGATAGACATGAAGCTTTGAATAATGGAGCTGTTATTCTAGCCCAGCAGGCCTGTCTCGGGGGACTCATAAGTAGATTTGCCATGCCATGACTAAACACAGCCCCCACCCCATACTGCATTTTGCATAGCCTAAAGTATCTTGTTGCAGCCCCATCCATGCATTTATCAAACTAAATCACATTTGGAGTGGAAATGCATCTTTCCATTCCAGATAGGAGACATCTGTGTACATGATTTGCATACTGTTTGTCTACATGCAAATAAAATGGAAGAATCCCTTAGAAAGAATCAGGTTGTGAGATGTGTGATACCAGAGCAGTGTCCCATTAACCTTTAGCGTGTTTGTTTGGGGTTGGGAGGGAAGGGAGGATACATGCCCCATGGGGAAGAAAGATACTGGAGAATGCAAATCATTATGGAGGCAAATGTGTGTGTGTGTGTGTGTACAAAACAGCTAGAGAAATGTTGATTGCTGTGTTTGTGGATAGGTATTTTGTGTTTGTGTATACACCATATAGATACATGTGTATATATGTACATATGTGTTGAATCTATCTACACGCTCACATGTTGACTTGACCTGAAACTGGTTATTAGTCAGATCAGAAGACTAACAGTATGAGCATAGCTCCGGGGGGAAGCCATCTGCAGTTATTCAGCACTGAGTATACTCAGTGCATTTCTTTCTTTTTACAACAGCCTTGCCATGCCAATAAAAGATCAAATGCTTTCGGTTACTGGGCTGAATTTTGAGAAAGTACTTGATGTTCCCTGTGAATCTGCTCTTAGTTACAGCTCATTAAATGAACTGGTCTACTGGTGATTCTGTAAACACAGACATAAGTCGAAAGTGCTGTTTTCAAAGCAGAATGCACAAGGCTGATGTTAAGTGATTTCCACTTCAGTCTATCTTGTTTATACAGTTTGCAGTCCTCAAAGTATACAGTTATGCAAAAGGAGAGGGAGGGAGAGAGGGAGGGAGACACAGAGATAGAGGAGTGGGGGAATGTTTAGGGCACTTGTGTCCAATTTTCAACAGACCTTTTCCAGCACATAACCACACAATTACAGCTCTCTTGAAAAAGACTCAAATGAAGCAGCGCCAGCTTCCATATATTCACAGTGATGTGTTTTTGGATAAATTACCATTTAAGCACACACACACTGCATGTATGTGTATATATATGAGAGAATGATTGTGTATATATATGAGAGAATGACCTACAGGTGCTTATGGTGTGAGCATCTTACAAGTCCAGGCAACTGAGGTCCAGCACCGAGGGCCTTCTGGCGGTTCCCTCACTACGAGAAGCCAAGTTACAGGGAACCAGGCAGAGGGCCTTCTCAGTAGTGGCGCCCTCCCTGTGGAATGCCCTCCCACCAGGTGTCAAAGAGAACAACAACTACCAGACTTTTGGAAGACATCTGAAGGTAGCCCTGTTTAGGGAAGCTTTTAATGTTTGATGTATTACAGTATTTTAATGTTTTTTGGGGGGAAGCCTCCCAGAGTGGCTGGGGAAGCCCAGCCAGATGGGCGGGGTATAAATAATAAAATATTATTATTATTATTAACTTGATCTGGACGAAGGTGGATAAATTTCAGCTCAGTTTAGACTACCCAGAAGGGAGGCTAATGGGAGACTTTTTGGAGCAATTGCAAGGGGTGTGTGTGAAAGGGCTGCTCTCATCTTGGGAATGTTTTTAGAGGTTGTTGGGTGGTGTGTTTTTTTAAAGGACACCCTTCCCTACCGGTGAAAAAGCACCACACAGAATGGCTTACAATATTTAAAAAACACAGTTTTATAAAAACGACCATCTAAAACCATCATCCAAAGAGACAGGGCCAGATTTAGGTTTGATGAGGCCCTAAGCTACTGAAGGTAATGGGGTCCTTTATATGTCCAGCTGTCCTTTGTCAACAACAAGTTGTCGCTTTTTGTTGTTGAATATATGCTATATGGTAATTTATGGACCTAATAAGTATATAAAGCCATTTGCACATAACAACATATATATTTTATCAAAGTAATATTTGAACTGAAATATAATTAAGAAGAAGTATATTAATAGTGAAATACTTTTTTAAAAAAATTGGGGGACCCAAGAGAATGGGGCCTTAAGCTATAGTTTATACGTAAATCCGGAACTGCAAAATGAGCAGTTAAAACTGACTAGAGACCTGACTAGAGTCCTGGGCTCCTGTACCAATGGTAAGCCCAAAAGAACCCTATGTAAATTAAAGGTTGTGATCCTTTCCGGAAGGAAAAAGTTGAGTCCTGCATTCAGGATGAGCAAGGACTGCAGGCAAGGCATATCCTGCCTTTTACTCCTGACATGGAATCCAGCAAAGGACATAATGTGACTGCCTTAAGGCAGCTTCCATCTGTCCATCCAGCACAGTGTTGTACCAGCGTCTCAGGCAGAACCTTTCACTTCACCTGCCACTTCAGATGAATCCCTGGAAATGGCAAAAATTGAACCTGGAAGCTTTTTGTGCATGCTCCTCCACAGAGCTGTGTGCTTCATCAAATGATACAGTTCATCTTGGTGCTCAGAGCTGCCCTGCACCACAAAGGGGTGCACTTTAATGTCTGTCCCTTGCATATGCACTGTGGCTGTCATAAATATCAAACCTCTATCCTTTTGTTCTGAGCCAGGTCTCTCTCTTGCCATCAACTCTGTTCTCTTCCCTTTCCTGCCATTTAGTGTCCCTTGTTATCAAACCGTTTTTTAGATCACTTCATTAATTTCCCCACAGTGCCATAAAGCAAAATTAATACCTTTGTTTTCATTGCCAAATTGCTGAAAATATATATTAAATACTAGCACTTGCCGGGACTGTGGAGCTCAGAGAAGTAGCTCATAATCATTATGAGCATTCTTCTTCCCCTTGTTCATTAATGTCCTGATTATTAAATGGTCAAAATAATTTACATTCCTGAATTATGATCCAATTCATTCCTTTTACGATCACTAATCAACAGTGATGCAAATATTGTTTTGCTTGAAAAGAATAGCTATTTATTCGTCTCAGTGACCTCCTGCCTCAGGGATTATCTAAGGAAATGATCAGACATATGGAACCCGCAGGGGCCTGTACTGAACACACTTAAATAAAATGATGTCCTCATTATGTGGAAACAATGTTGTTTCTCTGAGCTTGAAAATATCCCATTTGTTACTGAAACGTGCATAAAAGTCAAGGCAGAGAGAATTGTTTTCTGTTAATCTGATCAATACTCTACAATGCTGCATCTCTCAGTAGAAATTCAGATGAACAAACATTCCTCCAACCCTCCTCCCCTCTGCCACAAGCACAGAGCAATCGTATGTTCAAAATATGTCAAAATGACATTAAGAACCTCAAAGACCTCTTATCAGTCTTAATCAGTCTCATCCAATATCTGGAAAAAGACCAGGGGCAATAAGCGGATCTTGTAATATGCACAGATCTCAGCATCAATAGACCATATGTTCTATCTCTCAGATGCGCATTAAGTCATAGTCCATATAACTTCTAAAACAGCTACAAACAGATGATATCTGGACGCTGGTGCCCAGATGCCAGTTAACACAAATTAGATCACTCGTCTATTTTCTACAGAGAGATGATCCAAATGGCCGTACATATTATTTTCAGCAGCTGAAAAGACAATATAAGTTAGAAGCATCTGTTTTTAGATTTCTTTGCTTTTTAGAAGTGTTCTGCTCACAAAGTCAAAAAACCTACTGACTAGACAGTTTCCTAGGGGGGCGGGTGGGAGACTCCACGTTAGCCTGTTACGAGAAAAACAACTAATTGTTTTGGCCACTCAAAGACTTGGAGATTAAGAGTGCAAAGCTACATGCAGTATGTACTCAGAATTTTGTTGTTGTTGTTTAGTCATTTAGTCGTGTCCGACTCTTCGTGACCCCATGGGGTCTTGCACAATCTTAGGCTGGTGGGAGTTGCCTTACTCAGAGACAGTCCTTCATTGGCTACTCACCAGCGGCAACAAATCAGATTGTTGGCTTGACTTAGACTTACCAACCCCAGCTCCACTTACAAGCCCTATCGACATTAGTCATATCATCAGCGGTTCATCACCTTCTCATCCTCCAGGATGATATTATTTTAGACCAGTAATTTGGGCCGGGGCCATAGCTCATGGATAGATCTTCTGCTTTGTACACAGGTGGTCACTGGTTTACTCCAAGTGAACCAGTATCTCCAGTTAAAATGATCCCAGGTAGCCAGTGCTGAGAAAGGCCCCTCATAACCTAAGATACTGGAGAGCTGCTGTCAATCTTAGATGGTACTAGGTACAAACAGTGCTTTTTTCTGGGGGGGACACGAGGACGCCGTGCCCCTAAACATTTTCTGTTGCCCTTACCAACCAACCAACGGACCGGCATGCCAGCTGTCTCCGCAGTGCCCAGAGAGGGGAGTCTGGGAAGGCCATGGTGGAGGCGATGGCGTTCCTCCTCCTCCTCCCCTTGACGGGCTAGAGCCAGCCGGCGAGCGCTCATCCCACCTCGCTCAAGCCGACCCTGCCGTCGCCACTGCCAGGGGCCTTCTCGTCCTCTCAGCTCCACAGCCTCTGCCTCTAGTCCCTTGTCCGGGGGTTGGGGGGAGGGGGAGCAGCCAAAACGAGAGTACCCCTAAACAATTTCTTAGAAAAACAAAGTACTGGGTACAAAGTAGCTTCCTATGTTCAGACTAACTTTAAAGGGAAGCACCAGGATGAAACTTTTGAATGAAAATTTATCAGCACATTTGAGCTAATTCCATTTGGACTTAATTGGAACCATGTTTCTTTCATACTACAGATGTTAAATTAGCATCACACAGCAGATGGATGTGGTGAATTAGTCGCTTCTCTTACGTTTGGGTTCTGCATACCTACTGCTGCCTTTCGAAAAAGTGTATATACACATCTCTCAACTGAGGATAAGCATTCATGTCTCTGATAAAGTGAGCTCTTCTCTGTGAACACTTATGCGGCACTAAATATGCTAGTCTCCAAGGTTCCACGGCTGAAACAGAAACAGTGAGAGTTGGAAGGTGAAGCATCTACAAAAAGAAGTGTTTAAGTAGGAATCTAGATGGACCCACTTGTAGGATTTTCCAGTTGACCCTCATACCCCTTAACGACATGCACACTGCCGCAACTCAGTAAATCTAACTGAGATCCCAGAGGCAAATGAAAGGAAACATAAAATAAACACCATAAACGTACAAAATAATAATAAAGAAATCAATATCAAAGATGCATTGGCTGTCAAAATGCTAAGGAAAGCTGAAAAGGTCATCATATTACAGCCAATTACTTCAGCCAGTTGAAGAGGCTATTAAATATTGCTCTATACAATCTGGGCTTTTAGAACATAAGTTAAAGAATCATTTCCTCCTTGAAATATTCCTCCTTGTGAAAACATCACAAAAGAGAACATTATACTTGCAGGAGATTTTCTGAGCATCATATCCAAACATGAAATTTTGAATTAGGTGCAGACAGGTCAGCACAACGTTTTAATAAGAGTGGAAAATATTTGGCCCTCAATCTGCAGAACATTGACAAGTATCCTTGTTGTGTTGTTGTCATCCTCAGCATCATCAGAATTACTACAACTTATATTACTACTACTACTATAATTATTAATCTTTGATGCCATGATCTGTTCAGTTGCCGATATTTCACTTTTAAGAGAATAGTCTTCTGCTCTCCTCATCACCTCCACCACTCGCAATCCATTATTCGGGATATTAGTAGAAAGCTTGTGGCAGTAAGTGACCTTCTTTTCAGTTTGTTCTTCGGTGGTGAACTGTGTTTCCTGTTCAATATAATTCAGGCTCTGACGGTCTACAACAAACAACACTGCCCCACTTAAAATTTTGACCTCTCAAGATCTTCATCCCTTTTGGAAAATAAGAACAACCCCTTTACAACTCTAAACTGCAGCTTGAGTGGAACAGAGACTTGAATGCTATTTTTATAAAATTTGTCCATCAAGTTTCAACATTTTAACCTTATCTCCGTAGCTGAGATATCTAAAAGGAAGTGTCTAGAAAAAGCTCCCAGGTGGTAGTTTGTGTTGGCATTTGAGTGCCCTTTCACATCATTTTCCACGGTACATCTTGTTTCTGAATCAGACCTTTAGTGTAGTTTTCTGCATCTGTTCCATCAATCCCCTTGGCAGATCTACAAGCTTGACTTTATTATTTTCTCAATATCATCTACCTTGGAAAGAGGAGGCATCTTTTGGCAGGAGCAAGCTTTTGGCTGATGCTCACTAGATCTCATGCTTCTAATCCTTGTCATTTCAAATTCCAGTTGATTCGAAGAGATTTTTAGAAACAAAGTTCTGTTTTGGTAAACACGGTTTTGCCTTTTTATCAGGCCAGACTTGGTTTTAAAAACATTCCCCCCCCCAACAACAACAGTGGAAAGACATCTAAGGCAGCATTTGTGTGAAGGATTCTCATTTTAAGATAGGGGTTGCCAGCCTTTTAGCTGGAAGCGCCATTCACAAAATGGCTGCCATACAAGGGGCAGAGCATAACACAAAATGGCTACCGTGGAGACTGTGGCAAAATTAGAGACAACTGCCCCTGACAACCGTAGGCTTACCTCAGTACCACGAAAAATGTACATCACTCTAATTTCACAGGGATCACCTAGATCCTCCCCTCCACCTTTTTCTATCTAGGAGGGCTAGAGACATACTTAACAACAACAACAACAGCAGCTCAGAGTCTGGCACATCTGCACGGTGAATTGTCAGTTCCGTTGCTACCCCTGATGGCGGCTTCATTTCCTGTCATGGTGTTTCCTGAGTCTCAGACAGAAGCGAGCGTTTAATGTGTGAAGTAGGTGTTGGAATCTAGTACAGTGATTGGTCAGTTTCGTTGTTACAGTGGTACCTTGGTTGTCGCACGCTTCAGAAGCCGAACGTTTCAGTTTTCGAACACTGAAAACCCGGAAGTGAATGCTTCTGTTTTCGAATGCGCCTCAGAAGTTGAACGGCTTCTGAGCCGTGTTTCTCCATTCTCTCAGTGGAATTTGCCAACCGCCCATTGCGCCTTCTCTGGGGTTTTCTTTTCTTTCTGCTGTAGATTTTTCATTTTCAATTCAAATTATGAAAATGTTTTCACATGATAGGTGCAAGGATTGGATGTATAACATATATTAAGGAAACTCGCTAATTGTGTTTTGTATTAAATTTAGGGCAGAAGATAAAATACTTGGAAGACCTTTGATTCTTTAACCGGGGAATGGCTCTGTGTCAATCGTTTGCTGAAAAATAAAAATGTTGCATGGCATTAGCAACAGACCATAATACGGAAGGGCTAATACCACAAATATGACTTCCCAAAGTAGGTACTACAACCTTTGTTTTAACATTCAAGCAAGATTAGCCAGATAAAGAAAGAAAGAAAGCAACGGTAAGGAAAAAGTTACACAAGCTACAGGCTACCGTAAAGGGAGCCTAAAGGTCAAAATTGTAATATTAAATAAATCTTACATGGTTTTATAAACCTTAATTTATTGTCTATGTGCAACTGACATTTTAGCTCTTGGTTTAATACCAAACATTTCAAAGTAGTCTTGTAGAAGAATGGTTGATAACCCTCTTACGCGGTATAATTGGAATTCTGTATGTTAGAACATTTGGTTTTTTGCAAATGTTAATAGCTGTCTTTTAAAATGGTGTAAGTGTGAAATGCTATGAAAAGCAAAGGTTTAAATGTCAGCGTGTCTATAATTTCCATACTGTGAAAATGAAATAAGTTTTTTTAAGGGGAAACCTAAAGTCCTGCTTTAGGTTTGAAGATACGTAAGCCGTCATTATATTTCTGTGTTGTTTTTTGTTAGATTTCAACTGATGCTAACAGGCAGGTAATACAGAAAAGCAACAGTGGCATTTGTGCAGTCATTCCTCACTTGGTACTACAGGAGAAGTGGGATAATTCACTATCTAAAGATATACCTAATAAACCTTATAGGTCTTCATTATCATGCTTTTCTACTGCTCTACTAACATTCAAGGTGCACTGGGACATAATATTTGTTTATTTTCACTAATGCCTATCCATAATGATTCCCTTCTGCATCCCCAGCTTGCCAACTTATCCCATAACTAGAGTTCCAGTTCTTACTGATTGTGAGCTGGGTTTTGTGGCGTTTTGGCTGAGTCGTCGTGCTTACCCAAATGAACATGATATCCATCACCTGTTTTGTAGACTACCAGGGCACAGAGGGTCAAAACAAGATAAGCACAAGTGCCATGAGTCTTATTAGATCCATGAAAACAGTGGATCAAAAAAATCATATATGCATATCTTACTATATAATATTTGTCTATGGCTGTCGTCAGACTGCTGACCAAGTGAGCAAATGCAGTCAAGTTTAAACAGCATGAGGGAAGCCTAAGAAGCTTCTGTTAGGTTTTTTTTTTTTTTTTTAAATATATTTATTAAGATTTTTCATATAAAACATACTTTAAAAAAAAGCACAAATCATCATTATCCTTTTAACATCTTTCCACTGTTATATTGGACTCCCCCACACCTCCCGCATACACTTACATCGTTATAAAATTAATTTCAAACAAATTATCATTTTACTCATAGTCTTAATTTTGATTAGCATAGAATTCACCCTTAAGTCTAATTTAGTGATAGACAGTTATTTTCTACCCTGGCATCCCAATCAGCACTCAACCAGATTGCAATGTTTTTGTAGATAAATCTTGAATTTTTTCCAGTCTTCTTCCATCCTTTCTTCTCCCTGGTCTCGGATTCTGCCGGTCATCTCGGCTAGCTGCATATAGTCCATCAGCTGCATCTGCCATTCTTCCAAAGTGGGTAGCTTCTGAGTTTTCCAGTTCTTCGCAATCAATATTCTTGCTGCTGTTGTTGCATACATAAAGAATGTTCTGTCCTTTTTTAACACACTCTGGCCGACGATACCCAAGAGGAAGGCCTCTGGTTTCTTAGTGAAGGTGTATTTAAACACCTTTTTTAACTCATTGTAAATCATCTCCCAAAAGGCCTTCGCTTTAGGGCAGGTCCACCAGAGGTGAAAAAATGTTCCTTCATTTTCCTTACATTTCCAACATTTGCTATCAGACGAATGGTATATTTTAGCTAATTTAACTGGGGTCATGTACCATCTATACATCATTTTCATTACATTTTCCTTCAAAGCATTACATGCAGTGAAGTTCAGCCCAGAGGTCCACAACCTTTCCCAATCTTCAAACATAATATTATGCCCAATGTCCTGTGCCCATTTTATCATTGCTGATTTTACCATTTCGTCTTGGGTGTTCCATTTCAGCAGCAAATTATACATTTTTGAAAGTACTTTAGTCTTAGGTTCTAACAGTTCAGTTTCTAACTTTGACTTTTCCACTTGGAATCCTAACTTTTTATCATTTTTAAACACTTCTTTAATCTGAGCATAGTGTAGCCAGTCTCGCACTTTGTCTCTCATCTTTTCTAAACTCTGCAATTTCCAATTGTCACCATCCTTTTCTATTATCTCCCAATATTTTGGCCAATTGGCCTCCATATTGGCTCTTTTTCGGGCCTTAGCCTCCAGGGGTGACAGCCACCTCGGAGTTTTGTTCTCCAATAAGTCTTTATATCTTGTCCAGACATTAAAAACTGATTTTCTGACAATATGGTTCTTAAAGGCCTTGTTTATCTTAGCTTTGTCGTACCATAAATATGCATGCCATCCAAATGCATTATTAAAACCTTCCAAATCCAAAACATCCGTATCTTCAAGAAGTAACCAATCTTTTAGCCAGCAGAAAGCTGCAGCTTCATAATACAACTTAAAGTCTGGCAGGGCAAAGCCCCCTCTTTCTTTCGCATCTGTTAATATCTTAAATTTAATTCTGGGCTTTTTGCCCTGCCAGACAAATTTAGAAATATCTTTCTGCCACCTCCGAAAACACTCTGTCTTATCTACAATCTGTAGTGTCTGAAACAAAAATAACATTTTTGGCAGTACATTCATCTTGATGGCAGCTATTCGGCCTAACAAAGAAAGTTTTAATCTTGACCAACTATCCAAGTCTCTCTTAATTTCTGACCAACATTTTTCATAATTATCTTTAAATAAACTCAGATTTTTTGCTGTTATGTTTACCCCTAGGTATTTAACTTTTTTGACCACATTTAGTTCTGTCTCTTTCTGAAACCATTCCAATTCAGTGTCTGTCAAATTTTTCCCCAAAACCTTAGTTTTTTGCTTATTTAACTTAAAACCCGCCACTCGACCAAAGTTTTGAATCAATTGTAGCACTCTTTTCGTACTAGATTCCGGCTCCTGTAATGTCAAAACTAGGTCATCTGCAAAAGCTTTAAGTTTATATTGTTTCGCTCCGACCTGGATCCCTTCCACCAACCGGTCCCCCCTAATCATGTTCAGGAGCACTTCCAGGACCGAAATAAACAGTAGTGGGGAAATCGGGCAGCCTTGTCGTGTACCTTTTTCAATTTTAAACTCTTCTGTAACCACATTGTTGACTATCAGCTTGGCCTTTTGTTCTGAATATATTGCCTCAATCCCATTCTCAAACCCCCGTCCCACTCCCATTTCTTTTAGGTTCCCCTTCATAAATTTCCAAGATATGTTGTCAAAGGCTTTCTCCGCGTCTATAAAGATTAAAACTGCTTTAGTGTTTATGTTTGTTTGCAAAAGTTCCAATATGTCTATAATATTCCTTGTGTTAGCAAACATGTGTCTACCCGGGAGAAAGCCTTTGACAACATATCTTGGAAATTTATGAAGGGGAACCTAAAAGAAATGGGAGTGGGACGGTAGTTCTTAAGTTGTGTCTTTTCCGTTTCCGACTTTGGTATCAATGTGATAAATGCTTCTTTCCACGATTCTGGCGCCTTCTTCCCCTCCATTATTTCGTTGCTGACCTCCAACAATGGCTGTATCAAATAGTCTTTCAATGTCTTATAATAGTTAGAGGTCAGTCCATCTGGCCCTGGCGATTTGCCCTGTTTCAAACTCTGGATGGCCTGCTCAATCTCTTGTCGTGTTATTTTGCCATTCAAAATTGTTCTGTTTTCTTCTGACAGCTTTGCTGATCCATTTTTCTCCAAAAATTGTTTAATCTCTATTTCATCTTGTGGCCCTTGAGTGTATAACTTTTTGAAATATCTCTGGAAGCACTTTCTAATCTCTCCCGGGTTCTGGATGTTCTTTCCTTCAATCTCTAAGTTTGTTACCGTATTTAGTCTTTGTCTCCTTTTCAACTGCCAAGCTAGCAGTTTTCCGCATTTGTTAGCCGATTCAAAAGTTTTTTGTTTCATTGTTTTAATCTTCCATTCTATTTCCTGATTTATCAATTTAGAATATTGTGCTTGATGAAGTTTAATTTCTCGCAGAATCGGTTGGGACTTCGGATTAGATCTTAACTTCTTCTCCAACTCTTTAATTCTTTCCAAAATTTTATCCTTCTTTTCATTTTGTGATCTTTTCTTTAAAGAGTTCTGTTGTATCAAGAACCCTCTCATCACAGCCTTACTTGCGTCCCAGATAGTTCTTTTTTCCACCGTGGTACTCAGATTGATCTCAAAATAGTCCTTTAAAGTTTTTTGGGCCTTCTTTACAATCTTTTGATCTCTAAACAGGCCATCATTCATCTTCCATCTAAAGGAGCCGGTTGGGATCAGTGTCATGTCCATTCTCAATGCGTTATGGTCGGAGCATGTCTTGGGGCAGATTTCCACCTTTCTAACCTTAGGTGCCAGACTTCTAGTTATCCATATTTGGTCGATTCGTGTCCAGGTCAGTTGGGCTTCAGAAAAGAATGTTCCTTCTCTTCCCAAGGGGTTTCTCACTCTCCAAATATCAATCCAGTCCATATTGTCAGTCATTTCAAAAAAAGTCTTAGGTAGTCTTCCTTCTTTAGTGATGTTTTGATTCTGTGACTTATCCATATTCGTCGATACGACCCCATTCATGTCCCCCATCATGATGATGTTGTTGTAGTCCAGATAATCCAGCATGGTCTCATGCAACTTCTTGTAAAAATCCGATTTTCCTTCATTTGGAGCATAAATTCCTAATATCAAAATTTTTTCTCCTTGATATTGTATTTCTATTGCCAAAATTCTTCCATTTTCGTCTTTGAAAAGAAATTTTGGTGAAAGGCTCTCTTTTGCATAAATCACTACACCTCTCTTTTTAACTGTGTCCGAAGATATAAATTCTTGACCAAGCCTTTTGTTTATTAACACCTTTCTGTGGAGCCTAATCACGTGTGTTTCTTGTAAACATATAATGTCCAATTGTTCCTTTTTTAATATGTGAAAAATTTTCGTCCTTTTTTCCGGGCTGTTACAGCCATTTATATTCCAACTCAAAAGCTGCAGAGACATCCTGGATAGATCTGGTTATTCTTTCTGGGGTGGTACCTTGTTCTCTGGTCCTTGAGGATCCGAGGGGGCAGGCTTCCCTGGAGGTTCGGGCGCTGGCAATCCAAGTCCTTTGTGGAGGTCTTCTCCGTGGGCTCCCAGAAACTTGTCTCTGTCCTCCACTGTTTTAATTTTGATCTTTCTCCCTCTGTAAGTAAAAGATAATCCTTGAGGAAACTCCCACCTGAAGATAATTGCGTTGCTTCTTAGCAGTCTTGCCAATTCCGTGTAGTCAGATCTGAGGTCCAACAACTGTTTAGGGATGTCCTTGTAAATTTCAATTCTCTTGCCCAAAATGTCCAGTGACTTTTCGTAATGCAGGCCCAAAATCTTATCCGAAGCTTCTGTTAGGTTATGTGAGTGACCACAGGAGTCAACTTCTAGGGGCTGAGGCCCCCCAATAAATTTTTTGAGTAGGCAGGGGGCCCCAAGTTGATGATGCTCTTTGTTGCAATCCGCTATTGAGAACTACATCAGCTTACCATTAACAACAGCTAACTCAAAAGTACTCAAAGGTGTACTAACCAAAACTGTGCTCTATCATAATCCTTACAACAATCTAGTGGGTACCCTGGTCCTTCCATCCCTGGACAAACAGACCACAGTTGATGTCAGGGACTGGGCAGAGGAGGAATGGTGGAGACAGCCTCCCCAACCTGACCTTTCCAGAGAAGAAGATAGTTCAGAATTACAACAGGGGTTTGAGGGAGAACACAGCTCAGAGGAAGATGAGGGGGAAAGCTGGGAAATAATGAGAGAGGAGGAAGAAGAAGAAGCATCAGAGGGGGGTCAGCTGATGGACACAACATCTTTAGAAAGCATTTCAGGACACCCCCCCCCCATCTCCCAGAACCCGACAAGCACAGAAAGTAGGAGAGCAAAGAGCTCAAAGGCAGAGGACACTTCTCAGCACTCATAGCAATGACTCACGAGGAAGTAGGAGAGATGGAGGGGTGGAGACTCACTCGGGCAGCATTTCCAAGCCTCTCTCTGTGACTATTGAATAAAAAGCTGTTGGTAAGAACTTTTCCTTGTCTTATCCGTTTCTGGCGTCCTGCCATGGGAGTTGGTTCCTCTGCCGCCTTGTCAACAGTGCCGGATTTATGTATAGACTAAGTAGGCTGAAGCCTAGGGCCTCTGAATCTAGGGGGCCTTTCCAGCCTGCCCGCTCCCTTAGCAGGCAACATCCCCTCTCCCAAAATTGCAAATCCAAGACTTCATGCAAGGGCAGGGCAACTCAGGCCCAGCCACTATGAGACTCAGGGCTAGCCAGTGGGGCCCAGTTTGAAGAAGTGGGGCCCAACTTTAGGTTTTGTTTGTTTGTTTGTTTGTTTGTTTTTGTAGGGCTCTGGTTCACAGCCAAGGTCTGCAAAATCTTATAGATATAAATAAAATCCATCTAGATTGCCCTGGTGCGGGGGGGGCTCTTAGGAGTGGCCTGCGGGGTCCAATTTGGCCCAATTGCTCCAATTGCCTTAAGATCGGCCCTGATGAGACTGTGCAGGGGTTGGGCTGACAAGCCCTGCACCTTCTAGGTCCCTAGTGTCACTATTCAGAGTACAGACTCAAGGACTTGTTATGGAATAAAGGGGGGCACTTATTGGAAATCAGTTTTGTCACCTCTCCCCCCCCCCCGAAACCCCAGGACGATGAGCCCAGCCACCTTTTATTCACAGTTGCATAAGCACTACACTACAGCATGGCCATAAACCTATATGTTCAACTTCTGAAATACACACCCAATATGTAGCAATGGAGATTAATGTTATTGTTTTATGAATGAACACTGTGTTTTATTAATGGACTCTGTATTTTTGGAATTACCTAAGAGCCACCGATAGGGAGCTCTAGAATCTGACAGCTAACCAATTGGGTACCTCCAAACAGCGACCCCTATTGCTGAAAGCAGGTATCCAGCAGGAACTATCCAGCAATATCAAGTTATAAGAAAACTGGTGCTGTTAACAGTAACCCTTCTAGTTGGTTAATTGATTTGGCAACTTCTATGCACATGATGTCTAATGCTAATTCCCCCAAAGAGTTAAATGATAACTCATTAGAGGCAGCTACAGTTGCAAATGGAAACAAAATATCTGTGAAAGGAAGAGGAGCAGGTTTGCTGAACTGTGTTGCAGGTAGAAATACTATTTGTAATGAAGTAAGAGCAGTAGTTGCTCGAATTAACAAATAAGAAAGTTTTGAGTATCTACATGCTACATTAAAATTGATTAATTCATTGAGAAGGGGATTGTAAGAAAAACACTGGGGCCTAATTTGAATAATAGAGTGCCTGGTATCTGGTGGACAACCTCCTCCTTTATTTCCACACTGTGGCTGCAGACCAAATCACCTGTCAGGAGAGCTATGAGATTCAGGTGAGGGTCATAGGCCTTGTCAAACTCAGCAAGTATATAACAGGAAGACCTGGCCTGCCCAGGCCATTACAACTTAATTTTCCTAAGAAATAATGCTTATTCCACAAAAGGCTTACAAAGTTCAGCTATTGCAAAGGTTTTTCAGTGTTAATTTTATGCATTTTTAAAAATCACCATGGTAATTAACAATAACATCTTATGTCCTTTAGAGGAGAATTTGAGAATTGCAGAATTTTAAATACCCATCATCATCCTTGGCTTCACTTTATTTTGTTTATAACACTCATCCATTTTCTTCTAGTTGTGAAGGTGGGGGATGGGGAGGGGCCTCACAAGTAGAGTAGCCTAGGGCCTCTAAATCCGGCCCTGCTTGTCAAGTGGTAAATGCTTTAGTGGCTAATAAAACTAGCTCATTTATCTGAAGATCAGTTTGATTCTGTGTTGCTGATTCCTAAATTAGATCTGTAAATATACTGCCATGAGTAGTATGCAGGTTTAATTTTTCAAAATGGCTGCCATCGTCTCATGTCTAGCCTTGACCGGCTGTCAGACACTGAATGCTCAGAGGATGAACCAGACTCTCCACAGGTCTCTGGCTCCTTGTATGCTTGCTCTTGGTTCTAGCTCCATTACTTTGCTATGTTGGACCTTGCCTGTCAAATTGACCTTGGAGAGTGGGTTACTTTTTGGACCTAGAATGGATCACGTTTTGAATATCACCTGTGTCAGGGAACTGCCATTGGCTCAGGGGCAAGAGGGGGAAAGCCGGATGGATTACAGAGAGCCCCCAAAGATCGTGGGAAGCAGCACCTCCTCAGCGGAGGAGAGTAACCACGCCTCCAGTGGAGAGGAGCTGCAGGGCTCGGAGGAGACGAGGCGGTACCAGGACACCTTGCCTGAGCAAAGAGGGGAGGAGAGAGGTCCTCCGTTACCCACGCCCTCCTTGCGCAGTAGGCTTCCGCGCAGAGAGGGGAAGCGCAGACTGGGCGTCAAGAAACTACTCTGCTGGGGAAGGTTTAAGGACCGCCCACTCTCAGATTCTGCCAGTGAATGAGCAAGCCACGGAATAGTGGCGCTCTGCATGGTGAAGGTTGTTTTTGGCACCAATAACAAGGCTTTGCAGCAGACCAGGGAGGCATTTGCCTGATTGCTCTCAAGCAACCCCCTGATACCCTTACAACCTGATTCTCCAACTTTGGCTTGTTTGGCCTTGTTGTTCCTTTAACCCTGCTTTTCCTGGGGTGTAATTTGCTAACAGGCATATACTTCCTGGGGCTGAGACCCTGACCCCTGAAGGTACTCCCTGGAGTGCAAGACGTAGGGAGCAGAGTTAAGGAGTAAGAGGAGAAGTAAGGGAAGTTCAATTGCATATTTCACTTGTGCAATGGCTTTGTTAGACACCATTTTTGTATATGAAGGATGAAAGCTCTTGAGGGTTTTTTATGGGATACTCTTTAAAATGTTCCACCCTTTGCTTAGCATGCTTTATAAAATGCTTTGTAATTTCCAGACTGAGAGAGAGGGAAATACCGTATTGCATTATTTTGCTACCCATATCTCCATCTGCAGTTGTATTTCAAAGATGCTCATCTATATCGTATACATCTTGGCACTGCCTGCTTTAAAATAAAAACAGAGAAGACTAGTACCATATTTACACTATGGAGGCTGTACTGCAGCAGCTCTAGATAGTGTCAGATTGATTTGCATGAGTGATAAATATTAAGAAAACATTGGTGGTGATGGTAGAAAAGCACATTAATACGTTTTATACACTGATGTATGTTTTGGGGGCAACGTTTCTCCCGCCTCACATTTTCTTTATACAGAATATTTATGTGGAGAGAGAGAGAGAATATACACATAGAGAGATATATACACAGATCAAGTGACCTTGAAATCAGCCCTGGCATTTTGCTGGCAGGAAAAGAGGCTCTTTTTTCTCATTTACAAAAATGAATAACAATTTGATCATTCTTAAACTTCTAAAAGGTTAATTATGCTCTCTCCATGAGCACTGAATAAAAGCCTGCTTTATCTCTGCCCAAATGAACCCCACAGGGCTTCTGTTCCTTCTAACTCTGCCTGGAAACCAAAGCATGTGAGCTGTCAATTAACTTCTATCAGCTCATAGATCTGTGTGAGCGGCACTTGATTTTCTCATCCAAAAACTGATGGCTCTCAATTGCTGGAGCTGTCTGCTGTCGCAGCAGGAAAAAGTGTTATCTAGCTGAGGGTTTAGGGGTTGGAAATGGGGGGGGGGGGGGGGAGTAGAAGAGAAAATTGGGCCAAAGATCCTGCTTTAGATAATTCATCATGAGCTATGAGATTTCTGTTGGCTTACAATGTGGAAGTGGGAAATATATTTGATCCACCTGGGGGGTAATTAACAAAAGAATCGGCTGGGGGCCTAGATTCAAAATGTGGACCTTTGCATATTCTCCAGCAGGAGCGAGCCCCCAGCAGAGTTAAAAACACTCCCAGAGTTAACCAGCACATAGCTGTCAACTTTTCCCTTTTCTTGCGAGGAATCCTATTCGGAATAAGGGAATTTCCCTTAAAAAAAAGGAAAACGTTGACAGCCATGAACCAACAGCATAGCATGGAATATGGGTTGTAAAAACTCCTTGCACATCCCATTTAATCTGCCTTAAAATGCTTGCACTCTCTTTACCCCTCTAGCAACGAACAGACCACCACAAACTGTTAAGTAACTTTTAAAGCTTTACTTACTAAATCCAAAGGTCTGATTCATGCATTGTTCCATGCAGCATCACGGAACTCCTCGGTGCAGAATACACAAGATATTTTCAAACATGCAGACTGAACTTTGAGCAAGTTCAGACATGTTCATCCTGCAACATTACATGGTGAGAAGAGAGAGTGAGGAAAGGAGAAGCAGCTTCACTTCCTCCCTCGCAGAGGTTAAGGCGGTGTGACCTAGATGATTCTAGGAACAGACCTTTGTGGTCTTAACCCCTTCATGCACTAACTACATAGCTACAATTGACTGCAACTTCCCACATACGAAGCTCCTCTTTAAACTCCAGTTGGGAATTTAATAATAATAAACACCAGAATAAGTAGCCAACTCCTGTAAAACAAAGCAAGTTGCTCTTGGAGACAGACAGAAAGCAGAAATGTTGGCATGAAAGATTATAGAGCTGCTACTGTTTCCCAGTTAGTTCGTCAACCACAAAGTCAGAAGCAATAACAAAAAAAGGAGGTAGGAGAATAAATTACATAGGGGAAAAGTCATATCTCATTTTTATTGCAAACAGAAAAAGTAATAATCATAAAACAACAATAATAAAAGAAAATAATACTAAGGCACTACAACGTTGTTTACTGAGTGGTGAATGATCTCGTGAATTTATTCTTTGTTTTCACAAATCAGATTGTGGTCTTGAAAAGCAGATGGTTCAGCAGTATGAGCAGACACTGCCCCACTGGTCTTCAGCTAGAAGATAGAAACTCAGTACAACATCAGTGGGTTGTAACTGCAGTACTACCGTCATGGAAATATAGGATGAAGAGGTAGGAAGTGGGTCTCCAAATGCAAGTTTGGGCTAAAGGTGGGTTTTCCTGGGTCTGAAATGGCTGAAAAGTGCTGCACTCTATGGGAAGCTGCAGGTCTATTTAAATACAGATTCATTTATTTCTTTTAAGATATCCACCCTAATTGACAGAACCATGTTGTCACAGTTCAACAGTGCTGATTCCACTGGTGAGAAGGGAGGAAGACTTATTTTGCTACCAGGAAGCAAACGTCCAGAGTCATGAGTCCAGTCCAGAAGTACCTTTCCTGCTCATCTCCTTCCACTTGTAGGAAGCTGGGATGCTCCTCTGATAATACATAAATAATGGCCATTCCCAGATCTTGTTGCTCATGTAGATCATGCATTCAACCTGCTTGTTGCTCTTGTAATCAGGCCTGTGATCAAAATTCTGCTGGCACACATTCATATGCATGGCTTCAACTGGAGTGCAAAGTCTTCAGGACCCATTGTTTCTGTCATTGGTATTCTACTCAATATTGATCCAGAGTAGATTCCAATGTATAGTTAGCAGTAAAGGTAAAGGGGCCCCTGACCATTAGGTCCAGTCATGACCGACTCTGGGGTTGCGGCACTCATCTCACTTTATTGGGCGAGGGAGCTGGCATACAGCTTCTGGGTCATGTGGCCAGCATGACTAAGCTTCTGGCGAACCAGAGCAGCGCACAGAAACACAGTTTACCTTCCCACTGGAGTGGTACCTATTTATCTACTTGCACTTTGACGTGCTTTCGAACTGCTAGGTTGGCAGGAGCAGGGACCGAGCAATGGGAGCTCACCCCGTCGCGGGGATTCAAACCGCCAACCTTCTGATTGGCAAGTCCTAGGCTTATGTTGCAGGATTCCCCTCAAAAATAGACCAGAGGCAATTGTATTTCATCCAGCAGAGCTTTACTGGTACTGATCACAAATCCAATACATTCAGGATTGGCACTGTCCATAAGAAATCCAGTTGCAGCAGACTTAAACTTACAATAACTTATAATAAGTCTAAACCTTAACACTAAGCATACTATGTGCAGAACACCACACCAGAAGGGAGAAAGATAGAAAGCGAAAGTGAAACTCAGGCTCCTTCTGGCCCTATTATTAGTCAGCATGACCTTGACAGAAGAGATAACAGAACCAGTTTAGGCCAGCTGTACTTAGCTTCTCTGAAGGAATAACCCAAACAACATGCACCTTCTGCTTGTTTCTTTCACATGCAGAAGCTTCTAGAACCCTCTTGAATTAAGTAGAATAGGAAAGACCTCTACACATCAGATCAATACTAAAATGCAAATTGACAATTTCAGCATATTGAAACATTCAGAAGACACAGGAAGAGTCAGATGGTTTCACTGGTTGTTACTGTTTGTCAGGGCCACTTATTTCTGTGAGCAGCTCAACAGTTCTACATACTGAATGCCTATTGTTATGGGGGGGGGTGAACAGAAGAGGCATTTAGGGTATATGTCAAAGAGGGCTTATGCAAATAAGCTTAATTTAGTTACAATGAAACAACAACAAATGCTGTCAAGAGCCACACTTTTTATTTATGCATTGCAAATTGATCGTCAACCTACCCAAGTATGGGTCTTTGAAGCCGGCTGTAAATCTAGCCTTTCCCACTGATATCATTTTGTCCCACCAGGACTGTCTGACCAGGATCAAGACCTTGGAGTTATAGTGGATAGTTCAAGCAAGATGTTCACCCAGTGTGTGGCAGCTGTGAAAAACACAAATTACATGCTAGGGATCATTAGGAAAGGAAATGGGAATTAAACTGCCGATATCATAATGCTGTCATACAAAACTATGGTGCGACTCCATCTGGAAAATCGTGTGCCGTTCTGGTCACCTCCTTTCAAAAAGGATATTGTAGAGCTGGAAAATGTTCCGAGAAGGACAACCAAAATGATAAAGGAGATGGAACAACTGTGAGAACAGAATGCTGGACTAGATGGGCCTGATTCGGCAAGTTCTTCTTGCGTTCTTATGTGCTTACTACTAAAAACCAATAATAAAAACTTAAATACCACTCTATTCTGCCTTGGTCAGACCTCACCTGGAGTACTGTGCCCAGTTCTGGGCACCACAATTTAAGAAGGATGTTGACAAGCTGGAACGCATGCAGAGGAGGGCAACCAAGATGATCAAAGGTCTGGAAGCCAAGCCTTATGAGGAACGGTTGAAGAAGCTGGAAGTGTTGAGCCTGGAGAAGAGGAGACTGAGAGGAGATAGGATAGTCATCTTCAGATATCTCAAGGGATGTCACATGGAAGAGAACAAACTTGTTTTCTCCTGCTCTGGAGAACCAAATGCCTTCAAGTTACAAGAAAGGAGATTCCGACTAAATATCAGGAAGAACTTTCTGACATGATCTGGACCAGTTTCTATGCCCACCAAACAGGGGAATGTCTTCTCTTGCTCTGGACGCAGAGGACAGGGAAAGTATGACTTGTGATTTGCAGCAAAGAATATTAATTGAAAAGGCAGACGTGATCATTTCCATGTGATTTTTAATGTTTTATGAAGGTTTTATTCTGGTGGATTTAACTGCTGTCTGCAATACGTTATAGCGCTTTTTAAAATACTTTTAATGTAATTTTTCTATTGCGAGCTGCCCTGGGCTCCCTTTGGGGAGGAAGGCAAGTTCTAGATTTGAAATAAATAAAGCACTCAGAAATGTAGGTGTGATTTTCACTCCAGAGACCAAGAGGGGATGAAGTCCAAAAAACCATGCTTGGTGAAAGAAAAAAGAACAGCTCACACAACTGAGTCTTTCATTTTGGAATGTTGGTACCAACCGTGGGTTTGTAAGATGAGTAGTAGCAGGTATTAATGCCAATTGGCAAATGCGTGTCAGCCATTTCCATGAAATGGAAACATCAGATTGTATAAAGGTATCATACAATGAGTAATATCCTAAATATCCTATGCCCCAGTCTTGTTAAGAAAATGTCTTACTTTTCCTCCCTTAGAATTTTAAGTAGTTTTTATCAAAAAGTGATTTTTTTCAACAGTTCAGTGCTATAATTAGCGAGGGGTGCATGTGCACCATGATGGATATTTTTGACAAACATCACAAGTATATTACTAAGCTGTATATTAAAGACTTTTAAATGAGACTTTATTTCCCAGTTCATTAAGCAGCAGAACATGTACAAGTATGTTCGCAGGATATCTTATTTATGTATCAATATTCCTCCACTTCTTGCTTACAAGATGTAATGAAGAGCACAACTTCAAAATCATTTAATTACTCTTTAGACAAAGCAAGAAGCCATAACCTAATGAAACAGTGTGTGTGTTCAGGGGCTTACCTGTGCTTCCAGGTCTGCTTACAAAATGTGAGCATTAGAAAATATCCAGTTCATTAAGTGCTAAAATGAGCTCCTGGGAGAAAAAGGTGGTATGTTAATGGAAGAAATAAAACAATAAATAAAACAAATAATAAACTGACAGGACCACAAGCAAATATCCTCACACTGAGCTTTGTGAGGTTCATTTTCATGAACTGAGAATTCTGTGGATCAGACATGCAAATGACTGGTTTGGTCCAGTGGAGACAAAACATTCATGCATCATTTTTTGGCTTCTGTCATAGATTCATATTTTACAAAGAGGACTCTGTGAAATTCAGCTAGGAAGTGCTCTGGGGGCACTTCCACACTCAAAACAGGACTGCACAATCCCAAGTTTAGCCTCGGGATGAAGTAGGAAGAAGCCAAAATTGAACCCTTGGCCAATCTGAGGGACAGGAGACTTTGGACAGCATGAGAGCTGACTTAACAGGTGGTCCTCTCCTATTGGGAAGTTCTCCCTTCCCTCCTTATAGACTAGCAGATCATTGAATGGGAAGAGGGTGTGGGCTTTGAAACATGCAACTCACTGGCTACAGTCTGAAGAAGTAGAATCCTAGTTGGGTTGAGCCATGTGATTTTTCTGAACCTCTCTGACTACTGTACATATTATTATTATTTTAAAAAAAACCTGTTGATTTTCATTTTTCATTTTAGTGTATAGCTAAGCATAGGGCCACCAATAAGACAGAAACAGGCAGGGGGAGATTTAATCATTATCTCACCTCCTATGATTATTCATGGCAGAAAGATAAGCTACACACTACACATTTAATGTAACGTGTAGTTAGATGCTTGGAATCCGAGACCAACTAGATGACTTCTAATTCTTTTTCTTGGTACACAGTTGAGTTTAAGATAGTATTCAAACTGAAGATTCTTTTGTCCTAACTGGCATAAATGTAAATGTAAACTTGTTTGACTGGTTGTGGGCTGATCCCACAAAATTTTGATAAATATTTGATCTGTCGATCAACAGGATAGCGTGTGGCTCTAATAACCGAATCGCACAAGAACATTTCTTGCCAATATGCCAAGTCCTTGCAGGAGTAAAGCACTTGAGCTAACATCAATCACTAGCTTTCTTTTCATTAGCAATTGTTTTCCTTTTTTGGCGTGATCAAACTTCAGAACCAGCCATGCGGCAATAACCCCCCCCCCCCCCAATTCCCGTGGTACTGAGGTGAAAGGAAACACAAGGGAAACATAACAGAGGTATTGAGTAGCACAGCATGCCGAATTTTGCTAAGCATCCATTGCCAGCAGCACATCGATCATCAGCAATGGCGGTGATGACATTTCATCAGAGAGGTGATTTTGGACATCATCAGGAAAACAAAGCTGGAGAAAATGTAATCCGAGTAGTGGCATTAGCACAAGAGAATATTCAGAAGCACAAGAGCAAATGAGGAGAATAAGTTGGCAGAGGAACATAGATAATTCATGCGGCACCCATTGGCCAACTGACTTTTGGGCAGCTTCCAAGAACACTGATTGACATCATTCTGGGATGTGGTATGCCAATGGGGGAAAAAAGACACTGTGGTATATTAACGACAAAAAGGAACTGAACAAACAGGGCCCATTAAACAGCACAGAACAGCTCCAGCTTTAGTTAGGATTTATTTTATGTCTGATTCTGATCATCTTTTCTCAACAAAAGTCCTGTTGTCTTCATTTTGTGCAGCTATTTCATTCCATTCTTCCTCAAAGCAGCTTGCAATTATCCTATTTTATCTTCATAGCAAATCTTTAAATAATAATAATAATAATAAAAGATTTTCTTGGGTTATAGAAGCATGTGCATTGTCTCTTTTTCAGGTCGTAGCATCTGCATAGCCCAGCTCCTCCTCCTGGACATATTCCCGTTTCTGTGACACATCACACAAGTAAGATGTATCAGTAATTCATCCTGAATGAGCCGGCAGTAAATCACACCCAGGAAATCAGAATTATCTCTTCATTAACAAACAAACAAACAAACAAACAAACAAACAAACAGGATCTGCACAGGAGTGTCAGGCCTAATGAGCACAGCAACTCATCTTCGGCAGGTCTTGGCCCCATGAAGGCATCTGAAGGCAACTGTACAGGGTGGTTTTTTAATGTTTCGCGTTTTGTTATGTTTGTATATATGTTGGAAGATGCCCAGAGTTGTTGGGGCAACCCAGTCAGATGGGCAGGGTATTAGTTGTCAGGAGTTCAGACTACACTCAAGTAGGACTCTGGCAGAGACACATGCCCGACTGGCATGTTCCCTCCCTCCTGGTCGATCGTTCGGGAGCTTCAAAAGCTTTCTTCAGCCTGAACACCACAGTGGTCAATGCCAACCAACACCGGCACACTTAGGGATCCACAGAGTTTGCGCAACTTGCGTGACAGACATCAGCAACTCAGCATTTTGGCTAATCTACTTTATTTACATATAAACACACACGGAGCACTGCAACATGGCTCCCTCTCTCTCTAGCATCAGACAGCAAAGGAAAAAAGAACAAAGGACAACAGTCCCACTTCACGGAACACAGTAACACAAACATCCTGTTTCCGTCACTTCCCACTCTGAGGAGTCTAAACATATAGCATCATGTGAAATACAAAAATCCCATGACTGCAGTCATGGATCAGGAATTCTAACATAAATATGATGGTGATGATGATGATGCAATAGGGCACCCCTATTTTCATTGGAGAAATGTTGGAGGGTATGTTAACTTACTGATTGCCCATATGCTTGCCCTCCCAAATGTGCATAACTAGGCACATCAGAATAGGTTCTAAAAAAGGGGAAAGGGGAGTCCTCCAGGGAAATAATATTTAGAAAAATTAAGATTCCTCTTTTTTTGCTTCTTTGGCTTTATCAGCTTTTTAAAAAGATTACTATTCAAAATGGAATTCTTTTTTAAAAAATTAGTTGAAGCTAAAGTAAATTGCCTTTTTCATTTGACAATACAAGATGGTACATTTTATACCACCTAAATATTCCTAAGTCAATTCTTTAGAGCCTCAGAGTCATTGATTTTGAGTAATGTTCACTTTCCCCCACCCAATTCAATTCTCTCCGTGTCCACCCCCCAACACCCCTCTTCAGGATCACAAGCTCATTGTCAGGCTAACAAAGGCTGTGAAAAAAGCTCAAGTGAGAAAAAAGGGAGTATCATTTTGCCTCTTTTTGAATTTTGTATGAACCTGTTCCATGTGACAAATTACCACTGAATGGTGTTGTGTAATTTGTATTCCATTGGTGTTTACTAGGAAACCTATTAAATATACAGGTTCAAAGTCACCATGACCATAATTCTGTGAAACAGAAGAAACTATAAGTATGATCCACATCCTACAGGAGTGACTGGCAAAAATAAATTTTAAAAAATTATTGACTTTACTGACTCCAACTTTCATTTTAATTTGCAATTCTGATAGGAATTTTTTCTCCATCGGGTCTTCTTGAGATTAAGAGAATGCACAAGATCATATATATAAGGATTCTGTCCTTGGTAAAAAAAAAATTGTATTGAGTTTTTTAACAACAGCTGCAGGGTTTAAGGGCTGGAGAATGGAATTTACATCAGCTTGAAAATTAAATTGAGTCATATTTACTGCCTTATACATTTTCTGATAGGAATTAATCAGAAAACACCATAATAAAACATTTAAATGTCTAGTCAAATGATAATCTCCCCCCAAGTACAGTTGCATTATTTTTCCTCCAAGCTAGAATGTCAGAGACTGTTCTCTTTAACAAAGTATTTACTCCCTGATCAATTACCTACAGTGCTGATTCACAGATAGCAGTGAATTAATGGCTGGCTTATAAAGGCTCCTCTGGAGGCAAACTGATTATGCCTGTTCACCAACTCCCCCCCCTGCCATCTTTATACAGATTTACCATCTGAAAAATAACATGGACAAGTGTCAGTTTAGATCACTACGCTTTCAGCACTCTTCGGCCTGAACTTGTTATTTCGGTCAAACTGTATACATATCTAATATGTGTTATGTCGGTCAAATTATGTCAGTCAAACTGCACACACAAATAACAGAAAAGAATCATTATATAGCCAGGGCTCTTATTCAGCCAGAATAAAATATGGGCACCATTGCCAATTTAGAGAACAAAGGGGGCAGTTATGGTGAGTTGCAGCAACTCTTTTTCTAGAAAAATAGCACTGTATGCAGCCATCCTGTTGTGCTCTAGAGCTTCACCGTTGTGTTCTGGATCACTGACTTTTAACAACTGGATAGCAGATAAGCCCTCCTTGTGCATTACAATAGCCTACAACACAGGTGTCAAACACAAGGCCCGTGGGCCGAATCCGGCCCGCCAGACCTCGTCATGTGGCCTGTGTAGCTGCCGCTGGCCGCCAGCCTTCACCTTTTATTCTCGCTTTTTTTTTTTTACACAAGAAAGCCGCCTCTTCAGCGCATGCGTGGCAGCCTACAAGCCAGAGAACGTCTGCCCTCTAGCGGCGCCGGCCGTTCTATACAGGAAACCTCCACTTTACATGTCCTTTACATAGTCCTACAGATACAACCGGCCCTTTGAGGGTGACCAAACTGCTGATGCGGCCCCCGATGAATTTGAGTTTGACACCCCTGGCCTACAACAGGTGAGGAGGCAGTAGAGATTAGTGAGATGGTCCTCATCATCATTCCTGGTTGCCTTCCAGTTTATGAAGGGAGCCTTTTATACCCATTGAGACTTCCACACAGCCTAGAATTCTAATTTCCCAGGTTCTGAAACACAGGGAGTCTCCACAGAGACAAAAACTCCCTGGTACAGACTGTTGCCTTCCATGAATTATAGAACTGTAGACTTGGAAGGGACCACAGGGGTCATCTAGTCCAAGCAATGAGTTGGTAAATAATGGGAATGGTGATGGAGAAAGTATAGAGCTAGCACCTTCATTCCTGGCTCCTCTCATGTTTAGCATTAGGCTCATGTAGGGAAGCGGGTGGCGCTAGGGACGCTGGTGATGCTATGGGTTAAACCACAGGGCCTTGGACTTGCCGGTCAGAAGGTTGGCGGTTCGAATCCCCACGACGGGGTGAGCTCCCATTGCTCGGTCCCTGCTCCTGCCAACCTAGCAGTTCAAATGCACGTCAAAGTGCAAGTAGATAAATAGGTACCGCTCCGGCGGGAAGGTAAACAGTGTTTCCGTACGCTGCTCTGGTTCGCCAGAAGCGGCTTAGTCATGCTGGCCACATGACCCGGAAGTTGTACGCCGGCTCCCTCGGCCAATAAAGCAAGATGAGCGCCGCAACCCCAGAGTCGGTCACAACTGGACCTAATGGTCAGGGGTACCTTTACCTTTACCTAACACCTGTAGAGGGTTATCATTGTGCCTTGTTGGGGGTTATATTGACCCCACTGCAACTGAGCACTAACCCAAAGACTAGTTGATATTAATGTTCATAATTAACCAAGCAAGGTACAATGAAGCCAAACATAGGACAGAAGACACTGGATGTCCCTGCAAGCAGATTGTGAAGGTGGAACAATTATTCCTCAACCACAAAGCTTTCTGTCTGGTTCTGAAAGGGACCAGAGATCAAGGCATTAGATCAGGCATGGCCCAACTTGGCCCTCCAGCTGTTTGGGGACTACAACTGCCATCATCCCTAGCTAACAGGACCAGTGGTCAGGGATGATGGGAATTGTAGTCCCAAAACAGCTGGAGGGCCAAGTTGGGCCATACCTGCATTAGATAGATATTTTGGCAACTTTAGGAGGGAAACTAAAATGTTGCTCTTTATACAAGACACTAAGAATTCTGCCTACGCTTCCTTATGCATATTGCTAAGCTTAAGTCACAACAAAGCCTTTTCAGTGCTTGTTTCTAGAGCTGCACCAACAAGCACAAATAAATAATGACAAAATGACAAACAAAAATAACAAAATAACAACCGTCCTCCCAGACTGGAAGCTGTCTGAGCAGCAGATCTACACAAATATGGACAGCAGGTCTACATATTGAGAAGACATGTCTCTCACGAGGTTATATCCTTAAGCATCTCCAGGAAGGTCCGTTAAGTATAATTGTTTAACTGACACTGAAATGGGGACTGCATAGATGTGTATTACTGAAAGGTTAAAAGTGAGGAACATTCACTGAAATTTACTAAGTGGTCTCTGAATTCCATGATGGGTTGATAAGTAACTTGTTGTTTTCTGCTAGCTAACACATGAGTGTTTAACCTTAGATCGGGTGGCAAAGGTATTTGGCTGCAAATCTGCGTTTTAAAAGGGTTTTTGTTCTTATGATCTGTGGGAGTAAGATGCCTGTCTAGGAGCTCAACAGCCTTGGGGACTAGAATGTGGGCTAATGGAGCCTGTGAGAGAGAGAGAGCTGTGTTTGTCAGCTCTGATTATAAGTTTCTTTCCTTTCTAAGCAGATGAACCTGTGCTGGACTTGCACAAGATTTTGCATGGAATTATTTGGATGTGTCTTTGATGTTTTTGTTCTGTTATGAGGAAAGTTCTGCAAGTGAAGGTTTGAATAATATCTAATGGGTCTGGACAATGCTTCGTTCCAAAAGGAGTCCCTTTTGTATGCATCCAGTCGCTTCAAGCTGCACAATATTAATATCTACAATGATGGCTGGGAAAGACTGATACTCTGGATAGCCACTGCCAGTCAGTTCAAACAGTACACAACCAGATGGACACCAGCGGTCTGATCTGGTATGACTGTTTTTTATATTCATTCCAGCAAAGCTTTATGACATTGTAAATAGCTTCTGGCAGTTATACCCCCATTCTTCCCAAAGAATCTTCTTCCAAACAAAAGAGCCATTAAACATTTCCAGTCAACAATGACTCTCTTGGAGAAAACATTAATTAATTTGTCATGCTCTCTTTTATTAATAAAGAAGGAATACCTCACCAGACATTGCTTAGTGGCTTTTAATGGGCAGCTTGCATTTCCATTGCAGCCAAAACCTCAAACTGAGCCAGTATAAGCTCAGTCATGAGCCCTTAGACCATCCCAGTTAATGTAGACAAAGCTTCTGTCTTTGCGGCATATAGCCAGAGTGCGTGACTTCCTTTTGTGGGCATTGTCTGTCCAGTGACATGGGGATCAAATGTAATCAATTTACGGTGCCTGTAGCTGTTGTGAGAACCCTGCGTCAAAGCACAACTTCAATATGTATATTGTTGCAATGAAACCAGGGCAGCAAGCAGTAAGACATCCTAGTACAGGATTCAAAGAGGGAGGTATATGTGAGAAAAGGGGGAGGAAAAGATCGTGTGAGATATGACTGAAATATTTACATTTGTTGTTTGCTTGGTACCTCGGGATGCGAACGGGATCTGTTCCAGAGCCCCGTTCGCATCCGGAACAGAACGTAAGATGCGACTGCACGTCTGCGCGGGTCGCATTTCGCTGCTTCTGTGCATGCGCGTGATGTCATTTTGACCGTCTGCGCATGCGCGAGCGGCAAAACCTGGAAGTAACACACTCCGTTACTTCCAGGTTGCCGCAGAGCGCAACCCGAAAATACTTATCCTGAAGCGTATTTATCCCGAGGTATGACTGTATATGCACCATGTTAATGCTCACCCTCTTTACCTCATATATTTAAGTTCTACAGTAACTTAAGACATTACAGTGGTGCCTCGCTAGACGAAAAGAATCTGTTCCGCGATTCTCTTCGTCTAGCGGTTTTTTCGTCTTGCGAAGCAAGCCCACCGACAGCTTAGCGGATTAGCGCTACAGCTGTCAAGCGGCTTTTCGCGATCAGCTGTTAAGCGGCTTATATGCGGAACAGCTGATAAGCGGCTTAGCGGCTTAGGAAAAGGGCGGAAAAAGCGGGAAAAAAACCACGGGGGGACGCAAGATTTTTTCATCTTACGAAGCAACCCCATTGGGAAATTCGTTTTGCGAAGCGCCTCCAAAACGGAAAACCCTTTCGTCTAGCGGGTTTTCCGTCTTGCGAAGGCGTTCGTCTTGCGGGGCACCACTGTACATTTTGTCCCCATACACATTTCCATTTTGATGATCCCCAGTTTACATTTTGCATGGCTGTGCAGTAATTTTAAAGACCGGTTTCATCTGTCTCTACCACTTTATTGTCCCTTTGCTCTGACTCTTTCTCTGTTTCACTATCCTTGTCCTCTTATTGTTTTATTTCTCTCTCTCTGTTATTCCTTGGGGTTTTGAAAAACCTTGTTGCTACTCGGTTTCTCTTTTTTAAACTCACTGTTCCTAAAGATATACCGGTACAAATGTATGTGCTGTTATCAAGTAGGTACTCAACTGTGCAATCCTAAGGCTGTCAGTTTGCACAGGAAACCCAGAGGCAGTTTAAAGGCCCTAGCAGACCATCTCCAACAGAGTCAAAGGCCCCATTCACCTTTATTTCATGCCCTGGAAAAACTGGGCCATCCTGTCCTCCCCACCCCTACAAGAGCACAAGGGCCATTTTGGATGCTCTGATTTTGTCCCCCCAAAGTGCTTTTTCTTGTGCAGGTCACATGACTTGTGCAGGAATGTAGTCCCAGTTTTTTGTCACAACATGCTGTAGGGGGTAGTGCTGAATGGTCCTGCATCAGTCCAGTATACCTGAAGGAGCATCTCCACCCCCATCGTTCAGCCCAGACACTGAGATCCAGCTCCGAGGGCCTTCTGGCATTTCCCTCACTGCAAGAAGTGAGGTTACAGGGAACCAGGCAGAGGGCCTTCTCAGTAGTGGCACCCGCCCTGTGGAACGACCTCCCATCAGATGTCCAGGAAATAAACAACTATCTGACTTTTAGAAGACCTCTGAAGGCAGCACTGTTTAGGGAAGTTTTAATGTTTGATGTTTTATCGTGTTTTTAATAACCTGCTGGAAGCTGCCAAGAGTGCCCGGGGAGACCAGGCAAGATGGGTGGGGTATAAATATATGGAGCCCTGGGTGAGAGCCTGAGAGGAGTCTGAGAGAGGAGATGAGGTAGAGCGATTTTGGTTTATATGTATTAATGTAATATTTTCATATGTAACGGCTTACCTTCCCGCCGGAGCAGTACCTATTTATCTACTTGCACTTTGACGTGCTTTCGAACTGCTAGGTGGGCAGGAGCTGGGACCGAGCAACGGGAGCTCACCCTGTCGTGGGGATTCAAACCACCAACCTTCTGATCGGCAAGCCCTTGGCTCTGCGATTTAGACCACCGCACCACCCGCATCTAAATCCGGCTTGGAATGGGTCAAGGTAATTAGTTTCATCCCAAAGGATTGGGAACTGTTGCAGCACAGCCCTCTTGATCAGCTTTCCTAAAAACGTGGTAGTTGTCATAAACCAGTGGATCTAGAGTTGGTTTTTTCAGGAGTGGCTGAACCACTGTTTTTATAAGAAAATGAAAAACGACATTGTGTTCTTTCACAAGAAAGTAGAATTTCCTCTCACATTTGGTCCATGTTTTTCTTGCTGATTCATTTTAACTCAATTACATTCTCTACCACATCTTTTTCTAATCAGGTGAGGGCATCTAAAAGTACCAGTATAAAGTTTTGCTCTGAAATATATTATTTGTTGGGTTTATCATCTGGGGAACAAAATTTCACCCAGGGCAGTGGAACTGCTTCACAGTAAGACATCAAACAATTGAAAGCCAATTCCCTCCCCCCTCTATATGAGAAGGTCCAGTTTTATCCTAGTCTTATCTTATCCAAGACAAATTTCATTCCTAATTTCTCTCGGCCCTTTGTCTCTCCGTTGTCTGCTAATGAAAGTAACACCATGAACAGGAGCACAAATTTAGGGAGCATTGTCATTTTAATGTCAGTTGGCCTTGACAATTTAATGTGAGCTCTTAGGGAATGAAACCACTGTGGAATCTTCCAATGTTAATAAATCAGTCATCATCACACAAACCTACAGCTGAGGATGTGCGAACCCTATTATGGCAGGGGCACATCCCATGGCAGTTACTGTGCTAAATCCATGGTGAAGTGCGAATATGAATGTACCCTTAATTTAACAGTTTTCCCAAAGGGAAAGAGATTACCAAAGCCAGTACTAGATAAAAAACGTTTCTACTTTCATCAAACACTTTTTGCTACTGCTAAAGGTGATGAAAAAAATATCACCGAGATGGGAGATTCTCTCTGCACTTATATAGCCTTGAGAATTTCCTAAAAGATGCCATTTAGCTTGAAACAAAAGACAGCCAGACTCCACTACACATTAATCCAGACCCTTCTTTTTTTCTGAATTTTCATTCTCTCATGTTTTTTGTTTTTATGAAGCAGAACAACAACAACAATATGGTTGTGATGATTTTTCACAGAATGATGGAAGCACACAACTGTATGGCTGGGAATTAACTGAAGGTCTTTTGGCTAGTTAAAGGAAGGGTCCTTTCTGCCCTCCTAAAATGGTGTTTCATTGCACCCTAATTATGAAATGTATGCCTGACTCTTTAATACAAACCATCTAATATCCAATCTCAGATTAATGCTGAGTTCTGATTCCTCAAAAGAAGCAGAAAGAACGAGAATAGGAGTTTCAGGAGAAATAATATCTTGGCTCTATTTGGGCATTAAATTGATTGAGGTGAAATGTCCATGCTTGCTGACAGAGGAGTGAGGTCAGTGAGTGGAGATCCACTCTCTAACTCATGTGATTCTTGTGAAATCCAAGCATCCTTTCCCAACAGTTGCCCAACAAACTACTGGCACTGCCGAAGGAGACCATATGAACCGTCTGTTTGTCAGGAGGGCATATGCAGATCTTTTCTATGCACCACTATAGGACCAGTAGACAGTGGCATAGCATGCAGGGCACAGGGGTGGTTGCCCGGGGCACAACATTTCAACACACAGTGCTGTTTCAATACAGCTGTGAGCTTCCCTCACTGGGTTCCATTGAAAACTCCTTCCCCATGCAAACCAGGAAGTGACCTCTCCAGACATCAGAACGGCTCTTACCTCTATGGCTGCGCTCTCCTGAGTGACACAGACGCCGTTAGGCAGTTGAATGAGCCTGTGTACCATTTCCCTCCATCTCAACCTTCTCCCTCTGTGCAGCCCTGGGCACTGGCAACCCACGCTGCGCCACTGCCAGTAGATACTGATATGATCACATTTAATGTAACAGCACTGCCTCTGCAAATCCCCCCAATCCAGGGGTCTGCAACCCGCAGCTCCGGAGCCGCATGTGGCTCTTTTACACCTTTGCCGCGGCTCCGGGGCGGATACTAGCGAGGGGAGGAGGCGCATTGTGCGCCCCAACACTCCCCACTGAGGCAGGTGCTGTACTGGCTGTGATGTCGCATGGGGGCGGTGCGTGCGTTAGTCACGCACCGTCCGATGTCACCTTACCGCCCGCCCGCCCGCTACATTGTAAGGGGCATGTACGCTGGTCACTGCATTGAAAGGGGGCATGTACGCTGGTCACTGTTTTGAAGGGGAGTGAAGAACACACACAAAAAAAAGGTAACTTGTTAATTTAACGTTTATTTCTATGAGGAGGAGTAATTCTGAGGGGTCAAACAAAGAAATAATTTTTAAAAGTTATTTTTATAATGACGAGTTTTGCGGCTCCCAGGTTTTTTTTCTTCGGAAACGGGTCCAAGTGGCTCTTTTTGTCTTAAAGGTTGCAGACCCCTGCCCCAATCTATACTGAGATCAGGGTACTTGGGGAGAGCAGATTTAATCCCCCTTTCACCCACCACAATCTGAGCAAAAATGACCACCTCCACCTCAGTGGCGGACCTAGCATTCTCAATTTTTTCAGCAGTGCCCTGTGCGATGCCAAAATTCAGCCCCCCCCCCCCCATTTTCTTTTCCACCATAGATTGGGGGCCCCCCCCCCCCCCCCCCCCACACACACAGCGAGGCTTCACACCCAGTGCAACCCAGCCAGTCATGCTCCCCTAAATCCACTTCTGTCCATCTCCACTCCATGGCATCTATTTGTTTATGGAGAAAAGCTCTCAGGTAACTTCCCTCTGGAAGCAAACTGCAGCTGCAGGGAATGAGATTTTACTTATTCATTCATTCATTCATTCATTCATTCATTCGTTTTCGGATTAAAATCAGATGGAGGCACCTTGTATGAGCCTTTCTCTGGACTCAAACTTTTTTCTGAACATACAAATAGTACATTTTTAAACCCAGGATAACTTTAAACCACAGAATGTACTTTTAACTAATCTTGATCAGCAAAGTGTAATGACTGTTTGCAGAAACTGATACCGTGAGCTTTATGTTTTCTCACGGAATATTTTGAATTTCAGCACAATCGCTTTTCAAGCTAATCTCTCTTATCTGAGGAATGCCTTTAAGAATGACTCTGCTATGAAGTATAATTTATTGCAAATAAAGGGTGAATTGCAAGCATTTTCTCCAAGAAAGCCCATTAAATAATCCCGTGTACAAATTTGACAGTCGTTTTTGTAAGATATGACAGACCCTTAGAGGGGTTTAAGGGAACAAGATCAGACTCAAGCTTTCAAAAATTCATCACTGAATATTTGTTAACCTTGCTGTCTGTGATAGCTGTAGAACCAAGATAATAACCTTCAGATAGAGATAAATTGCTATCTTTCAAAAGATTATCCTCCATCTTAATCGAGTTTGCTCCTACAGCTGAACAGTCACTGACCTTGTTACTTACATAACAAACGGAGCTACTATTTTATGTTTATACTGGTATATTTTGCCTACTGACATCCCTTTCAGAGTTGTAGTTAAAACTTTTATCAGATTAAATCAACCAAATTAGCTGGCTTGAAGACTTCTCCAAAACAGAAAGTAGATAACACTTTCACTGAATATTTAAAATGAAAAAGGGAGCATCCTTTGGGAACCCAAAGGCTTATTGCACATTTTTTAATAACTATAATATCACTAGACTAAACAAAGAAAAAAAATCCAACACTTATTTAAAATGCATAATGACCATTTTCAAGACGAACAAGCCTCTTTGCTGGCATAAACAAACAGTAGCTTTATGGATTTGATTTATGCCAGTTGAAGATCCTTTTCTGCAGAGGGGAAAGGCAACAGTAAACATTTTTGGCAAAACATCAAATTAAACTGTGTTCAGATGTGCATAAATTCAGCAGTGCGTTTCTCATGAAATGCACTCAGTGGCAATTGGCACATTCATACAGCCTTATTCTCAGGGAATGAAAGATGAAACATTTAATTTCCTACTTTAGGAAAAGTTTGATTTGTACACCACTGATTGGCTAGACATTGATCCAGTCCTAAAGCATCTTTAGGACAATATGCTGTATTGTTTTTAACACTTGATTGGCCTGATCCAGCAGGCTCATCTAGTGTTCTTATGTGGCCCTCAGAAAGTAGCCAAGAAGGAAACTAGGGTCAACTGATCCAGAGCTCCCCATATGACATAACTTTATGGGCCAGTTTTCAAGACTGGCCACAGTCCTCCAGTGTTGACTAGTCATCAAATTAGGACCTTCAAATATAGAGTGTATGCACTGTTCCTACATCTTTATATGAGCTATGAGCTTTATATAAACATAAGACAAATTCATGGGGCATAAGGCTCTCAATGGCTGCTAGCCACAGTGACTATGGTCTAAACGGCCTCGGACCAGTATACCTGAAGGAGCGTCTCCACCCCCATCGTTCAGCCTGGACACTAAGGTTCGTCTCTGAGGGCCTTCTGGCAGTTCCCTCACTGCGAGAAGCAAAGCTACAGGGAATCAGGCAGAGGGCCTTCTTGGTAGTGGCGTCTGCCCTGTGAAACGCCCTCCCGTCAGATGTCAAGGAAATAAACTATCTGATTTTTAGAAGACATCTGAAGGCAACCCTGTATCGGGAAGTTTTTAATGTTTTTAATTTTCTGTTGGAAGCCGCCCAGAGTGGCTGGGGAAACCCAGCCAGATGGGTGGGGTGTAAATAATAAATTGTTGTTGTTGTTGTTGTTATTCCAGTGTCAGAGAGTATATAGAGGACAGTATGTTGATGTCCTTTGTGTGTGTGTGTGTTGTTTTGGTTGATTCCTTCTCTCAAACATGTCCTCTGCATCATCATTGTTCCCTCAGGGTTCCATAAAAGCATCACATGAAGGGACTCATCAGAGACTTGGTGCCTTATGCAGAGAGCTATTAGGATGTCCTGCCTGCCACAGAAGCATGAGGGAAGAGCAAGAAAAGCTTCCTTCCTGCTTTCTCTCTCTCACCTACCCTCAGGTTTTCACATTGCTTATTTACAATTGTCTTTAAAATCAGCACAGTCTTTGCCAAACACTGGTGCCCTTCAGATCCTTTGGCCTACAACTCCCATCGATCCCACGTTGGCGAAGGCCGACGTAGTCTCAATATATTGTCATGGAATTACATTCACCACTGGATAAAGAAGAAAATACGTTCTAGTTCGTAGACAGATATAGACAGATATTTGAAAAGGAAGCTACGTTTACCAGATTACTGTGGAATAATTAAGGAAGGGTCAAGGAAGGGGGTGAAAAACACTGACCTGCCCCCATCCTCTTTGCCTTGTCTTAGACTCTAAGCCTTAGAGGTCTGGCGTATTAACTGATGGTGCACAGAGTTCATCCTTCACAGAAGCAATCGGAGTGGGAATTAAAATGGCATTAATTATTGCATGATGGACATTCTTCTCCCATTGCTGTGTGTTCTGTGTCGACCGTAAGTGTACGTGGAGATGGAAAGTAGGCACTGTCTGGTCTGGCTGTGCAGAGAATGTTTAGCAGGCTTGGGTGAAACCTCCCAAGATATATGACACGACGTTATTCAGGCTAAGCCGCACTCTCCTGCGCTCCCCCCTCCCTTCCACCACTCCACTAACAAAATGACCTTTTCTGGGTTGAGTGTTTTTTGATGTCAAACAATGGCCCAGCATGGCAAGAGATCAAGCCTACATAATGGAATGGCCTTTTGCTCTCTCAGGCGGCCTTTGCTCCGATGGGCTGCGCTGTTTGAAGAGAGTTCAAAATTGGTTGTAACTTGAAAGGGAAGCCAGTGCCAATTTGAGGTAACTTATATGGTGCCGCAGCAAATCCATGCATTGTAGCCGTGAGGGCATTGTCGCAACTGCCACTTGGCTGTACAGGAAACTGTAGGCTTGGTTCGGATGGCAATAAAACAGCAAATTGAAAACGGCATCTACATAGATTGATAGATTTTGTTCTCATAAAGATACTAGTACGCTCACTGGAGTATCACAATCTTGTATTTCCCTATAACTGACAACCTAAATTTGGTAAGCAAAAAACCCTGGTTATTAGGGGGAGAGGAGTCCTTCTCTCAAAACAGTGGGCATTAAGGACCCCTCCAAATGTCCATTTCATCGTGCATTTGTGATTATTTGTGCTTTCAATATGTTTGCACCAGAAACCATTTTGGGATGGTCACACCACTTCCTTTTCAATCAGTGCATATCCTGCAGCTTCTTGCTGAAATTGTGTCACTTTTTTGAATAGAGTCATAGAATAATAGAGTTGGAAGGGACCCTGAGGGTCATCTGGGCCAACCCCCTGCGATGCAGGAATCCTGCCCACAGCCATCCCTGGTTCTGGTCCATTTTGCCTTGCTTTTGTTGCTCTACAGCATCCTCAGGACAGCCATGATGTATCATTGAGGAAGCATCTCAGAACAAGCTAAAGCAAAATAAATCCACCACTAATGCGCTGTCGAAGACAGGAGTGGCTGGCGTGCTCTGGTCCATGGGGTCACGAAGAGTTGGACACGACTAAGCGACTAAGCAACAACAATGCACTGTCATCGTGTCAAGATCATGTTGCAGAATACACCCACAATACAGTCTGGAAGGACCCAAAGGGTAAATTCAGACAGTTGAGGTGTTTCTTCATGACCCAGAAACCAAAACATTATAGCTGCATAGTCCAAAATGCTCTGATCACTGGAGGAGTTTGTTTTCTCCCTCAAAAACAGCCATGATGTATACACGGAGGAGAGCAGGGGGAGAGGGAGAGAAAGATAATCCAGAACATTTAGAGGTCACCAGGTTAGCATTTACACATAATCTTCCTCTGTTACCTTCGCTTCCCTTTTTTCCAAGCTTGGCTTCAAGAGTGTCTAGTTTTTTAGATACAAGGCTTGAAAAGACACCTTCCCGGAGACCCTGCCAATCACATGAGGCAATATTGGGTTAAATGGACATTCTTCATATACTTCATTTATCACTGGCCTCCCAAAATGTTTAAAAGCTTATTGGAAAGGGGTAACACCTACCTAACTATTGGTACTCAAACTTGCTAAAACGACATACCTCGGTCTTTCTCAATTCACCTCATACACATGAAAAAGTAGCTGGTGAGGACATAGCATTAAGGCTCTACAGCACTGGTTGAAATCTCCTTATTTTATATTTATACCCCACTGTTTAACCCTGAGGATCCCTATAGAACATCATCATGGAACACCCAAAGAGAACGCTGTAAATGGAGGCTACAACTCCATAGAATATCTCAGAACCCAAACCCTACGCAGAATTTTGTAACATTTAAGAGTTCTGTTCCTTAAGGCGATTCCGCACTGTGGAGCAAATGTGCCTTACACTGAATGATTGGGCCAGGAAACACAGGAATTTAAAGCCATGGCTATGTCATCCACTCGTGTGTGGCGTATGGAGTATTAGGGCAGCGGTAGTACCTCTAGTGGGAAACACGTTGTCCACCTTCGGTCCTCACCCTGCACTCAGCTCTCATCTGTTATTTCTAGAAGCTGTTAGCATGCAACAGGGGCCACACTCGGGGAACAGCTTCAACTGGCCAACTCAACCAAGTGAGGGTAGCCAGTGGGTCTCAAACCCTCGGTGAGTGAGGACCTTCCCCTGCATACGAAGACAGGCTCTGGCAGATGGAGCAGACGAGACCAATAGTGGTCCCAACCATCATCAAGGAGGTTTCTGCAAGTGCTGTAGAGGGAAGCAAAGGGCAGATGAGGCTTGTCAACTTGGGAAGGAAGCCTATCCAGGAAAAAGAAAACTGATTCTGACTCACCACTGCCTTTAGGAACATCTTCAGGGGAAGAAAAGGCTAAGGAGGAAACCCTACACAAATCCAGAGGGAATCTCTAAGATGGTTGGGTGGTGCCTTGTACATCTCCTTCTGACAACTCCTGGTGCCAAACGTGTTGTTCTGCTGTCTTTTGGACCCCATCAGTGAGGCCAAGAGGGAGGTCTTGACGGCTGGGCAGCCCAGGACCTCCATACACACAACCCAGGCTTATTATGCCCCAGGGAGGTCACTTTGGTGCTGCGAATGCAATGGTTTGACTCCACCCCCATGACTCCATTGTCACTTGAGACAGACAGATGCCAACAAAAACTCTTTAGAAATTCAATTTGAGAATTGGGATGCTTAAAAACCACAAAAAACACAATTACTTTGTTGCCTGTATCACTCACTGTCTGCTCCTTCCCCCTCTTTATAATATTTTTATTGAACTTTTTCAAATGGAACTTAATAAGCAATCATCAAACCTTAGGTTACAGAGTCAGCAGCTCATTGTCATGTTGCTATAATACAAGACTTCCTATCTGAACTTTTTCATAAGTGTTATGTATGTACCATATGATACAATGGTCTAAATCTGACACTTCTGAAATCAAGAGGAATTTTGTGGCCTTCAAAGGGAAGAAGGTCACAGGCTCTGCTTAAGCAATTCACATAATTGTGGTTGCACAAAAGCCCCGAATGTTGGCTTAAAAGGATGACTGCCGTGTTATGTTATTTGATTGTTTTGGTAGCTAAACCACCAAGGCATAAAAGTTCAAGCATAAAATGTAACCAGGATGTATGTTTTGCTGTGCTCACATTGAAGAGGTGGTTAAACGGAGAAGGTGAGAGCATCATCAGAAGGGCTTGAGAACCCATGGGAAATATGGCGGCATATGCTAGGTGAGTCCTTAGATGTTCATTGAAGGCTTCATGGAACAAGCAATGAATTTAAAAAGGATGCAGCTAATTCTGCACAACCCCGGCCACTGCTGTATCTTCCCTCTGTCAGCCTTTAGATCAGTGGGAGCCACGGTGGTGCCACCCCTCCAGATGTTGCTGGACTATAACTCCCATCATTCCTGACCATTAGCCATACTGGTTGGGCATATCCATGTGTGAATAATGGGCAAAGTCAGAGGCGAGCCACACACACCCCTCCTCTATTCTGCATCCAGGTAAGCATTATGAGAGGCCTTAAAGGTAAAGGTACCCCTGACCATTAGGTCCAGTTGCGGACGACTCTAGGGTTGCACGCTCATCTCTATAGGCCGAGGGAGCCAACGTTTGTCCGCAGACAGCTTCCGGGTCATGTGGCCAGCATGACTAAGCCGCTTCCGGCGAACCAGAGCAGCACACGGAAATGCCATTTACCTTCCCGTCGGATCAGTACCTATTTATCTACTTGCACTTGACATGCTTTCAAATTGCTAGGTGGGCAGGAGCTGGGACCGAACAACGGGAGTTCACCCCACCGCGGGGATGCGAACTGCCGACCTTCTGATCAGCAAGCCCTATCACAGTTCAAAGACATATTCAAAGCATGTGAAAACACTGAAAGGATGGTGCTAAGGACGCCTGGTGATAAAAGGCCTGGGATAGAGTCTCAGGCCAGAACATGTGGGGGAACATGCGCTTTATGCACGATGTGTCCCCTTGTTGTCACTGGAGACCCAATCCGCTTTCATCTGATATAGTCTGTTCAGGGTTACCCATACTGTTGCTTGAAATGTGACTGGCAGGTTGATATGAAGTGGAAAGACCAGGCCATTGTGCCAGGTGCAATGGATTTTTTTAAAGCGCCTTTCTCAACAGATCCTCCTCTCCAGTCTTCTAAATCTGGCGCATAATTGTTTCCTATTCAGCTGCAGTTATTTCCCCAGTGTTTTTACTCTTCAGCTCATTTATGATTTCATTGGTTGATGTGGTATTTTACTGGTTTTAAGCTGTTTTTAACCAGAACAATCTCAAGTGCTACCCTAAAAGTAGCAGTAGTGATGGTTCATGGTTGGTGCATAACTTTCTAAATAAAAGTGGGGGAGAGTTGCTAGTGTAACTGTGGGTGTGATCGATGATAATGGTTATGTTTGTTCTGGTAATGTTATGGACTGGCTGCCAGAGCACTAAGCTCTCTTGTACAGCTGGAAGTTCTTACGCAGAAAAAGCCATGTTGCATTTCATTAGACCAGGAGATTCGGCTGACCACCTGGCAGCCTTATCGATATATCCAGTGATGTCACTGTGCTCGCATAGAGGAAATTTCCATTCCTCTCCTCTCCTCGTCTGCCCCGCACCTCAACTCTGCTCCAGGAGGTTTGGGGGAACTACAGAGCAGATTGGGGGCAAGGAGAAGGTTGTTTGCAGACACAAAAGTCCGTCTGCAAGTACAAGTGGATCAAACAGGTCCTGCTCATCACTCACTGGTTTTCCCGCAGTTAAACTGAGGTTAAGGAAGGATGAAGAAATATATTTGATTTTTAATTCTTCCAGCAATAAACCATGTTTCAGAGCACGTAGTAAATAATACTCGCTGTTCTGTGGGATAGAGGCATTTGTACTCGCATCTTGTTTCACTGTAAACAGTGGAAGAAAGCCACATTTCCTTTGTGCAGGCAATGAGGAGTGACTATTTCTGAAGTGGCTGCCTTCAAGTATGAAATGCAAAATGAGGGAGGTTTCGTTTACTTGAAAGAATGTCACCACCAAGCTTCCTAATCCTTTGTCAACACTGTGCTATTCAATGCTGAGCTATTTTATTTATTTTTTGCTCTTTTACGATTAGACAGGCAAGAAGTGGGTTAGCTAAATTCGTCTAACATCTCACTGAGCTCATATTGGACTGTGAGGACTTCTGACCATTCTGATGGACTACTTATGAATAAAGCCCAGTTCACAGAGCTAAAGCAGTGTGTAATCGATTAACCTGCCCAATAACAAAAAATTAAATAGTCATAGCCATACACACCATCTCATAGGGAACCAAGGCAGTTTTGGGGACCCCCAATGTTTTTTCGAGGGGCTGGGCCCCTCAATGTTCAACGTGCTTTTGGCTCCACCCACCCCCCTGGTTCCTTGCGATGTTGTGTGTGTGACGTCAGGACATTGCGTTGGGGCCCCTCAAAACTGGCAAAGATGGCGCCTCAGATCACAGCAAGCCTCTTGCTTTCTCCCTGCTGTTTTCCCAAGGAGGGAAGATCCTATTGCTGCCAATGTAAAATGGAACACACAGAGTTCTTTTATTAGCTTGGATCATGGTGTGGAATAGGGAATTTCAGCAGCTGCAGATCACTCACTGCCCCAGCCACTCTGGGCAGCTTCCAACGTATATAAAAACGTAATAAAACATTAAACACCTTCCCTGCCTTCAGGTGTCTTCTAAAAGTCAGATAGTTGTTTATGTCCTTGACATCTGACGGGAGGGCGTTCCACAGGATGGGCGCCACTACCGAGAAGGCCCTCTGCCTGCCCTGTAACTTCACTTCTCACAGGGAGGGAACCGCCAGAAGGCCCTTGGAGCTGGACCTCAGAGTCCAGGCTGGACGATGGGGGTAAAGATGCTCCTTCAGATATACTGAGCCGAGGCCATTTAGGGCTTTAAAGATCAGCACCAACACACTGAATTGTGCTCGGAAATGTACTGGGAGCCAATGTAGGTCTTTCCGGACCAGTGCATAGCAGTTTCAAGTAGTGGTATGTTAATGCCTGTCCTACGATTTCTTGAAAGTCCACCGGCAAAAGTGGCTTCCATCTTTCTTTCTCATTCTTAGATCACTTTAGCAATTTTCAGTAGCTGCCAGGATGAGCTTACTCTATCATTGCAAGGTGGCTGAAGGGGATGTTCGGGTGTGTTTCTCTGCCTTAAACAAAAAGCTTTGCAGCTTCCCTTTAGAAAGCCTCATCCAAGAAATTGCCTCATGACACCTTCCCCTGGATTTTAACTGAAGCAAGGGAATCTCACTACAAGCACCTGAGTCTGGTGTCTTTGCTTACTTTCTTTTTAAGACAAGTCCTTCCTTTTACCTTTTCTTTTTTAAAAAAATCATTTATATGCAAATGTCTTTAAAAGTTAAAAAGAGAGAGAAAACTTCACTTACACCCTTGTGTAAATTAATTGAAACAAAGCATGTTTTCTATCTTACTCATAATCCTGTACTCAAAACAAACACAAAAAGTCAATTGATCATTATGGTCCCAATGGAAGGAATGATGCGCTCGCCACAATATATTGAGGTTCTACGAAAGAGAGGTATTCCAGAGCTGGAAAAGAGGTATCCTGATGGTACTGGGATACTGGAGCAGGACCTAGCCCCCTGTCACACATCAGAAGTGGTGAAGAAATTCATGACAGAGCAGCAAATACAGGTACTTGATTGGCCAGGGAATTCCCCGGACGTAAATCCCATTGAGAATTTGTGGGCTATACAGTGGTATCTCGGGTTAAGTACTTAATTCGTTCCGGAGGTCCATACTTAACCTGAAACTGTTCTTAACCTGAAGCACCACTTTAGCTAATGGGGCCTCCTGCTGCTGCCGCGCTGCCAGAGCACAATTTCTGTTCTCATCCTGAAGCAAAGTTCTTAACCTGAAGCACTATTTCTGGGTTAGCAGAGTCTGTAACCTGAAGCGTATGTAACCTGAAGCGTATGTAACCTGAGGTACCACCATATGCAGAAGTTGCCTCCGTGCTGTAGACTGTATGACTATGGAGAAGCTCCTTCAGGCGCTGATTCAAGTGTGGTACAGGGATCCGAAAATCAACAGTGACTTTTCGAAACTAGTAGACACCATGCCAAACCATGTTCAAATGCTGCTTAAAAATAGTGGAGGTCATATCCGTTACTAGTGTACATATATGTGAGTTTTGTACATGTATATGTGAGTTTTGTACAATAAACTACATTGTTTCAATTAATCTGCACAAGGGTGTAAATAATAATAATAACAGCTGCTAGTTACACAGCCTCCGAGGCCCAGCTGAGGGTTTGTTGTGTGATTTTTATGAAGTATGGGCTATTGGGAAGACTGCAAAAATCAGACCCCTGAAGATAAGATTTATAGAATTAAAGAAAAGGATATCACAAAACCCATGAAACTAAGTTAAACGTGACACCCCCCTCCACCAATTTCACCCATGAAAATGTCACCAAAATTTTGTGTCCCTTTCGATAATTTACCAGGGCAACTTTTTTCCTCATTAACTGACAGAGAATTGCGGGTGTATACACACAAATGCTGGTAAATTTTTTTACACAGCCCTTATGCTTAGACTTGGTGCAGGTGGGCTTTTTGTCTTTGAAGCAGACTCTTTAACACTAAAAGCAGACAAAAAAAAATACCAAAATTCCAACGAAACAATGCACAGAAGCAACCATTCCTGCTGCTTTCAGCTGCGTGGCCAGAGTAATTTCCACCATACAGCATCAGACTGGTCAGTACAGTTAATACCATTAAAGTAATTAAGGCTGGCAGCTTGTGAGGTCAAATAAAGGTAGCTGTGTAACAACAATATGCCAGCGGAAAATTACTGACATTTCCAAGTAAATTATATTCCCCAAATTGTTGTCTTAGTGCTAAATAAATACTGTAATGCTAATGCGGGGACTAATTACAGCCTGAAAATTAGCACAATTGCTTGTTCTACAGTCTGCTAGGGTTAACATTTTTTAACATAATTAATAGCTTTTGCTCAGTGTATCTGGTTATAACATGGTGTATCTCATTTACATTCCTTTGTAATATGCTGACAGTGCTAAATGTCTCAGGGAAGGGAAGAAGAGGGTGGGGGGGGTTGGACAGAAATTTCATAAACTGGAACAAAAAAAAACCTGATTCCCCCCTGGTTGTTTTTTTTTTTTTTAAGCTCCTGGCAGAAATAGCTGCGACGTTGTTTTTTTTTAACCCCCATATTAATAATGGCCAGGAAAGGAATTGTGGGGGGTGGAAAGAGAGAGAATGCAGTCCTCTGTGCTGTTTTTCTCCCCCCCCCCCCTTTTCAGTGGTGTGTTCCAAGTCTTTCCTGGAGTCAATGTGAAATGTAATTGCTCTTTCGACCCCTATCTTCTCTCTCCCCAGGTCTGAGGAAGAGCTACACTGGTTGATTATTGCAGGAATGAAAGGCACTCTGACCTTGTCGACCGAATGCCTTGCTGCTTTCAATGTTGCCCATTATGCTGAAGGCAGGCAACTCCTAGAGAGAGGCTGGAATCCGTAGGAGAGCGGCTCTCTGGGCAAGCTGCCAGCAAAAGGCTTCATCGTCAGCAAGTCAGTCATGGCCAAGCAGCCTGGGCAGGCGAGGAAGCAGGGAGGGAAAGGGATCTCCAGCCATAGTTAGCAACACAGCCTTTATAAGAGCTTTCAGGTGCTGATCAGAGATTTCTGCCTCGTTATTATGGTTTTGTGGAATACACCTCAACTGGCAGTGAGTGGGAGAGAATAGCACAGAAGGAGAAGGAGAGCAGGGTGGAGAGCCAATTACTTTGGACGGACGGGAACATCATTTCTTTAAATCCCCAAACAGCTTGCTTTCACATCAGTGGAAATGTTCTAATGAAGGCATCGCTTTCCACAACAGGAACGGGCGAGATGTAACCGCGCTAAACCGGAAGATACCCACCATAAAAAAAAGATTATTTTTTGATAGCTGTGACAAGTGAAGATACAGTCTGGAAAACACACTTATCTCTTTATGACATTGTTTAAATCCTCTCGAGTTCTCAGACATATTAAGGTTTTTCCGCCGAAACGATACAGCACTGCTAGGAACATAACTTCACTCGCTCCACTTCAGCCAATAAGAATAGTCAAGCTAAGCTGCTGCTTTCACCTGACAGCATAGCTAAGGACTGTGGAGAATTTGTTGCTGAGCACCAGTTTTTTATATACATTTTAAAGAAACCCTCTTGGCTCTGAAAATAAACACGGATTCCATGTAACAATTTCCAGAAGGGTAGCCCTGTTGGTTTCGTGCAGCAAAAACAACCAGGAGAGCTCAAGACTGACTGATACATCATGGCATAAGCTGTTGTCGACTGTTGTTGTTGTTGTTGTTTAGTCGTTTAGTGGTGTCCGACTCTTCGTGACCCCATGGACCAGAGCACACCAGGCACTTCTGTCTTCCACTGCCTCCTGCAGCTTGGTCAAACTCATGTTCGTAGCTTCGAGAACACTGTCCAACCATCTTGTCCTCTGTCATCCCCTTCTCCTTGTGCCCTCCATCTTTCCCAACATCAGGGTCTTTTCCAGGGAGTCTTCTCTTCTCATGAGGTGCCCAAAGTATTGGAGTCTCAGCTTCAGGATCTGTCTTTCCAGTGAGCGCTCAGGGCTGATTTCCTTCAGAATGGATAGGTTTGATCTTCTTGCAGTCCATGGGACTCTCAAGAGTCTCCTCCAGCACCATAATTCAAAAGCATCAATTCTTCGGCAATCAGCCTTCTTTATGGTCCAGCTCTCACTTCCATACATCACTACTGGGAAAACCATAGCTTTAACTATACGGACCTTTGTCGACAAGGCCACATGACTGATGCACGCACTGTGGGGTGGACTGGTGCTGCTCACCAGGACTCGGATTGGTGTCATGAACTGGACACCAGGGAGGAGGAAGAGGATCTCAGCGATGGGCGTAGGACACACCGGGGCAAGCTGGAGATGGGGAAGGAGAGGTTGGTGTAGGACGTACTGATGGGGTGATGGAGGAGGGTGAGGGAATAGGAGTCGGTGCACAGGAACCAGAGCAGCAGGACCCATCACAAGAGCTCATCTCCATGAACACGGCAGGCTCTGAGGCATAGGGAGCAGCAGGTGGGGTGCTCCACAAAGCTGAGACAGGCCAGGGCCCACAGCCCAGCTCACTAGCAGGGCAGGTGGGGCTTGCTAGCTCTGGGAAGAGGTGTGTGATTCCTCAGCTGGAAGGGTCACCTGCCTCATCAAGACCAGAAACAGCAGTCAGCATGCAAAATGTGAAAGGACAGCAGAGCTGAGGTGCTGTGTCTGCATAACTGCCCACGTTGATGGACTTCAGCTTGGATGCTCCAGGATCTGTGTGGGACCATCAAAAAACTTCCCTATACAGGGCTGCCTTAATTGAAATTGAAATACTTTATTGTCACTTGTACAACTTGTATATGGTGAGATTACACGAGCACCCCCCACTCAGCTCTCTTAGTCTTAATTCCCCTCGTTTACTGACGCACACCCACCAGACCCAGAAGTCAGTTGCCCTTTTGTTATCTTTTCATTCAGCAACCTAACAGCCCACGCATAGAAGCTGTTCTTTACCCTGTCGATGCGACTAATCATGCTTCTATATCTTCTGCTTGAGGGCAGCAGATCAAGAAAGTGCCGGCCAGGGTGTGAATCATCCCTGAGAATTTTCCTCAATCTCCTGAGGCAACGTTCTTCCGTTATTTCATCCAGAGGATTCATGGGACAGCCCATAATATCTTGTGCTGTATTCACCACCCTCTGTAGGCACTTCCTATCAGTTGATGTCAAACCAGCGTACCACACCGTGATGCAGTATGAAAGGACACTTTTTATTGTGGACCGGTAGAAGGAGATCATCAAATGTTGATTGACATCGTTCTTTCGCAATACTCTGAGGAGATGGAGTCTCTGTTGGACTTTCTTAACCACCTGGGTTGTATAGATTTTCCAAGTAAGGTCCTAAGTAAGATGTCTTCTAAAGGTTGTGCAGTTACTTATCTCCTTGGCTCAAGGGTCGCATAACTCCATACTCTCCGATACTTGCTTGGTCTGATCCAACAGAGAGCTCCTATGTTCTTTTGCTTTCGGGCATTTCAGTGTCCATGAGGCTAGAACGGTTTTATTTCAATTCCATTGCTAGGATCTAGATTTCTCCCACTTATTAGGGGCACATCAGGATCTGAGTTTATTGTGACTAAACTAAGATGGGAGAAGAGGTAAAATGTGATTGAATTCTCTTAACCAGAGAGAATTTCAAAGGCTGGAAGCAAAGTTGTGGGCTTTCTTCTTTCAAAATCTGGTCTCAAGTCTTCCTTCAGCAGTGTGATGCCAAATGTCAGGGTGTGCCCAGCACAATGGGAATTTTGTTTTGTAAGGATTTATTGCTCAGTTGATTGCTGGAAGCACTTATGAGCATGCCTTTTAGCAAATATACATTCTCTTCGCTTCAAAAATATTTATACACCAGTGGCCATTTTGAACTTTCCCACGTCTCCTTCAGGCAGAGTCCTTTTCTTCAAGTACCTAGAAGTTTTGTAAGAATGCAATAAGAATTCTAGCTTCGTGTTATGAGAGCATAAAAAGAAAGCACTCTTTCTACAGGGAGCAAATAAATCCAAAATGGCTGAATCAGTATCCTGCCTGCATTATAAATAGCCATTAAGGTGTGAAAACCGCCAATCACGCCTTCTGTGCAATTTCCATTTGTATTCATCTCACTTACGGAGCTGAGGAGAACCGCAACTCAGTGGGCTGAACCAAAGTTTCCAGTTTGGAAAATGTCCAAGAAAATATATTTATATTCTTTCCAAGCTATTTTTTAAGTTAGTTTCTATATAATCACCATGAAAGAGGTATTATAGTCTGTCAAGCAAAGTTTACTTGTTCCTACATTAAGAAATGGGGATATTTATCAGCTGTTTGCAAAAAAAAAAAAAAAATTCTCTTAACTTGCTGAGTTTAGGTGGAAAATCATTTTAGGAAGTAATGATATATGCAAGTTAACTCCTTGCATGATGTAGGGACTATGATGTAGGGACTAAATATGATATCGCACATAAAACATGAAAACATGCAACTTGTGCTATTTAAAACCAAACTCTTCTCCATTTGACTTGGAATCTTCTCATTAATTAAAAGCTTTTTCAGCAGCTCTGGGGAGGGGAGAGGAAGAACACATTTTCCTTAACATTTTTTTCTGACTTTCTCCTGATCTTTTGATGCATTCATACAGATAATACCATTTGCATCCATCTTAGCATACCACCTTCTGGAAATAAAGTTTTCAGCACATAAATAAGACCAGGGGGTGGGGTAGGGATTTTTGAAAGGAGGGCACAGGTAAAGAATTGAGAGATTATCTTCCAAATTTAGAAGATACTCATCAAACAAAAGACCACTAAGATTGGGTGCCCTGGTCCTGTACCTTCACAACCATCAACAGGAGAGTCAATGAGATTTTCACTTGGAACTTTCATGAAAGCAAGGGATCAGACCAAAAGATTCTATGGATGGGCCTACAATCTTGTTGATAGCATTCAATGAGAATTTTGCTGAGATTAAGAGAGTAGCATAAAAGAATCTTTGGGCATCCGGAAAGTACAACACTGATTGTGCATCTCCAATGTCTTACTTTACACTTTTGTCTAATTAAGAAGAAGAAGAAGAGTTTGGATTTGATATCCCGCTTTATCACTATCCTAAGGAGTCTCAAAGCGGCTAACAATCTCCTTTTCCCTTCCTCCCCCACAACAAACACTCTGTGAGGTGAGTGAGGCTGAGAGACTTCAGAGAAGTGTGACTAGCCCAAGGTCACCCAGCAGCTGTATGTGGAGGAGCAGGGAATCAAACCCGGTTCACCAGATTACGAGTCTACCGCTCTTAACCACTACACCACACTGGCTCTCTCGGGCCACTGATATGAGACTCATAATACAACCAAACATTATTTACCTGAGCAAATCCATATTCTTCAATAGACAATTATGAACTCTACCAATATCACGAGCAATTTGTAGCTCTTCCACTAGCTCCTGAATATGCATTTCATAAAATGAGTTTTCTTAGGCACATAGCCAAGCATGTTTGTACATCTGCATTCAGTTATAAATCTGATGTTACACTATGTATTTGTCTTAATAAACAACGCCCATTTCATGATGAATGTTTGGTACTTGTGTGGCCCTGCGCCCATTGAAACCTGTTTACTCTTGATGTCATAGGCTATGCAGTTCCCAAAAGTGACACTTGGTTGTCTCCTCCAGGCTTTTGGCAAGACAGATTTTTTGTTTTGCTTCATGAATGCACGTGACCCATGCCACACTCCAGCAAGTATGCTCTGTGCATACAAAGATGTTTCCTGGATGTGATGCGCACAGGCAAAAAATTGCTACATGCAATTAATAATAATAATAATAATAATATATTTATTACCCTGCCCATCTGGCTGGGTTTCCCCAGCCACTCTGGACAGCTCCCAACAGAATATTAAAAACACGATAAATCATCATACATTAAAAGCTTCCTTAAACTTCAGGTGTCCTTTCAAAGTCAGATAGTTGTTTATCTCCTTGACATCTGACTACTGAGAAGGCCCTCTGCCTGGTTCCCTGCAACCTCACTTCTCTCAGTGAGGGAACCGCCAGAAGCTGAACCTCAGTGTCCGGGCAGAATGATGGGGGTGGAGATGCTCCTTCAGGTATACTGGGCCGAGGACGTTTAGGGCTTTAAAGGTCAGCACTAACACTTTGAATTATGCTCAGAAACGTACTGGGAGCCAATGTAGGACTTTCAGGACTGGTGTTGTATGGTCTCGGTGGACACTCCCAGTCACTAGTCTAGCTGCCTCATTCTGGATTAGTAGTAGTTTTTGGGTCAGCTTCAAAGGTAGCCCCACGTAGAACGGCACATTGCAGTAGTCCTAGTGGGAGATAACAAGAGCATGTGCCATTCTGGTGAGAAAGTGCGCAGGCAAGTAGGGTCTCAGCCTGCGTACCAGATGGAGCTGGTAGACAGCTGCCATGGACACAGAATTGACCTGCACCTCCATGGACAGCTGTGCGTCCAAAATGACTCCCGGGCTGCACACCTGGTCCTTCAGAGGCACAGTTGCCCTATTCAAGACCAGGGAGTCCTCCACACCTGTCCGCCCCCTGTCCCCTAAAACCTCTCAACACATCCTGTATCTGGTGCTGCATGTTCAGACATTCATGTTGAATTGTGTCTGCATGTGCTGTCTCTAACACACAGCCAGTACTATCAATTTTGGTGCATTGATACCAAAAGTACCAGTATATAAACGTGTTGAATAAATTAATGATTAACGTTGACCATCTTTTGGTGGGGAACTGATTGAGTGACACAACACACCCTCCTTGCTTCCCCTATAGGTGATCAACCCTGTCAACCCTGACAGTGTTAACCAGGGGTCAGCAAACTTTTTCAGCAGGGGGCCGGTCCACTGTCCCTCAGACCTTGTGGGGGGCCGGACTATATTGGGGGGGGATGAATGAATTCCTATGCCCCACAAATAACCCAGAGATGCATTTTAAATAAAAGGACACATTCTACTCATGTAAAAACACGCTGATTCCTGAACTGTCTGCGGGCCGGATTTAGAAGGCGATTGGGCCAGATCCAGGCCCCCGGGCCTTAGTTTGCCTACCCATGGTGTTAACCATCTGCTTTTCTTGGGGGGATCTTTGTAGGTTTTGAGCATCCTTGGATTGGGTCCCCGAGCTCCATCTCACTATAAGGGTGATGACAGAATTGCTCATTCATTGGGAAGCCTCGGCACTTGAGCCAACCTCTCAGTCACATTTTTTCAAAATAAATAGATATGCATATAAAACATAATTACAACAAATGATTAAAAGCAGCAGAGAAAGAAAAGCATTCCGTTAAGTAAAAAACAACCCAGCAGCATCACTAAAAATTGTTGAAGATGTTAAAACCAGCTAACTGACATGATTTTGGAAGGCCTGGGCAAATTTTAAAAATCCTCACAAGGCAATAGTGTGGGGCAAGGTTTTATGCCCAGTGAAGGTCCCTCGCTCAGAAAATAATTCCAAATAAAAGGATCCATTCACCTAACTTCAGAAAGAGGGACAACCTGGAAGAGAGTATCTGATGGTAAAATTAACATGAACCTAACACACAAAGGGACGCGGGTGGCTCTGTGGGTTAAACCACAGAGCCTAGGACTTGCTGATCAGAAGGTTCGAATCCCCACGAAGGGGTGAGCTCCCGTTGCTCGGTCCCTGCTCCTGCCAACCTAGCAGTTTGAAAGCACATCAAAGTGCAAGTAAATAAATAGGTACCGCTCCGGCAGGAAGGTAAACGGTGTTTCCGTGCGCTGCTGTGGTTTGCCAGAAGCGGCTTAGTCATGCTGGCCACATGACCTGGAAGCTGTACGCCGGCTCCCTCGGCCAATAAAGCGAGATGAGCGCCGCAACCCCAGAGTCGGCCACGACTGGACCTAATGGTCAGGGGTCCCTTTACCTTTACCTTTTAACTCACAAAGAGATGTACACCAGGCATGGCCAAACATGGCCCTCAAGTTGCTTTGGGACTACAATTCCCCTCATCCCTGACCACTGGTCCTGTTAGCTAGGGACGATGGGAGTTGTAGTCCCAAAGCAACTGGAGGGCCAAGTTTGGCCATGCCTGATGTACACAATCTAAAATAGGCAACGATGTTTCTGTTCATAGAATTTTAAGGCTGGAAGAGACCACGAGGGGCATCTACTTAAACCCCCTGCAATCTTTTCCCCAATTTGGGACTCGAAGATTAAGAGTCTCATGCTCCACCAATTGAGCTATCTCAGGGTGTTCAAGGTATAACCTATAAGATTTGTTATCTCCAATATGCAGTGATACGAATATTAGCCAATGTTATTCAGAGAGATGGATTTTCCTAAGCAGCGCAATCCAGTCTCTCTTTCAACCACAGCTCCTCCTAAATCAGTAACAGTTTACTAGTGGGAGAACGAGGGGGGGGGAGTTTTTTAGAATTGTTTATTGTAGTTGAATGCTTTGATTAATAATTAACAGGTTGGGAATAAATAGAAGAATCGCTTTTGTTACCATGAAGTATAAGCTTGTGTGTTTATTTTTAGGAAAGTCAAAATTATTCAAACAAATGGATTCGCTTCATTTGCTTCCCACCCCCACCCCCACCCCCACCCCGTATTGACATAAAACAGTGTGGCAGATGGGAACTGGAGGTTTTTGAAAATATATGAAGGCTCGCTGTCCTACTGCATGTTGTTTATTTGAAATGTTTCTGTTTTGGGATATATTTTTTTCCTCAGCCACTGAGAAGGCACATTATTTGATTTTGTAGAAATCAAATTGTAGCTCACCATTTAGAATCCTTCCTATTGTATTTCTTCAAGCAGAAAGCATGTCAATTGCTGCAAGGGTACTGTAATTCTTGCACTGTCTTAAAGATGCCCTCCGAAATAAAAAATTAAACAGTGCTTTCATTTGCTTTATTAACACCAGAGTATTAAAACGGCTCTGTAAATGGGTGTTGAGATGCCAGCCTCGCCTTGGAAAATATTTAAGCAGTATTATATCGTAGCTGAACATTCCAGCCCCCTCCCCTCACTCTCCTCGGTAAAATTAATGCTTTTAGGCTGAATTTATGTCTGTCAACAAATAATGATCATAGATGTGAGCTGGCTCATAATCCAGAGGTACTAGGTTACAATGTGTTGCCATGGAAACAGTGTTTTATTGCATTTTCTCTACTTGATTTAAGCCATTTGACAATCATAGCAACTGTTTGCCTGTCTTCCCACATCATAAAAAATTCAAAAACCACAAAACAACCTAAAGCTGAGAATATATACAGGGGTTGGACCTCGGAATTTGAGAGGGGGCAGAGAAGGGAGATGAAATGACAAGCTTATATTTAACACGGACCTTTTGTGAACAGTTTATCTCGCAGAAATGTCCAGGAGTGTTGGAAAATTCAATCAGTGGTTAGTGGTTGAATGGCTGTGTCTTGCCTGTGGTTCGTTTTGTTTATTGCATCATATATCTTTTATGTTCAGGGGAACTTTAGCTTGAAACAGCATTTTCTTTAACAAAGGCCATGTTTCCTCGAACACTGTTTATTGCATCTGAAACGTTATTCTTTGAATCCATGGTCCATTTTCAATTGAGCAAAGGTCTGTAACTGAATACTGCATGTCTGTGTTTATTCAGGGTCCAGAGTAAGAAATATCCCCCGTTCATCTCACATTAATCACTTTCCCAGTGTTCAACTGAGGTCATTGCCACATTCCTAGCAGTATTAAGCCGAGTCAAGATTAATCACGTACATTAAACGCTGTAGGAGAAGGACGTGAAAGGGATCTGAAATTAGACATTTGGTAAGAGAGAAAGAGAAGGAGGGAGGGAGGGAATTGTGTAACAAAATATGTTTGTGGATTTACCAAGCATTCAGGGTTTTTCTTCTCCTTTGCCATAGTTTACCAATGTCAGGTTTTCAAATTATTCTTATTAGAAAATCAGCCGCAGTGAAACAATGCTAACTTAGTTTAATTCCTCTTCTTTAATGAACCATTATAGCACGAACACAGTTAAGCTCAGAGGTTGTGGCGGTTTGCTGCTCCAAGTATTATTTGAACAATCCCAAAAGTCTTGGATCTAATTGCATATGAAATTAAGTGACCATTAGACTAAAAAAAATATTAATAGAAACCCTTCTGTCTGTCTAGCCAGCTGTGAGTAGGAAGGGCCTTTCTGGAAGAAAAAAATATATCTGGGCAAACTCCACAGTACTGGTTACTTCATACATGTTTAGTTCAGGTGGCTCAGAAATAGCATATTCAGAGACCAGGAAGACACAGACACACTAAATTCCAGATTGCTTTAAATGTGAACTGGCCTAGTTCACATGAGAGTGAGTGGCCAAATGTGCCAGAAGTCTAGTTCAGTCAAGGAAGAATCCCTAAATAATCACATGAAGCCAGCCTCTGTACACTCTATGAATCATAAGGCCCAGGCTCCCTGTGTGGTAATGGGACAAGGGTGGCGCTGTGGGTTAAACCACAGAGCCTAGGGCTTGCCAATCAGAAGGTCGGCAGTTCAAATCCCCGCCATTCAGAAGCTGGACTTCCATCACCTCCAGTCAACAAAGTCAATGGTCGGTGATGATGGGAGCATCTAGAGGGCACCTGGTTCCCTGTCCATGAACTAGGGGTTGAGTTCAAAAAATAACCATCAAGACCTTTTATTTTAGAAGGTCTAAGAAGCATTTATTTCTTATGCCAAACACCCACCCCCATTCATATAATGGCATTTCAGGCAGAGGGTGACTACCACATTCAATAAGCCTATGCGATAAAGGAACTATCTTACAGAGCTGTTGCACTGAGTCGTCAGGGACTAAGGATTCACCTCTTCATGGCCAGAATCTGGAGCACTTTTGGGACATCTTTTCTCACACCCTAGTTTGGCCTAATAGAGGGGAGCCTTTGGGCTGCTAGTAAGCCATTGGCCTAGTCCACAGGATGTGCCAATTTAAAAATACTACACACTGATTTTATGCAGTTATTTCTGTGCTATATTCCCTCCAAGCCTGGAAATAGGTTCCCTTTAAATCAATAAGAGCTGTTGTTAAGTCAAGCCACCGCCATAAATAGCCCGTGTACCTTCTGTGTCTTGGCCCATCACACAGTCTCTCCTCTCAGCCTCATTGTTTCAACAGGAATTAAAAGAATGTCTATGAAGTGAAGCACTTTGCTAACAAACCCATGGATGCTGAGCATACCTAAACGTTTCGTATGGCATACCCGACGACATTTCTCCGATGAAAATAGAGATGTCCTATTTAATAATAATAATAATAATAATAATAATAATAATAATAGCCCCCTCATCTGACTGGGCTGCCCCAGCCGCTCTGAATAAACATTTTAGGTGATTGTACAATTGCAGAGCAAGAAATCAAGCAGTATGGTTTGAGCACTGAAAAATCATGTGAAGAACGCATGTACAAACAAAAATTTTCAACAAGCCTGTACATGAAATTTTACAACATGTGTTTTATAAGAAACATCTCCCAATCAATAAATGCTGCTTGGGTAGAAGTATCTGATTCCTAACATAATCTAAGTCTGAGGATGAACTATCTTGAGCACTACTGTTCAAAGTTCTTTGAAAGTAGATTTCCATTGACTTGACTGTCCAACAGATGGATATCAACCACCTTTCTCTGAAAAGGGGAAATATTTCTTTTTTTTAAAAAAAAAAAAAAAACCCCAAGGACACAAGTTCCCCTGATTCCGAATAGGAGGTATAATGTCTTTATAATGCAATAATTAAAAGGGGGAAGAAACAATTACGGCAGTCTTATCTGGACCTCACAGCTGTACTTCTCTCTGTTTGCGTTGCCAGTGTGTGTTGGGAGGTTATGACGAACCATGAAAATTGCATCTTAAGAGGAGTTTTATTTCTCTTCCTATGATTTGATTGAAACAGACAGCTACATTTTGTGTATATATAATTAGGCAGTAAAATAGTCTTCGAAGGCAGATTTCCATTTAGTATGTGAGTCACACACACAACAGGCTTTCATTCAACAGCCAAGGACTGATCTTTTTAATGCTTCAGCTCGCTCAACATGTTTTCTGAATGCAGAAGAAAGAGATAAAGAAAGAGGGAGAGAGAAAAATATAGCCGAGTAAGTTTTTAGGCCAAATTTCTCCATCCTAAGGGGTGGGGGTGGGGAAAGCAAATATGAAAATCCAATCGGACAAGTCTGTGGTGATTTAATTTTACAACACACTATCTCCCCCACTCCCTGGTTTTTGGCCAGCGCTGCAATGAATACTGCACCAGTTCTAGGCATAGCTAATCCCACTCATAAAAGACTATTGTAGCAGTAAAACTGAGACTGGTGTGTGTGTGTGTGTGTGTGTGTGTGTGTGTGTGTGTTTAAATCACCACCCCTCAACACTCCAAACAAACACCCCAGGATTTTCCTCTTCATGATTTCTTTTTCAGTGCAGAGTTTCGCCTTTAAAGAATAATGATAAAATAAGGAGATTTTTTTTAAAATGGAGATAAAAGCCACATTTTGTTCAGAATCATGTTAGAAGGAACCATCCATGAAACTCCGCTGCTCTCGTGAAATGTGTTGTTCACGTGTTTATTTCCTCAGCGAAATATTTTCTTGCAGAGTCAAAAGAAGGAAATGCATAGAATGAGCAGTACTTTAACCTTTATGCTTCCCTGATGCCCATTTTGCCCACATTTCCCTCAAGCTGCTTCAGTGGGAGAAAAATGACACTTTGTGCTATCTGTGTCTATGCCTGTTCTGTACAAACAGGTGGCTAAACTGTGGCTGTTTCTCCAGCAACCCTCAGGAAGACGCCCTTTACTGAGCACAATGGTTCACTTGGCACACAATGGTTACATTCACATGTAACAAGAACCCAAGTACCTTGGCTTAATAAGCCCTTCTTGTGTGCACAGACCAGCTGCTCCTTCCTTCGTGTGAGCAGATAAACGAATCAGGAAAGGAAGAACTTAGTGGCATGTCTGAACTCAATGTTGTGGTTTATTTCTCCCTAACATAATCCATAGGCCAACAACAAACCATGGCTTCAGCTCTTTAGCAATCCTGACTAGATTGAGCCTCCATGGAGGCAGGGAGCTCGCTGCTGCAAACAATCGCCTTCCAACTTGCGGGACACCATGAAAACGGGGTTGGAGCTCGCAGGTTTCTCCCCACTGCCCATCCATGTTGCCCATTTTTGTAACACCTAGGTAAAGGTAAAGGGACCCCTGACCATTAGGTCCAATTGCGGACGACTCTGGGGTTGTGCGCTCATCTCGCTCTATAGGCCGAGGGAGCCAGAGTTTGTCCGCAGACAGCTTCCAGGTCATGTGGCCAGCATGACTAAACCGCTTCTGGCGAACCAGAGCAGCGCACGGAAACACCGTTTACCTTCCCGCCGGAGCGGTACCTATTTATCTACTTGCACTTTGTGCTTTTGAACTGCTAGGTTGGCAGGAGCAGGGACCGAGCAACGGGAGCTCACCCCGTCGCGGGGATTCGAACCGTCGACCTTCTGATCGGCAAGTCCTAGGCCTAATGAGGGCTAAAAGGCCCTTGGAATATTGTTAGATGCAAACTGTGTCATATGCTCCTGTTTTCACCACAAATGAGTGTCGTGCCAAACATTTCTGGTGCTTTCCCTCCAATCGTTCGCCATCACTTAATGCCCAAAGAAATCACATTCAGAAACTATGAATTTCAGTTGCACTTTTGTGGATGGAGTGCAGTTGTTGTTCTTACGCTTGCCATCCTTTTGAGGTAACTGGGATGTTCTCATTTGCATCCTTTCTTACATTCTACAGGCCATCTCCCCTGTAGTCGACATTCTGCCATCTTCCTGGATGCCTGAACCTCAATGGAAGACATCCTAGTGCCTTTCTTTCTTTCTTTCTTTCTTTCTTTCTTTCTTTCTTTCTTTCTTTCTTTTGTATTTTATACATTTATTTACGATTTATACATTCTTTTTTATTTTTAAATTTTGACAAAGCAATAACCATAAATAAATAAGAATAAAAATGTGCACCCCACCACTGAGAACATTCCGTTGTAACTATCCAACCTCCCAAAATTTCAGCTCCTCTTGCGATGGTTTGACCCCTTTCCACTTTAACAGTACAAATTCTACAGACACCCTCCATATCTCCTCAAAACCTTTTCTCCTGCATAGTCCCCGTCTTACCTTAATGGTACATGTTAATTTATCATTAATAGCTACATCCCTCACCTCTTTATACCATTCTTCCATTCTATATTCTGCTTGCCCCTTCCACTTCCCTGGGGCTTTTTAAGACCAGGAATTGTGGGGAGTCAAGGAGGCAGCAAAGCAACAGAGAAAAGTTTACCGCCTCACAATAACAAGGTGCCCTCTAAATGCTGCACCCAAAATAATTCTAAAGGGCTCTGAGAATGAGTGTGAAAAGTGGGTGTTCCTTTTGCACAGGAAGAAAACTTTCCAAATACTGGAGGGATAGATATTAGCACAACACTACCATAAGCCTCCTGAGTGTGGGATACCATGATAAAAATAGTGGATCTGCTACACCTCAGAGAAAACCACCAATACAGTGGTACCTTGGTTCTCAAACGCCTTGGCTCTCAAATGCCGAAAACCCAGAAGTAAGTGTTCCGGTTTTTGAACATTTTTCAGAAGCCGAATGTCTGATGCAGCTGTTGGTTATTGTTTCCGGGGTGCCTGCACCAGTCAGAAGCTGCGCCTTGGTTTTCGAACATTTTGGAAATCAAACAGACTTCTGGAATGGATTAAGTTTGGTGCTTTTGTTTTTGCTATCTATTTTGCGTTTTTGAGGCTTTTTCGGTTAATTTGTTTTTGTGAGTGTGTGGAACCCAGTTCAGCTACTGATTGATTGATGGTGTGACTGTGGAAATGGATAAAAGCCCCCCATCGAAACAATAACAATCATCAATGCAGGTAAGATTTTTTTTTAAAAAAAGTATCTACAATACTGTCTTATTTATTTTATAGTACATTACATTGATTATTGTTTCATTTTATGGATCATTGGTCTCATAAGATAGTAAAATTCTTGTTAAATTTCTGTTTTAGGGGGTGTTTTTAAAAGTCTGGAACGGATTCATCCGTTTTGCATTACTTTCTATGGGAAAGCATGCCTTGGTTTTGGAACGGACTTCCAGAACGGATGAAGTTTGAGAACCAAGGTACCACTGTATTAGAATGCAATCATAGAGCTGGAAGGGATTTTGAGGTTCCTTTATCCAACCCCCTGCAATGAAGGAATATGCAGCTGCCCCATTCAGGGATCAAACCGGCAACCTTGGCGTTATCAGCATCACACTCTAACCAACGGAGCTATCCAGCTGATGCCATATCATTATTGATTACATTTATTAGTTTTTACAGAAGTCTCAAAGCAATTTAACAGGCTAAAATACAGCATATAAAAACAATTAAAACCCAGCCATTAAAAAAAATGTGTAACACAAATACCTAACATGTTTATTCAGTAACAGAAGAAGAAGAGGAAGAAGAAGAAGAAGAGGAAGAAGAAGAAGAAGAAGAAGAAGAAGAAGAAGAAGAAGAAGAAGAAGAAGAAGTCCTACACATCACTAAAATATAAGCATTACCACAGAGGCTAGCTTAGTTACAAAAGGCCTAACGTGGAAAGAAGCCCATTTCCCATACATTTGCTTTCAAAGCAACTATCGAGCGTGTGTTTATTTGGCCTAGGGCAGGAGAACGATTTTATTTATGATGGAATCCAATTTTAATGCAGCTACTTGAGAAAAAAATTATTTTGAAACAGGTTAACAAAACTGGGAGGTACCCTTGTTTTAAAATGTATTTAATATATACACAGAAGTATCTTTCTATCAATATAGGGCGTAAGTTACTCTATTAAATAGTGAATGCAATGACTGGTTCGAAAACAGTCCTCCATTTAAAAAGTGGCGTGTAAGAAAATGTTAAACCGCATTAGATTGCAGTCTTTAATTTTGACTTTGCAAGATCCTCCCCTTTCAAAGAAGGAGATACCAAAAAAGCATGGATAGATCTCATTCGATGGCTGGCTCACATTAAGAAAAGATTAAGCATAAAAGTTCAATGTATTTCCTGCAGGACTACATTGCTTAAACCAGTACAAAAACGAACCCACCAAACAAGTATTGCTGCAGCTTGTGGGCCCTGTAAGCAAAAGGTGCTTAAAATAGGTCACACGCGTTTAACAACTATACAGTTTTGCTACCGTAGTATGTTGAAGCAGCTAATCTTTTATACTGGTTGAGGGTTTTCTCTCTCTTTTAATATAGCAACTGTCTTTAAATGTTGATTAGCACCCAGAACAACTGGAGGGCCAAGTTTGGCCATGCCTGGTGTACATCTCTTTGTGTGTTCTCGTTGTTGTTTAGTCGTTTAGTTGTGTCCCACTCTTCGTGACCCCATGGACCAGAGCACACCAGGCACTCCTGTCTTCCACTGCCTCCTGCAGTTTGGTCAAACTCATGCTGGTAGCTTCGAGAACACTGTCCAATCATCTTGTCCTCTGTCATCCCCTTCTCCTTGTGCCCTCCATCTTTCCCAGCATCAGGGTCTTTTCCAGGGAGTCTTCTCTTCTCATGAGGTGGCCAAAATATTGGAGCCTCAGCTTCAGGATCTGTCCTCCCAGTGAGCACTCGGGGTTGATTTCCTTAAGAATGGATAGGTTTGATCTTCTTGCAGTCCATGGGACTCTCAAGAGTCTCATCCAGCACCATAATTCAAAAGCATCAATTCTTCGGCGATCAGCCTTCTTTATGGTCCAGCTCTCACTTCCATGCTTCAAGATAGTAAAGGTAAAGGAACCCCTGACAATTAGGCCTAGTCGTGACCAACTCTGGGGTTGCGGCGCTCATCTCTCTTTACTGGCCTAGGGAGCCAGCATACAGCTTCCGGGTCATGTGGCCAGCATGACTAAGCCGCTTCTGGCGAACCAGAGCAGTACACGGAAACGCCGTTTACCTTCCCGCCAGAGCGGTACCTATTTATCTACTTGCACTTTGATGTGCTTTCGAGCTGCTAGGTTGGCAGGAGCAGGGACAGAGGAACGGAAGCTCACCCCGTCGTGGGGATTCGAACCGCTGACCTTCTGATCAGCAAGTCCTAGGCTTTGTGGTTTAACCCACAGCGCCACCCGCATCCCTTATGCTTCAAGACAGAGGACTCCTAATGCTGCTAATCATTGCTATTGACTTTCCTGTCTTAGGTACATCTTGCCATCCACACCACCAGTTGTGAAATAGCCATGGTGGACCCCAAAATCCCATAATGTAATTTACGTGTGATTGCCCGATTACTGTCAAAATGAAATGTCAAAAAAGAAAGCGCTTAAGCCAGGTGTGGTTTCATTAGGGGGAAAGCATGTTGTTGAAATTGCAGAGGCCAGAGAGGTGTTATCAAAAATTAAAGCAAGTTGTTTAATTAGTGCTATAACACTCTTCCGTTTAAGTGCTGTTGTGCAAATATTTAAATACTTTTAAAATAGACCAAAAATGTATTTTAGTGCTAATGAGAAGATTTATTTAAAAATAAATAAATGGAGTGATAAAATGGCTGAGAGTAAAAGTGGTGATATCTATGTCTAGCTGACATGTTACGGTAGATTCTGAAATCACACGGAGAAAGACGAGCCGAGAACGATTCACACCTGTCAAGATTGCAATACCATTCCATAAAATAAAATAAAATATCATTCCCCCCACCTTTCTGAGAATAGATGGTAGAACCAACAAGAAAACCCAGGATGGCCCTGTAGCAGAATCAGTCAGTGCATCTTTTTGTAAACCAGAAAGTGGTGGTTTGACTCCACCCAGGGATGGCTGTGGGCAGAATTCCTGCACTGCAGGGGGTTGGACTAGATGACCCTTCGATCCCTTTCCAACTAATAATAATAATTTGAGCCCAGCCCATCTGGCTGGGTTTCCCCAGCCACTCTGGGTGGCTCCCAACAGATAAAAACACAATAAAAGATCAAACATTAAAAACTTCCCTAAACAGGGCTGCCTTCAGATAGTTGTTTGTTTCCTTGATATCTGATGGGTGGGCGTTCCACAGGGCAAGTGCCACCACCGAGAAAGCCCTCTGCCTGGTTCCCTGTAACCTCACTTCTCACAGTGAGGGAACCTCCAGAAGGCCCTTGGAGCTGTACCTCAGTGTCCAGACTGAACGATGGGGTGGAGACGCTCCTTCAGGTATACAGTGGTACCTCGGGTTACAGACGCTTCAGGTTACAGATGCTTCACATTACAGACTCCACTAACCCAGAAATATTACCTCGGGTTAAGAACTTTGCTTCAGGATGAGAACAGAAATCGCTCGGTGGCGGTGCAGCAGCAGCGGGTAGCCCCATTAGCTAAAGTGGTACCTCAGGTTAAGAACAGTTTCAGGTTAAGAACGGATGTCCAGAACGAATTAAGTTCTTAACCTGAGGTACCACTCCGGAACGGATCCCGTCCGCAACTGGAGGTACCACTGTATGACTGAAACCCTTCTTTGGAGGCCCTGTATCAGGAATTTGTTTATGTCTGATGTTTTACAATTTTTTATATGCACAATGGCTAGGGAAACCCAGCCAGATGGGCAGAGTATAAATAATAAATTTATTATATATTATTATTATTATTATTATTATTAGAAATTAAAACAATGTCCAGACTTCAGAATTCAAAAACTTTACATGCAGAAACTTATAGTTAGAGACGAATGAAAACAAAATATTTACAGTCACATGCTCATCCAAGCATGGGCTTAGAGTCTCTTCTTCTAACTTCCAAACAACTATATTTATCTCTTTCCAGAGATCAGCCTTCTGTATCTCTTATTAGGCCATGCCTTGCAGCTCCTATGAGAGATTTCCACTTTTATCTTCTCCCGCAGCTTTGTTCTTTCTTTCAAGCAGAGAAGAAACACTCCAACACTCTATTCAACTTAGCAGTGTTCACAGTGGATTCCAACACCGTCATCTTGCTTCACATAAAATGGCGTCTCTCCTTTACCAGATACCTCCCATGTGACCAATGTTAGCCAATCACACATGAGAACTACTAAAGAACTCTCTAGAATTCAGTTACCATCCAATCAAATTTAAACACACAGTAATGCATACAATGATCTACTATTTCAGTGCATTAGATTACTATACAGTCGTACCTTGGTTGTCAAACACCTTGGTACTCGGACGTTTTGGCTACCGAATGCTACAAACCCAGAAGTGAGTGTTCTGGTTTGTAAATGTTTTTCAGAAACCGAATGTCCGATGTGGCTTCCGTGGCTTTCGATTGAGTGCAGGAAGCTCCGGTAGCCAATTGGAAGTCGCGCCTTGGTTTTCGAACGTTTCGAGAGTCAAACGGACTCCCAGAACAAATTAAGTTCAGGAACCAAGGTACTACTGTACTTAAAACATCTTGGGAGAGACCTGGTTAAGGAAGACTGCTTTTTACAGCAACTGCGGAATGGAAATATGGAATAGAAGCGCTCTTATCAGTTATTTGATATTATTGATAATAGTACCAAGTTAGTAAAGGAAGTGCTTTCACGACCAACTGACTTCAATTACCATTTTTATTTTGGGAGTGGTAATCAATGCCCGTCAGTTCAGCATTGTTATCCCTCAACGCAACAGTCTCATGAAAGCATGAAGACGAAGATCACAGCCACCCAGTTGCAACCATACTGGTTGCATCTGGACACTTTCCCTCTCTCTCCCCCCCCCCACAATAAAATGAGCAGAGACAGCCATCTATGTTTTATTAACAACATGTTGCTAGCTAAATATGCAGTAGCCACATGCCCCTGCTAATATGCTCCGGGTAATTGCACCTTTTAGAAAACAGCGCCGTTCAAAATCCACAGCTATTAAAGTAGGTTTCTTCTTTTTTTTCCAAGGAAAAAAAGAAACACCATCTACACATTTCCATTAAATACTTTCTGGATGTGGTGGGGTGGAGTGATGCTATTTCACCCCTGTCAGTTTCAGTTACAAAAACATTTGTTCAGAGGACTATCCTTCTGTAACATTAGGATTGTATAATACTCATAGAGAAGCAGCATGTTTGCAATCTCACCCAGTGACCATTCCTTGGCGAGCTAACAGACTAACTATTCAGAAGCAATTTTCTTCAGGCTGAATTTATGTGCTGACCGTAGCAGATCACTTCCCATAATAACCCTTCCCCCCCCACCCAGCGTTAAATACAATCTGTCTCCCACTCACTGTAATAATAATGCGCAAATGACTGTAATTTCGCAGGCATGAAACGGCCTAAAGTGAAACGTGTCTAAACAGAGGTCGGTTTTGAAAAATCGGAGCTATTAACCAAATAAGTAAAATATATATTGTTTATAAAAAAAAGGAAAATCCAACAGAGGCCTATGTTAGTTCAAGAAGTTCCCCCCTCCCAAAGGGAAATAAACACCCAACTACCTTAATTTTGCTTTTCTCGTTAATGTATGGGCCAAGTGTTTGTGGCTAATGAGAGGGAATAGACTCTGGAGTTGCATGCGAAAGCATGATTAGAACTGCGTAGATGTATGAAATGTGTTGACACGTGCCGTTGTAGCTGAAACGTCTTTGGTAGTAGGCTTTGTCAATCCAGGATGATGATGATGTCACCACAGAAAATTTGGTCTGAACGTTGCTTTGGCAAACATTCGTCAGACAAAAAGCTGCCAATGATATAATCTGCTCCAATGACCATGATGTGAAATGATTCTAATACAGTGGTACCTCGGGTTACATACACTTTAGGTTACAGACACTTCAGGTTACAGACTCCACTAACCCAGAAACAGTACCTTGGGTTAATAACTTTGCTTCAGGATGAGAACAGAAATCGTGCTCCAGTGGCAGCGGGAGGCCCCATTAGCTAAAGTGGTGCTTCAGGTTAAGAACAGACCTCTGGAACGAATTAAGTACTTAACCCGAGGTACCACTGTAATAATAAATTCACACCTGGCATACATTGTTTCTCCAATCCTTACAAAGTCTTATAGACCAGTGTAACTACTCCATGTTGCAAATTGGTTGGGGCTCATAGTTCAGTCTTAAAACACAAACCTAAACAGACACGCCAACTCTATGGACTCAAAGCCTCTACAGTCCCCCCCCCCCCCCGACCAGCTCAGTCCCCCCATATCTTGCCGGGAAGTTGCCCTGGGCTGCGTGGCGACAGGACACCCTCACCACATCTACTCGAAAGTAAGTCCTAGTGGATTCAATGGGGCTTATCCCCACGTTAGTGGGGTTGGAACTGCAGCCTTAGTCACTGGATTGGAGCTGAAATCTTACATTCATTTGGGAACAAGCCAGTGCAAACTCAAGTTACCTTCAAGAAAACACGCATTGGATTGTACTGTAAGGATATAATCCTATGTACACTCAGTTGGGAGTGAGTCGCAGTGAAATCAATGAGGCATGGTGTGTTTTCCCATGGTTTTTTTTTTTTTTGCCAAATGCATTGTTTCCAAAACTAAGTCTAAAAACTACCACCACAAAGCCATTCAGAAATAGTTTGCAATGCACAGAACTGGAGTTTATGATTAATGTTTACAGTGCTTTGCGTTTCTCAAATGGTAGCCTCTCCTGCCTGGGTAACACCCACTTTGCAAGCATTTGGTTTTGTTAGCAATGTGCAGTACACTCTGAAATTCTCTGTGCGGGAGGATCTCTGAAGAGATGACACAACAGACTTTATTTACATTGAAACTGTGCGGCTATAAACAGAACTCTTCTAAAGAATTCATCTTCTCGCTCCCAGGAAACAATCCGTTTGTAGAGAGGCAAACAGCACAGTTGTTTATTTTTAAAAAATATTTTTTATTGATTTTCAATTTTACACATTTCAATAATTATACAAATATGTTAACATTTCAAAACTCAGCTTCCTTTGCCTTTCTTTCTGTGGTTCCTTAATTTATTTTTAAAAATATTTTCTGCATATTCCAAATTATATCTTTTATTCATCTACTTTCAATGTTTGCTCTTATAAAACTGCAGGTTGTTACAATAATCCTGCCCGTGCTCTTATCTGTTTACAGTTTGTTAGTAAATATTCAATAAACCATTTCCACTCTTTTATAAAAAGTTTGTTATCTTGATTTCTTATTTTCCCGGTAAGTTTCACAACAGGTACAGTTGTTTAAACTGCTCAAAGAAGTGCGTCCCAAGCTTGGGAACTTCCCACCATAAAATTTACTCTTGTCTTCTCCTCTTCTCAGTCCACCACCAGCCAACAGGTCTGTGAGCCAATGTATGAATTTTAATTCATACGTGTGTAGCCCACTGTGTTATGCGTGGCGCTTGTGCGCTGAAATGCTATGCTAGCAATGACGTCTGAAGAGGAATTGAACCGAGTATTTCAATTCTTCCTAAAACTGCCCATTACTTGAAGGATCACCTTCTACTGTTTATTCCTGCCTGGTCCTTCAGATCTTCATCAGAAGATCTGGTGGTGATCAGGTTCATCCATCTAATGAAGTGAGGCAGGCGGAAACTAGGGAAAAGACCTGTTTGGTGGTGACACCCTGTGTAGGGAATGATCCCAAGTGTCCCAATTTTCTTGGGACAGTCCGGGAATTACAGAAGCTATGCTAGTTTCTGATTTGATCCTGGAACATCCTGGTTTTCCTATTATCCTCCCCTCCATGTCTCAGAGAACTATTAAAAGTGGTGTGTAGTTGCGAAAACTGAGTTTATTCTGAAAATAAAATACCTGCACCAAATCAAGGAAACGGTGAATACATACGAAGCCCTTCCTAGAATTTTGAGGGAAAAGGTCGCCAATTCACTTTAAATTGTATAACTGCAGCCATACATTTTTAAGGAAACACGTGGACCTTTTATTCCTTTATTGTAAATGGAGCCTTACACTGTCTACAAAGAAGTAAACCCCACAGTATTCAATGGAGCTTACTCCCAGATAAATGTGTAAAGACTGCAATCCTAAGCATTTTTACTCAGAACTAAGTCCCACTCAATTCAATAGGACTTACTATCTGGTATGTTCCTGATCATTCTCACAGTATCCATTATTATTATTGTTATATCCCACCTTTTTCATTGACATGGACTTAAGGCAGCCTACCACTAAATTTTTATTCCATTCCATTTATCTGTGGGAAATGTTGCACACAATCCATTCCCTCACAAATGTTTTCTTTACAATAATCCTGTGAGGTAGGTTCAGTGGAGAGGTTGCACTGGGTTCAAGGTGACTGATGTAGATGTGCCCATGACATCTATGTTTGCAGCAAGATCAAAGGCAGGAGAAGCTTCTTGATGTAGAATAGAACGTCCCTATTGTCATCGGAGAAATGTCGGAGGGTAGGGCATTAGACCTATATGCGTTCTCTCTTCACACACATACTTTCCTTCATCCAGTCAAGCAAAAGGCATCATCGGAGTTCAAGCACACATTTCAGCCAGGCAAAAATAATCAAGGAGGCTGGAGCTGCAGCAGGTGGGTGGCTTGGAGAGAGTGCCTAGGTCAGGGGTCGGCAAGGCTTACCGGACATGGGCCATGTTAAATAGTGGGTAGACATAGCAGACGATGCAGCGATTTCTCCAAAGCAGCTCTTTATTTGTAAGCTGGAACAGAACTGAACAGCAAACAGCTCAGCCGGCCTGCTTTTATAGGCAGCCGGCTGTCAACATTGTAGCAACAACAATCCAGGGTTTCCCGCCTAAAGTAACTGACGTGGACCTGAGTGAAAACTATATACACGATACTCCTGGTGGCCAGGGTGAGAACCTCAACACATAACAGGCCAGATCACTCCCACGGAGGTCCTCCATGGGCCGGACCGGCGCAGTGCGATGCTGGAAATCGCATCTGCGCGTGTCTGTGGCGCCAGAAATTGCTTCTGCACATGCCCAGATGCCAAAAATTGCACCTGTGCAGAAGCGATTTTTGGCGTCTGGGCATATGCAGAAACGATTTTCGGCACCTCAGACATGTGCAGGCATGATTTCCGGCATCTGGGCATGCGCAGAAGTGATTTCCAGAGCCGTGTAAGAGAGTCCCTGTGCCACGCTTTACTGGTTTAGCGCAGCGTGCGGGGACTCGCCACACGGGCGGCTCGGTTCTGGGGCGGCTGGTGAGCCGGTTAAACGGCCTCCATGGACCGCTTCCGGCCCATGGGCTTTAGGTTGCTGACCCCTGCCCTAGGCCCTGAGTGTCACATTTGGTTCCGCACTCATATAAGGTTACAATATGCAAAATTGCACTTTAACTTGGGCCAAAAGCTTCATACTCCTCAGGCACAGAACAGGCCAAGCTAAATATAAATGCACATAAAAGCTAAAGCTCATTTGCAAAGCCAATCTTAAGTCACTGTGTTTCTTGACCAGAGAAAAATGACTTTAAAATAAAGGCATGTACAGTGGTACCTCTGGTTATGTACTTAATTCATTCTGGAGGTCCGTTCTTAACCTGAAACTGTTCTTAACCTGAAGCACCACTTTAACTAATGAAGCCTCCCACTGCTGCCGCACCGCCGCCCCTGCGCAATTTTTGTTCTCATCCTGAAGCAAAGTTCTTAAGCCGAGGTACTATTTCTGGGTTAGCTGAGTCTGTAACCTGAAGCGTATGTAACCTGAAGCGTATGTAACCCGCGGTACCACTGCATTGGTAAAGGACTGTCCTTAATTGGCAGACATGGCATGGGTTGTAATCAGCACATTTTAAACCAACAGTTGACTGAGAAATATTCATGAGCGAGGACTGATCACAAAAAAAATCAAATTAGTTTTTAACAAGATTCTAACAATAGTGCAGAAGCGTCCCAGCCATTGTTTTAACCACAAGGGATAATGCAACAATATGTTTGTGGCAGATTAAGCTTGATTAAGCTTTTGAATGGAAAGGGGGGAAATGTAAGGTTTGGATAAGCGAATGTGGTCAGTAATACTAAATGCCCATGTTCTGCACACTTATAAGCCTTTTGAAGTCAATAGGATTTATGAGCATGCAAAGTAACTCAAGGCAGTAGCCTTAGTCAAAAGCAATCTTTAGTCAGGCAAATGTTTTCTTTTCAGAATGAGGAGGCTCATGTAACGTTTACTCATCCACAAATTTTTACACTGAGCACCCTTCTTATGTCCTGATGGAAACACTTAATGCAGCAGTAGGGCTCAATCCATTTATCATTTTGAGCAGCACATTGCAAATTTCATGCTTTAACTTTTGGATCAAATTGTCTTCTTATCTGCTCAAATATTCCTTTTTTAAGAAATGCAATCTTGGTTCCCACCGGTTAGATGTTAAGAGCGGGAAAAAATCCAAAACAAAACCTTTGCAGCGAATCTGCTGTGCCTGATGAAACAATGATTAGTATTAACTCGCATGTATATGCTTAATGGTTTCTAATGAATGGCTGCAGAACTACCTCCCAATAATCAGGCATTTTAATTATGGCATGGTTTCCCCCCCCCCCCCAGCTCTGCTCAAGCCAGCAGTCCTTTAGGCTGCTGCAGTAAAATAAGGCATTCTGTACAACGAGGTTGGGGGAAGGGCTGTGCAAATGCAGTCTCTCTCCAGTTCCCTGATATTGGAAGGCGCTGCTGTTTCAATGCATCCGCGGTTGGCTCTCAATCCAAAGCAAAATGCAATTGTTGATGAGCTGCAGTCGCTGGAAGGAGGTTAAGCGGAGTGATGGGCGGTGGGGGCGGGGTAGCTGGAAAATAATTGTATTCTCACTGATGTGTTCACGTGGTCGTTAAGTGGTTTTTTTTTTTCCTTTTGCTATTCCAGTTCGGTGCTCGCGGCAGTAAATCAGCAAGCTGGAAACAAAAGGGTTACAACTCCTTTGCGCAATAAATATCGAACTGTCCTACTTAAGTCATATTGTAAAAATGAGCAGAATATAAAATATGGGGTGGAGGAAGGGCTGAGAAAGGGCGATTGGGCTGAATGCAGGTGGGGGAAGGGGACAGGGTCTCTGTTCTCCTTTTTGCAAGCGTCGCTCAAAAGCCTTTCTCATCTGTATTATTTATTTATTATTATTATTATTAAAAGGAGATCCGCAGGCAGCGCCGTGTTGTTGCAACGATTCAGCGAGGGGCCATTCGGAGAAACGAGACGAGATTTTCAATGGCTCCTTGGAAGGAAAAAAATCACATAGGGAAGCCATTAGTTGTGGTTTTGCAAACAGCAGCAGCAGCAACAACACACACACACAAATGAGTGGAGGAGTCTCCCTGCAGGAGACACGGCTTGCGCTTCTCCTCACCCGCTTTGCTGCTCCTTTAATTTAAATAAAATGTATAGGCTAATGCCGTAATTGAAATGGGAAACATGATTTGTATCTTGCTGTAGCAGGAGGCTGCCTAGTGGAGCCCCCAGCGCAGCCGGGCGATTGCAAAATACAAGCCTTTTTTCTATGTGTGTGTGTGTGTGAGCGAGTGCATTTCTCACCCCCCCCCTCCGGCAGCCGAGAGGAGCAGCTGTCCAATCAGAGAGCCCGGTTTCATAAAAGCTGGCCTCTGATTGGACGGATGGGAAAGGGCATTGGGAACAAAGAAAAGTCCCTTTTCAGGTACAGAGTCTATGCTTGCTTCACACTCGCTGCTTTCTCTGCAGTTCTGATTTCTGCTGCTCGCTGCTTGCAGCTGAGCTGGTTTGTGCAGTGCGCTCTCTCATGTGTGCATGGCGAGAGGCTGTGTGTTTTGCAGGGATTTTTATTTAATTTTTTTAATTTCTTTTAAAAATATCCTCTTTTTTATTTTAAAGGTCCATGACATCTGGTGCTGTTTTCTTCCAACAAACACAACAACAAAAAAACCAAAAACCCATAAATCTTGTTGAAGAAATCTAGCCTCTTTCTCTTCTTTTTTTTAAAATGTTTTTTTTCCTCCCAACATAAAAATCGGCTGCAACCAAAACACACTCAATGCAGTTGTAGAAGGAAAAGCTCAACTCGATTCAATACAGACCGTAAGTACGGCTGCGTGGTGTCTCTCGATAGCACTTTAGAAGGGATGTATATAAACATATATTGATATATATTTATATATATCCATATGAAAGGGGAGTGAGTGTTAAGCAATGTGTGCAACCTGGTGTATTCGGGCTTAGAAATAAAAACCCACGATCACGGTGAGGAATATTTAGGAGAGGGCTGAAAGCGTCGCACAAATCATCCTTAACTTGCACTGGAAGGGAGGGGTCGCGTTAAATATATTACCTTTTTTTCTTAGAGGGGGGTGGGTGTTACTGACCAAATAGGGAGAATAAAAATTGACATAATTATGGACCCTGCCTGTTAGTCACACCTTCCCCCCGCCAAAGAAAAAAAAGATCGGGGAGAGCTTCTGTTAAAATACAGAACAAGCTCTTTTTTTTGTAGGGGGGGGGGAGGAAATGTCCTTCTGTCACATTGGAACCAATGTTTGCAATGCTTCAAACCCGGGCAGCCCGTGTGCTTTTAGCGCAGTGAGCGAGTCAAGAAAACAGCCTCTTCTTCCCACCTCCTCCCGTGTAAAAAAACAAATAAAAACGCAACCCCCCAAACTGCCACGGCCCGATAGAGACCCGCGAAGTGGTTCGTTGCGCTGGCATTTTATTACAATGAAATAAAAATAGATCGCCGTGCAAAGGACCCTCCCCATCCTTGCAGCAATTTTGGGCTTCGTACCTGCAAGCTGTGCCAGCCCTCGAGGGAAAGGGAGAGAAAAATCGACCTTATTTCCAAACCCCCCACCGCATTTCTTTCCTTTTTAAAGACCAGATCAGTATTTTCTTGATACGGTTGTCAACCCCCCCCTTTTTTTTTGTTCTCACGACGACCAATTGAGCCCTTGATCCTCACGTGATGTGAAAAGCTTGAACTGTAACAAAATCGCTCCTTTTAGGTGGTTGGTGGCTCCTTCTCCCTCGCCCATCCCCCGCGCCCTCCTCCTCCTCCTCCTTGCCTGCTGCGTTCCTTCCTTCCTTCCTTCTTTCTTTCTCGCCTGCTTCTCTATTTTTTTCCACCCTTCCCCCTCCCCGAACATACATGCAACGCTCCGCTTTTTCCAATCTCTCCGCAATTCATTACAGCTTTTAGCTTTCCAAGCGCCAGCTAATTAAAAAATACCCAGCCAAGGCGGGGAGGAGGAGGGGAATAAATGAAAACGATGAACCAGGGTTTGCTGGAAGGATTCTGAAAAAGAGAGAGAGAGATGAACCCCCCCCCCTCTGTCCTGAAAACAAGGTCGCCCATTTTTATATCTCTGGACTCTTAATTACTGAATTACCCACCACATGACTTACTCACGCCTGCAAACACCCAAACCCTGAAAAGCAATTGCAATCCGATTCCCCACCCCCTTTAAACTTTAAATGGTGGGAATATTTTGCTTCCTTTTTTTTTTTTTTTTTGCAAAGGCTCCCTTTCCATCTGCACTCCCACCAAATCTTCTGATAACTGGTTTATCAGGCTCTGCTTTTATTCCCTCCCTTTTCCTCTCTTTCCCTCCCTCCTTCCTTCTCTCTCTCTCTTTCTCCCTCCCTCTTTCCCCCTCAAGTTAGTTCAAGAAGTCAGATCTGTCAGGACGGGAGGGGGGGGGGGAAATGCCACTTCCCGACTAACAGGCGGAATCCAGCCCAGATTTTCAGTCCTCTCTCTGCCCCCCTCCCTCTCTTTCACTAATTTTCCCCGATGTTAGCACATTCTGCCTTGTAAGAACCCGGACGCCTGTAGGTTTTCTTTCATGGGATCATTACTTACTGATCAGGATGGCTGCAGAATCTGGAACTGACGACGGGATGTGAAGTTGGAGGACAACAATTTTGCAACCTTTTTAAATTTTTGGTTTTTTTGCTACAATCACATCATCTTGGTGCTTTGCTCCAGCAAGGGAGGGGAGAAAAGGATTTTTCTTTTTTTCCTGGGGGGTGCTTGAGGGCTTCTGATGTTGTGAATGTGAAATGCTACCTTGCAAGCCTGTGAAGTTGTGAGCAACCAAATATTTTAAAGGAGGGGAAAAAAAAACACCAAATCTCCAAAGAAAGGGGGGGGGTGGTTTTGTGGGTGGGTGGGGGGGGGGGGGGGGGGGGGAAGGACCTCTGTTTCCCCCCTCATTGCCAAAGTGGAAATATGTTCTTCAACGATTACTCTGGCAGAAATGTTACTTTGGTTTCTTCTACGTGATCAATTGCTCTTTTAAGACAGATGAAATGGGGGAGCTGACTTTTTTGCTGAGACCAGTGAGGAGAGAATTTTGATTTGCTGGCTTAATATTTTTTTAAATAAAAAAAAATGATAAAGGATTAAAGGTAAGCAATGTACGTAATATGTATGTAAATATTTGGACACTCAGCCATTAGAAAGGGGCAGATTCCTTTGAAAATAATTTTAGCTAAGCTGTGTCAAACACACACTCATTTGCGGTTAGAGGCCGCCTTGGAAGTAGATCATTTAAAGTGTATGTCTTAATCAGTTTCCTGTACAGTCAGTAATACTATATTTAACAGATGGAGCCGTAGGTGACCTAAGACGACATTAGGACCACTTTTAGAAATGTTATCTTCTGTGCATTTTAAACAGAAATGGTGCATTCACCTTCCCTCAGGTAAACAAAAAAATGCTAAAATGAATATGCACTTTCATTGGCTCTTTTTGTGTGTGTGTCAGTAACCTCCTCCGTCCCACCTCCCTCACAGAAACAAGATAATCTAATCTAGAGAAAAGTCACAAAACTTGAAGGGGGCTGGTTTAAAATAACAAAAATTTTGGAATGCATTTTGGGAGGGAAGCTGTTCTCTCTCTCTTTGTGCCTAAGTGACCCAGAATCACATTCACTGCTTGGTATTTTTTGTGTGGATTTAAATCTGTCAACTTTAAAAGGGTTTTGTTTTGTTTTTTGCTGTGGTTTTTGTTTTTGGCACATGCCGTTTTAAAGATTGATCTTGGATGATGGGATGCAACTCTAGGGAAGATGCTCATTATCAAAGGCTTCAGTTTATCAGACCTCTTTAAAATTAATATATGGAGTGTCTTTTCTGTCTCCCTTGCCTCTATATTTTTAATTTTATTATATTCTGGTAACACCCAGCCAAGAAATATTCGACTTTTCCCCTTCCTCGCAGGAAAAGGTGGACCTGGACTTCAGGGTATCTACCCAAATATACCTGGGGAAGGAAGGCGAGAAGAATTACATTTTAAAAAGGCCCACGGAGATAAACGAATGTCCCCTCATCTCCAAAGGAAAGTTCGTCTGATTTTTACTCCAGAGGTCTCATATTCAGGATGTCATTGAACACTTCCACTGCTGGCAAAGGTGTGGATCCAAACACAGTTGATGCTTATGACAGTGGGGATGACTGGGAAATTGGGGTTGGGAATTTAATCATCGATTTGGATGCTGATTTGGAGAAGGATAGACAGAAATTTGAGATGAATAATTCCTCGAGTTCCAAGGATTGTGGGGGTCTCGCTTCCAGTGGGGTGAACGCTACCTCCGCCTTAGCTGATGGCCTAAAATTTGCTTCCGTCCAGCCCCCCGCCCCGCAGGGGAATTCTTCACACAAAGAAACGAGCAAATCAAAAGTGAAAAGGAGTAAAACTTCGAAGGATGCTAGTAAATCTCTGCCTTCGTCTGCCTTGTATGGGATTCCTGAAATCAGCAGCGCTGGCAAGAGGCAGGAAGCCCAAGGGCGCTCAGGCGAGGCGGCTGGCATGAATTCAGCGCTGGGTCAAAGTGTGAGCGCCAACTCAAATGGCAATAACAACACCAGCAGCAGCAGCAACAACAACGGCAGCAGCAGCAGCGCTATTGCTTCCTGTGGGAAAAATAATAAAGAGGAGAAGGCAGGTAAAGCCCAGGGCAGCAGAGGCTCCAAGCGGGATAAGGATGGAGGGAAATCCAGGAAGGACAAGCAAGTTGACCTGCAGCAGGGACACAACAACGGGAGCCAACCTCCCCCTGGGCACTTGTATGGCTTTGGGACCAAGGGAGGTGGCGTTGGGAGCAACAGCCCTTTCAACTGCGCCGCCTCCGCCGTGGGGGATGTGAGCAAAAGCGCCCCAGATTCAGGGTTAATGGGGAACTCTCTCTTGGTAAAGAAAGAAGAGGAGGAGGAAGAGAACCACAGGAGAATCAAGAAGCTGAAAACAGAAAAGGTAAGACCATGTGCTTTTCCGCCCCCTTCCTTGTTGTTTGATGAAACTTCCCACAACTCTTGCCCAACTTCTGTTTGCATATAACATTTCAAACTCCCCTTCTCGGTTTCCCCCAGCCACCTCTTGGCACCCTGGAGTGAATCTTACCTGTTTGCGGTTTGTTTGGGTTTTTTTGTTGTTGTTGTTGTTCGGGGGGGGGGGGGAAATTCCAATGCATTGTGGTTCTTAATTTGTTTTGGCTTCGGCGTTTGTTAATCTTGCTGTTTGAAATTGCATATTTGTTGTGTGTTCTTCATTGCCTACACTCAAAGGAAAAAAAAAGTGGTGGTGTCCCTTCTCCCCAGGTGTCGAGAAATTCCTACCCCCACAACAGCAACAAAGGATGCAGAGCAGATATTGGAATCTTCTCATGCCATGGGTTTGAAGAATAATCCCAAAGAGTTACTGTATTTTTGTTTTTTGGGGAGGTGGAATAATAAGGTGGAGAGTCACTGCTGCTCCTACCAAAGCCAAGAAGCCCTACACAATTCAGAAACTGCCATAAGGAGTGCTTTGTCAGCAGGCATGCGGTGTGCGGATAACCTGTTTGGAAGGAGGGCAGTGGGGGAGGGGGTCCGCGCTGTACCCAGATCTGTGTGTGCAAAACTCTTTTTTACAAATATAGGAAAACATGTTGTCCTCTGCCCAGCAGTCTCCTCCTCTTATCTGCATTCTCAAGGAGTTCCTTCATGTGAGCTGCCTGTTTGTTGAGTCGTTGAAAAATGTGTGTGTGTTTTTCTCCCTCCCCACTGAAGTCTGAAGGATGTTCTCTGCGAAGGATAAATGGCTTTGCATTGTGAAAGGAGGTGGAGGGGACTGGTTTCTCTGAGCTATTGTTATTGCTCACTGGGGCAGCGTTTGGTGTAAGCAAGGATTGTTCTGCATCCAGAGGACAGAAGGTTCCTTTGTCATCTAGGGAGCTATTGTTGGCTTATAATTAAGAGTCAAATTAATTCTACAGGTTGCTTAAACAAAGACAACCCCTCCCCAACCCCCCAACCCTGCTCCCCACTCCAGAAAGAGCCCTGCTGGGTAATAGCTGGCGACATGATTGCACGTAATCATTCAGACATTATTCCCATTTCAAGTTTCAGAGCTGGAGAACTTCCTGCGTTGAGTGCAGGAAAGTTGTGTACAGGTGTTCAGGAGCACTGGCTGTGTTGGGCCAGGTCTGTGACTCTTGTGCGGCGCATAATTCTCTAGAGAATCCTGTGCTTGTTAATTCCCCCCGCATCCCTAAGACATGCTCAAAATGATCTCGCTGTTTGATTTTTTTTTTTTGCAAATTACAGCTTGGACAAGATCCCATTTGCCTGCAACGTAATCTGCACAGCCTTTTTTCTCTCTCTCTCATTTAGAGTGTTGAGTTCTGGTTGTGTCCTCCTTCTTCACTTGCAAACATGGCTCTGAATGGTCTCTGTGTAATTCTTTCCTAGCTGCAGATGTGTGGGGAGTTTGGGGGGGGGGGAGAGAGAGAGACCCAGATTGGTTGACTTCCTAAAGTATAAAGTGCAGTCTGTATTCTGGCTTAGTGAAATGCTTCTGCTGTGCTCTGAAAGCTGCCTTAAAATCTCAGTCTCCAGTGTTGTTGTGTTTTTTTTTCTTTTTATTAACTCAGTACAGTAGGCACTTGCTTTTGTTGCCAATAGCCTTCAAATTGCAGTTCTCTAATCTGCTTTAACTATCTAGATAAATTGCCCTAATCCAGTCCTCACAATGCTTGTGGTTAAAGAGTCAGAGCCATTTGATTGGATTCAGTGGATGGCTGGAATGTGGGAGGTGCTGCCCTTTCCTAACCTCCTTAGCCTTTTAATCTTTCAGCCAAATGTTCACATTCAACAATTTTGTTTAGCTGGCAATCTGAACATTTCAGTATCTCAAAGGCTGCTGTCATGGCAACAAGAGATTAGACAGTGGTGTGGTTTTCCTCCCTCCCTCCCTCCTTCCCACCCGCCCCCCTTGTGTGTGTGTTCCTTTTCATTCCAGTCACACAGGAAATTATATGAGGAATGAATTCATATACAAGCAAAGTACATTTCAGCCAGTGTAATGTAAATGAGGTAATGTGTAAACTAGGAACAAACCTGTCTGGAGGAGCTTTCCCCCCCCCCTCTCCTTTTGCCAAAGGAGCACTTCTTATTTCAGCACTTGCCTTTATAGAATCGGTGGAGTTTGAATTACCAGAAACACCCACTGCTGTTGGCTCAAACTGACTTTAATGACTTCACTTGTTAGAGCCCTGCAGTGCTGCCCCATTGTCTGCCACACTGGTGTGTTGGCTTACTGTCTAAAAGCATCCTTCAGGTTTTTTTTTACTTCGGGGAGAAATTCCTTTCAATCAAATATTATGTGTCTGAATGTGAAACCTTGCTGCAAAAGGATGTGGCACTTTGTGGCGCTGTTTCCTTCTCCTCCCCTTTCTCTCTCTCTCTTTAAAAAAAGATAACCAAGCATAGTCCTTGCCCAGGAAAAAGAAGATATATTAGGAAATTAAAATCGAATCTTTCCTCTGTCCAAAGATGTAGTAGATACGTGACCAGCACACAAATAGCATCCCTCTTGGACTTGGCATGGATTTTCCAGCAGTGGGTGGCTGAATCAATTTCCACACTTAAACTGGCATCTCCCTTTAAATAGGTTCTCAAATTTATTAATAACTGAATATTCAAAACCTTTGTCTTCTCGTCTGTGACGGCGCTTAGCTCTCTAAAAAGCAACAGCCACAACGTCGAAAGCCGAGAGCAGATTCCCAAGAGGCATAATTGGTATTTAATTTTAACGTTTTGCTTAAAGAGTCTATTTGGGGGTTTGCTTCTTCTGTTTCTGTACTGCAGAAAGTCACGCAAAATCACGCCCAACTGAATCCAATGAGTGTCTTCCTCTCTGCTCTTAAGAGATGCCACTCCCTTGATGTTTAGGTAGAAGATGTGAGTATCTTGGAATTTAAAAAACGTCTGAGGTTACATATTTGTTCACCCCATTGGGTGGTTAACACGCCACCGACATGTGTAAATAAGTAAAACAATGGGAAAGGTTTGAGTGTCTAGTTGTGACAGGTAGGCCAAATACTTATGTCAGGCTTGGAATGTTAAAATCTGGGCCCTTTCATCATTGCCGAATACCAACTGTTTTGTAGGAAGTTACAGAAATTGCCAATCAGCATGAGTGCCCCATTCTTGTATGGTTTATCAATTTCTGCTGCTGTTACCCTGTGAAAATTTTAAGTAGTCTTCAAGAACTTCCCATTTGATTTATATGCTGTGTGTGCAATAATTGTTCATTGTGCACGTTTACCAAAACTGGTACAGTGTGTGTATAAACACACACACCCTTAGCCTATTAACATGCAGTTGCTAGCGGCTGATTATTGCGGCCAGCTTTTTGCATTTTCTGTACCGTCATGGGACACTTGACACGTTTTTCTTAAGAATATGTTTTGACTTAACGGCCTGGTTTGCACGTCATATTAAACCACAGTCAGCGTTAAACTATGGTATAATCTGAACCAGCTAATGTACAGTTCTCCAAAGTCGTCCTCTCTCGCTCCTAGAGCAATGAACCACAAGTTTTCTGCTCCAGGCGATCACAAGTGGTAGGCAAAGTTTCCTCTCTTCTTACTGCTTCCAATTTGTTTTTTTTTGGGGGGGGGGCAAACCCAAAAGCCCAGGTTAGGGCAGCACAATGTTCTTGGGCATCTTGGTTGGGTTGGTACCTCCAAGAGCATCGCAGCCAGGAGCAAAACTCTGTGCACACCAGCAGCTTTAACGTGATGTGCAAAAGCTAGCCTATGAGTTTATGAAGATGTGTGTGTTTTAATATGCCGGCTAATGCTGCTGTTTAGGGGCCATTTATTCACTGCCGGGAGAAGCAAAGGACAGAAAGGTCACTGGTTGTAATTAAGGAACAAAGTCCATTGTTGCTGGACAGCAAACTGTTTTGAAAGCTACATAAGGGATTTAGCTGTCGAAAACATTGATAACTCTTGGGCGCTTCATAATCAGCACTGCTCTGGGTTCTTAATGCTCTATAGTGCTGTCTAGTAGTTTTTTGGGTCTAGGTGAAGAGGTGGTGGCCTTTGGCTGAGGAAAGCTTTCTGTATGAACCCAGTGACCTCTCAGTCCAGCTTCATTCTGTATTGAATTCCTCCGCAAGGTTAAAGTAACACTGAAACAATGGGCCCTGATACATGCAGAAAGCGAAGCATCTAAAGGAATGTGGTTGTTGTGAACCACTGGGGGGGGGCATGTAAATTTTACACAGGACATTACTTAATCTTACCATATATATATATATATTTAAAAACCAACAACTTCATGAATGCCCAGTAAAAGAAATGAAAGGAATTTTAGGATGTGTTTAGCTTCAGCTTGTTTTGCGTGCTTTAATTAGGAGTATATAAATACTTTTTTGAGCGAAGAAGCAGTTTATAGCCCAATAAATGAAAACGCATTTTAAAAGTGCTAAGCAAAACTCTTGTGCAACCACAGAGGTGTTCAATAACCAGATTTCAAGTAACACGCAATGTACCATCTGTTCCCAGTTTGCAATATAAAAAAACATGAGTTGAACAAACGTCAGATTTGCTAACATTCCCCTCCCCCCACTTTTTTAAATTTATTTAAAACATTCACCTGTAACTTTGTAGAAAGGCAGTGGATTTCTAGAATACAAGAAAGCCAGGGACAATGTATGCCCATACGTATATTTCAAACCTCTATACTTTTAAGAAAAGCTTGGTTTTAGTTTATCGCTGAAGAACTGAGAACAGGGAATCAGTTCCAGCAGCCCAACAAGGACCAGCTTTTCAAAGATCTCATTATTTAGCAAGTGCTTGAATTATTCTGTCCATTCCCTCCCCCCCCCCCCCCCCCCGAGGCAAGAGAGAGGAAAAAAAGGGAAACAGGGGGAGGGCAGGAGGGAAAAACATCCCCAAAGGATAATTTTAGTAGGTTATTACCAATTACCTAATGGTACACATGATAAAATCTGCTCACTGAAATTTCCAGGAAACAGACTCTTTAAGAAAGTTAACTGAAATTGTTGCATTAGGTGCAGAAAATCATTTGAAAGACAAAAGCTGAATTTCTGAACTGTTAGGCAATAGGATTCTTGGCTGCAGACTGTGCACCTTGGAAAAAAAAAAACCATCTTCCTGCCTTTGTTTGAGGTCTGTTATTGAAGCTAATGACTGGTCTTGTGTTGCCTTGAGATAAATGGCATTATCTCTTGAGTAGGCTGACAGGAAACAGACATGTTAATGGTGAAGCTGCGGGGAGGATCTGCTGTAGTTCTGACAAAAGAGTTAAGCCTGGACCCCTGGTTGTGATCATTAACACATAATGCATTTCTGCTTTTCCTGGCAGGTCTGTGATAATTGGAAAGCTACTTTTTCCAACAATCACTTCAGCCCCCAAACCCATCTTCCAGTATATATCTCTGCCTGCAAAAAACTTGTGAACCTTTTGCTAGAAAAAGAGGAACACTGTTTAAATATCAACAATTACATTCTGATATTTACAGGAGCCCTTTTAAATAATAATAATAATAATGAAATGAACATACTGTGTTGGAGATGAAGCAATAGGTTTTTAGCAAATGGGAATGAGGCATTATAACATTGCATTGGAAAATGTGATGAGACAGCTGGATTGTTATAATCTAGTCTAAAAGCCTCAACTGGGTGAGAACCATGTTGTTGCCACATTGAAAATAAAACACACAAACAAAAATGTGTGGAAATTACATTGTATTCTGAAGGGGTTAAGGGTTAGGGTACTTGAATTTCTTGAAGATAAGACTCTGGAAACTTTTATGGGCTATGGTGGTACGACCCAGAAATCATAAATATTATATAGGTTCAAACTCTGATACTCCGTTTAAAATTAATCTAGATTAATTCCCACTCTTGAATCTGTATTTGAAATAATAAATATTGCTTAGAATTCTCGACTTGAAACTCCACTTGAAACGTTTACACTTTTAAAAAAATTTTTGTTTAACATAAGCAAATACTTTAGTAACAGGAAAAGGAAAAGATTCTTGAAGGATCCCCTTAACAGTGGAAACAGCAATGGATTTTTATTTTTATCATCCTGCTTTGTAATCTCCTCATTAGAAACTGCTGTTGGAGGGTCAAGTCTTTTTCATAGAATTGCAGAGTTGGAAGGGACCCCTAAGCATAGCTGTCAACGTTTTCCCTTTTTAAAGGGAAATTCCCTTATTCCGAATAGGATTCCTCGCAAGAAAAGGGAAAAGTTGACAGCTATGCCCCTAAGGATTATCTGGTCCAACCCTCTGCAATGCAGGAATATGCACCTTGTCGCTTGCAGGAATCGAACCTGCAACCTTCAGTAGAAGCCATTTCACTGAAATAAGAAATTTGAGGTTCTCTGTCCTTTCTATATACCTTGGTTTTAGAACAACTTAGTTTATGAACAAGTTGGAAATAGAATGCTGCAAACCCTGAAGTACCGTACTTTTCCGTGCATAAGACAAGGTTTCTTTCATTAAAAATTATGCTAAAAAGTGGGGGTCTTCTTTTACATGGATAGGGCATAGGGTGGATGTTTGATTGTTTGGTGCCGCATAGTCAGTGGCTATTGAGCGGGTTATTGGTTGCTGCGTCAATGGCTGGTGTTGATTGGTTGATCCTGCAGCAGTTGGGCGGGCGATTGGCAGCTTCTGCCTGCGATGGGACAAATGAGAGGTGTTTTTTTGTAGGCTAGCGGGTGAGTGATTTTCAGCAATGCCCTCTAAAAAAAACCTCAGTAACCCGGATAATCCCCACTCCCCCCAAAGCTCAACAACTTTGGGCAATCCGCAAAAAAGCTCAATAGCTCTGCGATCTCCCCCCATTTTATTAAATTTGAGTCCCCCAAAATAGAGGGTGTCTTATACATGGGGAGCGTCTTATAGACGGAAAAGTATGGTAGGTGTTCTGGTTTGTGAACTTTGCCCTGGAACTTTGCCTTCCTGTTGAGTGTGTTCCACTTGTAAATTGAGTTTCTGCTGTTAATCAGAGGATTTTTGTTGACTGTCGGCTGTTGAGTTCCAAGGCCCATGCAACACTGAGATGATATTTGGAGCTTTTGTCATTGCTATCTTGTTGCATTTTTGTGGCTTTTTCGGTTTTTTGTCTGTGACTTGTTCTTCGTTTTGTGGGACTGACTTGTGACTGTGGCTTGTGACTTCGTTTTTGTGATATGGTTTTGTGACTCTGTGGAGCCCAGTTCAGCTACTGATTGATTGATTGTGTGACTGCAGAAATGGATAAAAGCCCCCCATCCAAACAATGACTATCAGTACACGTAAGGAAAAAAAATAATTTTACGGTAATTTTTATCATCTACAATACTGTCTTATTTATTTTATAGTACAGTACATTGATTATTGCTTTCATTTTATGGATCAATGGTCTCGTTAGATGGTAAAATTCATGTTAAATTGCTGTTTTAGGGGTTGTTTTTAAAAGTCTGGAACGGATTCATCCATTTTGCATTACTTTCTATGGGAAAGCACGCCTTGGTTTTAGAACGCTTTGGTTTTGGAACGGACTTCCGGAACGGATTAAGTTTGAGAACCAAGGTACCACTGTATTGCACCACTTTTGTGAAGCATTTCAACATCACCATTAAACCCAGGTGCACTGCATTCAGGTAACGGAGCTTTCAGTATGGACAAAATATCTGTGTCAGGCAAAAGGGGCTCTTTACCAGAATTTGCTTGCGACCAATCCATTTCTCTGGAAAGAGAATATGTAGTCTACAGCAAAGAGTCAACTTGCAAGACCAGCGCACTGCCATAGCTGCTAAATAATGGACCCTGATGAGCCATGCCAACAGACTCATGCACAAATTCTGACGTATAAGCAGCAATAAAAGTCTTATATCATTCTTTAAGCAGTGTGACAGCGCATACAGAATGGCAAGTTATACATTTATAGAGCAGTTTCTTAAGTGTTCAAAGCACTTCATATTTATCAATCTCAATAATCCTTGTAACTGCAATAGAGGGCAATGTTATTAAATTACAGGTGGAGGTCTGAGGCTAAGAAATTGCAGTTTGTCTTTAGTCACCCAGTGGCTTTGTTCACACTTGACCCTAAACCAGGGTGTCCCAAGCTTGGGTCTCCAGCTGTTTTTTGGACTATGTCTCCTATCATCCCTAGCTAGCAGGACGAGTGATCAGGGATGATGGGAATTGTAGTAAAAACCCTTCCCTAAACTATGGTTAAGTTACTGAGTCAGGGACTGACAATCAAATTACACCATGGTTTATTAACCATGGTTTGGTTTAATCATTGATGTGGGACTGAGACCAGTGATTAAAGACTCAGCTGAAATAGGAACACCCGGTTCATAGCTCATGCTATGAACTCATTCAGCTTACAGCTTTTTAATTGGAATCAAATCTTCTGGGAAGTTGTGTTATACCAAGTCAGACCATCAAGCTCAGTATTGTCTACACACTGACAGGCATTTGCAGACAAAAGTCTTTCTCAGGTCTATCTGAAGATGTAATGGATTGAAGTTGGGACCTTTTGCATACAAAGGATGTGCTCCACCACAAATTAGTCCATTGACTAATTCGCTGATTCCCTATTCACAGACATTGTTCGGGATCCTGGTTGTACACAAATATGCAGTGAAAGAATGTGGAGGTTGAGGGAAACCCTTTGGCGCCTCTTTGGAAAACCCCAGATGGATAATTCTGCTAGCATCTGCCCTCTTTTTGCATCTGCATGTTTTGCTTTCTAATGCACTCCTGTTCATGCTGCATGTGATCAAGCCAGCTGATCAAGATTTCCTTCCCTTTTAAAAGAATAAATCAAGATGTAAGATTGATCATGTTGTAATGTTCTGCTATGATCCATTGGGCTAGGGATGGTGGGACATATTATCCAGATTGAGTTGTGGGGGGAACTGTGGAAACCGAATTTGAAATTTGCAGCGTGTTATGCGCTGGAAGAAAATTTTATGGAAATGATCCATAGATGGTATCTGACATGAAGCAAATTGGGGAAAAATGTATAAATCTGGGTATCTGTTGGGAATGTGAAGAAGCTGAAGGTACATTTTACCCTATGTGGGGTGGACTTATAGAGTGGCTAAGGATTGTTGGGAGTTGGTAAAGAAAATGAGGTAAAGAAAAAAATTAAAGTAACTCTTCCCCCAAAACCCTAGAAGCGTTTCTTTTAGGGATAACTGGGATGGATGTTCCCAAAAGCCAGATGAACTTACTCTTCTATGCCACAATGTCAGCAAGAGTAATACTATATGTACAGAAATGGCGAGATGAGGCGGTACCAACAAAAGAATATTGGCAGTTAAAATTTACGGAATGCGCCAAATTGGAAAATTTAACCATGAAAATTGGATATCAAGAAGAGGCTTCGGCTGGGGAGGGCGGGATATAAATAAAAATTATTATTATTATTATTATTATTATTGAGGATTGGAAACCTTTCTTGGACTATCTAAAGAGCTATTGTAAACATGTAAAAACACAAGTAGGGTTTGAATGAAGAACAGCAGTAAAACAAGCAAGAAGGATAGGGTATAGATTAATTTGTAAACTTCTGAAATTTATAAATAAAATCTTTTTGCAAAGATCATGAAGTAACATTGGCAATAATGATGACAATATTAAGTCAGGGTTTGATGACAACCTTCCCAATAGAATTACTTTGCCTCAAGATGGGATTTGCTGTTCCCATTGCAAAGAAGATGCTCTGTGCCCTTGGAACTTGTACTGAAAACCAATTTGGTGAAAGAAGGAAAACACAGCCCTGTAGCCAGTGAACCATCTAGTAGAGCATTCTGTTCCCAAGAGCAGCCCACTAAGGCCATTGTAAAAAGATAGCAGCACATCTGAGCATTTCAGATTCAGAGATATACTGGCAGCTTTCACACTCAACAATGTGCCAAGGTTGAATAAACCACACTGTACACCAGCTGTGTGTGCTAGTGCACACAAACCCGATTTGCTGCACCACAGTTGCTTAAGCAAACCAGCTTAGTGTGATATCTGGACCAGGATCATGGTTTGTTCCTCCTGAGCAAGCGAGGATTGTTTACCTGACTTAACACAAGGTTTGCTGTTGGCCCACAAACAGCGTTCGAAATTCGCAAGGCGCATTTTGCACCTGACTATCAACCACTTGCGACGAAGTGAAGGTGCCTGGGCGCCAGGATGACGCCTGACGTCGCCACCATCTGGAGGTGGCATAGGGACGCAGGTGTCACTCTGGTCTAAACCACTGAGCCTCTTGGGCTTGCCCGTCGGAAGGTCAGCGTTTTGAATCCGCATGACGAAGTGAGCTCCCATTGCTCTGTCCCTGCTCCTGCCAACCTAGCAGTTCGAAAGCACACCAGTGCAAGTAGATAAATAGGTACCACTGTGGCAGGAAGGTAATCGGCGTTTCTGTGTGCTCTGGTTTCCGTCACCGTGTCTCTTTGCGCCAGAAGCGGTTTAGTCCTGCTATCCACACTAACTGGAAAACTGCCTGCAGACAAATGCCGGCTCCCTTAGCCTGAATGCGAGATGAGCCCAAAGTCACCTTTGACTGGACTTAACCATCCAGGGGTCCGTTACCTTTACCTTCCAGGAAGCATGCAAACTGGACCTAACCCAATGTTCGAAATTAGCCAGGCGCATTTTGCACCTGACTATCAACCACTTGCGACCAAGTGAAGGTGCCTGGGTGCTAGGATGACGCCTGACATCTCCACCATCTGGAGGTGCATCCATGGATCTTACCAGTTTTCACACACTAATACCCCATCCTGTAGAATTCTAACACTTATATTTTATCTGCCCAATCAGAGTGAATTTCTGGAACCAAATTGCTTTTTCACTGCAGCCTCAGCAGGCGCAGTCACCATTCAGAAAAAGAGGTCAGAGTAGGCCAATATATGTAGACTATCCCTGGATCAAGTGACTTTTCTTCTTTAAGTTCTGATAGTTCTTAACCTAGCTCAAGGTTGTCACTGCCAGGTGTTTAACTGAGAATCAATCACAGTCGTCCATCATTTGAAAAATAAGATTTTCGAGCCATAGGGCCCCCAAATGGCAACTAGACATCCTGTTCTGGCGACTGCAACCTTGGTTTAAGGAGCCATTTGGCGCCTAGCTTTTATATCTTGAGTTTCTAACACTGGTAACAAAGCCCAAAGTTCCTTCCGTGTAAATGTAGCTGGGATTTTGTGCCTCATAGTCTGTAATTTTGAACATCCTTACAGTGACTCATCCGACATTTTGCTGCCAACTTATTCAGTTTGGAGAGATGATTCTACCATCTTGACTACTTTGGAGTTTAACACAAAAGTGGTTTCACTGCAATCTTGTCCTTGATTCTAGATTATTTTTAATAGTTAAGTCGTTTGGCCAGCTTTATCGGTAAATGTTGGACCGTGTTTATAATGCATCACATTGTGTCATTTTTTATACAATGAATGAGCCCTTGGTTCTCATGCTATTTCCTTCTCCCTATCACTTTCAGGTAGGTGAAAATAATTAAAAACGGACAAACTATAATTTGGCCTAAAACAATATGGTTTGTCCACTTTGAATGTATTGACAAATTATGGTTTGCTGTTAACTCCAGAAGTGAGAGGGAAAAGCAGGTGAGGACAGGTCATCCCCAAAGCCCTAAACTATGGTTTGGCATTACTCTGTAGATCTCCTGCACAGTGGATCTTCAGTCTGAGGCAATTGAAATCAGCAACTGGAAACTTCAAGTGGAGAAGTTTTCCATTTCCACTTCAGTTGTTTTCTAAATGAAAGTGCAAACCAATTAGTTGATGCAACCATTAAAAGACATTGATTTACTACTTGCAAAGTCAACTTTATCTCATTGTGTTTAATACATGGGTCATAAAATCAGTAATGAGAGCATACAAGTGTAATCTTTAACTTGTTTGTTTACATGCGTTGTTGTGTCAGGCTCAGAGCATTGGATTTAGACTGGAGAGGCTTTCAGATAAGTTTCCGTAGAGTTGAAACAATAGTGACCTCTAGTTAGTTATTATCTTGGGGGCTTTTGTCAGGCAAATATTGGGACATTCCCAATTGCACTCTGGTGCAAGGGCAAAATAAGAGGATGAAAAGAGCCTTTCTGCATTAGATGAAAAGTTCCTTTAGTTCGGTATTCTGTTCCCCACAATGACCAGTTTGGTGCCTCTGGGACATCTTTTATTTATTTATTTCCCATCCATCTGGCTGGTTTTCCCCAGCCACTCTGGGTGGCTTCCAAAATAAGATTAAAAATACGTTAAAATATCAGTCATAAAAAACTTCCCCAAATAGGGCTGCCTTCAGATGTCTTCTAAACGTCAGATAGTTGTTTGTTTCTTTGACATCTGATGGAAGGGCGTTCCACAGGGCGGGCGCCACTACCGAGAAGGCCCTCTGCCTGGTTCCTTGTAACCACAATTCTCGCAGAGAGGGAACTGCCAGAAGGCCCTCGGAGCTGGACCTCGATGTCTGGGCTGAACGATGGGGGTGGAGACACTTCTTCAGGTATACTGGGCCAAGGCTGTTCAGGGCTTTAAAGATCCGCACCAAGACTTTGAATTGTGCTCGGAAACGTACTGGGAGCCAATGAAGGTCTTTCAGGACCGGTGTTATATGGTCTCAGCGGCCACTCTCAGTCACCATTCTCGCTGCCACATTCTGGATTAATTGTAGTTTCCGGGTCACCTTGAATCTGGAGGTGGAGCTTAGCACACTCATCCCTGCTTGCATGCAAGGTTTACACACCACTAGTGGTGCCTGAATAGGACTTGGTTTGCTCAGAAACTACCAGCCCCAGTTTATGGAAAGTTATGGAGCCTAGTTTTCAAATATGAATGATCTTAGATACAGGTACTTGCATAGGGAGAGCCAATAATAATTCTATCATTTCTGTAAGGAGCAATACTTTTGCAATATACAGTGGTACCTTGGTTTACAGCCATAATCCGTTGCGGAGGTCTGTTTGTAAACCAAAACAGGTTGTAACCCAAGGCACGCTTTCACCAATGGGGCCTCCCCCCAAAAATAGTTTGTAATCCAAAAAAAAAAAAAAAGGGTTGTAATCCAAAAAAAAAAAAAAAGGTTGCAAGCTGGGACATGCACTTCCGGGTTTGACGTGTTTGTAATCCAAAACGCATGCAAACCAAGACGTATGCAAACCAAGGTACCACTGTATACAGAACTCTTCATAATGTTAAACATAGACCTGAAAAGACTTAAGTGAAGACATTTGAGGGTTTGGGTTGTGGTAGCAGGAGTGTGACACCCAACTTTGCTTCTTTTAATCATGTTCAGGTGTGTTAGTGTTGGAGTGTTGTACTGATGCCTAGGATAAACAGGATAAAGGCCAGTCAACTCAATCCTGATCAGCCTGAGCTTCTGTTGGCAGGTGATTTGTGTGATTTAGAAGATGATGTGCATCATTTTTTTGCTTGAGGCTGCTCTCTCCCCTTAAGAATCCTGTTCATGTCCTAGGGACAATATTAGATTCGGCCCAACCTATGGAGGTCTTGTGACATGAAGCATCTTGCAGTCGCTCATGTTGTTGTGTTAGCTGTAGCATCTCCTAGACTGGGCATGTCCAACTTCGAAGAGACTGCAATCTACTCCCACTATAAAAATACTGGCAGTGATCTACTCATTGGATTGACCAGTTGTTGAGCTTTTTTGGGGGGGGGGGAGGACGGACGAACAGGATCTCGCTACTGACCACAGAAGCCCCATGATTGGCCAGTTGTTCACAATCGACCGCTTGGACATCCCTGTCCTAGACAGAAAGATAATCTTCCTAGTAGCACCATGTTTGGAATTTTGTGCTGTGTTGCGTGTGAAAATACACTTGAAGATGGTCTGGAAGCTACATTTAGCACAGAAAAGGACAGCAAGCTTACTAACTGGGACCAAATGCATCTTGCCAGTCTGAAATTTCTGTACTTTCTGTTTCAAGGCCCATTTCAAGATTCTGCTTTTAACTTTTGAAGTCCTAAAAGGCTTTGGAGCATCAAGGACTACCTCTGACTATACACATCTCCCTGGGTAATAATAGGATCTTCCTCAGAGGTAATTCTATGGGACTCTGTGTCATCTTAGTTAGGCAAGGTGGAATAGGGTCTTTTCTAGACATCTGTTTTTGGAATTTAGTCATTGAGGAAACTTGTTGACTTTAAGTTTCTAGAAATATGCTTATATCCAGCTTTTTGAAAGCTATTCTGTCATTGCTTTCTATTATGATGCAATATTACTATTAGTAGTATTTTAAATGTAAACAACTTACAGAAGTTAAAAACCTTATATAGCCAGATGGGCAGGGTATAACTAATAAAATTAATAATAATAATAATAAGTATATAAATACATTGAATCTATGAGCAAAAATTGCAGACTAACTTCTCTGATAGTATAAAAACTCTGCTTAGTTGCAAACTAATACATTGTAATGGCATATAATGAGAGTATTGCATGATGATTCTTTTGTGAATTTCTAAATGGAAACCTTGATTTTAAATCAGCAATTGAAACCGGTTTTCTCTCTCTCTCGGTGACTGAAACCGATTCCCTTGATTGAAATGAGAGCTCATTGCATAAATTTATATTTTATTTAGGTTTATGCTTCTGTCCATTATTTGCCCAGTGTTAGTTTAAAACAGATGCCAATCATAAACCATTATTATTTTGAATTAGATGCATCCTTTAATATAACTAATGGAAAACCAGTAGTTCTGTAAAACCCTGAATTGCTACTTAAACATATAGGAAAGCCAGTTTAAATCAGCTCCTTCTTCTTTTGCTGACTTGTTTTTCCTAATTGCTGGGCTTGGAAGAAAGCACTTTAGATTTGAATGCAGGGTTGTAAATCTATTCCTAGTGACTTGAAAGACATTTGGTTTGTAATTTTGAGTTGAAAGGCTATGCAGGAGGTGGGAGTTAGCGCTTCTCTCCTGCATCCAAACCTATATTGAGTTTTACTCAAAATAGGTTTGTCAATGGAAGAGTGAAATTGTGTGTGGTCGTGAAGCATAAAAGCTGACTTAGGAACAAAGGCTGTTCATACCATACCCATAATTCTGGTGCCTCTTGGTTGATTCCCATAACTAGAAGCCTCCCATCTCGTGATGAACTCCACATGGAGATGAGTTTTGGCAGTGGTCCAAGTGGCATTCAGATGGAGCGTTTGGCAAGCCTCCGAAATCAGGCATGCGGAGCTCATGTCAGCTTGCGGTATGCATATGAAGTTAGACACGTCTTGCAACCTTTTTTTGACACGCAGCTGGCTGAGAGATGGCTTGAGAGAGAAGCCCTATAGACAGGAAATACATGGTTCTGGGAGGGATTCCACATTGAGCCTTCTAAATAAATGTGAGATGGATTTAATCCAGGAGTAGGTAATATGATGCACTTCAGATGGTGTGGACTCAAAGATCCCTTTAGCCAGTGTGGTCACTGCTCAGGAATCATAAAATTTTAGCATTGGAAGAACCATCTGGTCCAGCCCCCTGCAATGCAGGAATCTTTAGCCCAATGTGGGGCTGGAACCCACAATTCTGAGATCAAGAGTTTCATGCTTTACCAGCTGAGCTATCAGGCAGGATGGGAGCCTCTATCTCTGATATAATCTGCTGGCCACACCTGATTGGCTCCTCTTGGTTTAATATGTGTCCGTGTATATAATCATCTCACATTTCCAGCATTTAAACAGTTTAAGCATTTAAGCATTGGTATGGCATAGTAGTTGTGCAGCGCTAGGGCTGGGGAGATCTGAATTCAAATCCCACGCACTGGGTGACCTATAGCCAGTCTCTGTAGTTGTAGATAAGCAGGTGAACAACCACGTATGTAATTCTGAGTTCCTACAAGGAAGGATGCTATTAAAATAAAAAAACAGGTGCCTCTAATTTTCACTAGTAGATTGACAGTAGCAATGAATAAAGGATAACTTGAACCAAGTCTTCTGTTTCGAAGGATAATGCTTTGCAAATCATTTTACTGGGTGCATTGAGGAGGATTGCAGGCAAATTACTGAAAATGTACTCATCCTGGTTTTTTTTACCATCTATTCCCCCTGTTTTCTTCTCTGTATGAATGGTGTTTGCTTTAAAGATCCCTGCCAACTATGTATTCCTGCCTCCTGGGAATCTTCATTGTCAGCTAGTAACATGAAGGAAATGGTCCACAGGGATGTTTAAGCCTATTCCATATGAATTCAGCTTAAAGTAATGTATATATATTTTAAAGGAGAATCTATTTATTTTGTTTTGCTTGGTAGTTTTAGAAAGCTGATATTTAAGTTGTAGAATTGGCTCTTGTTAAGCAGGAAGCAGATGGCATTGTGCCACAAAGTATAATTTTACTTAAAAAGAACTTTAAAGGTTTTGATGTTTTTCTTTTCCCTCTTATTTCCCCGATGGCTTCTTTTTATTGAAGGGTAACTTGAGGAGACCTGGTAGCAATTTTATTGCCTTCCCATGACAGCTTCAAATAATAGCATGGTCTTTGGTTGCCAGTCAATTTTATACCAGTCAGCTTGATTCTGGTTTTTATCATGTCGCAATAGACTATTAAAAAGTATATGCTAGTAGTTTTCTTGAAGAATCTGACTGTATTTTTACGCTTCTGTTAGCAACAGAAGACTAAGCTCTTCAACTGGCCGCCTTTTGTCCCTTTGATTAAAGTAAACACATGGGTTTTTAAAAGACGAGTTTCCCCCTAGGTGGTTTTCTTAGAACATCTGGTGTCACTAGCCGTTCATGGTACATTTTGCATTTGTACATCCTCATATTAGTTATTGATTTCATCTCTCTCTCTTTTAAAAGAACCCTATTCTTAGTCACCTCTTTGAAACCACTTCTGTTTTCTCCAGCTACATTACACAGCTATACAGTGGTACCTCGGGTTAAGTACTTAATTCGTTCCAGAGGTCCGTTCTTAACCTGAAACTGTTCTTAACCTGAAGCACCACTTTAGCCAATGGTGCCTCCTGTTGCCACCGTGCCGCCGGAGCATGATTTCTGTTCTCATCCTGAAGCAAAGTTCTTAACCTGAAGCACTATTTCTGGGTTAGCGGAGTCTGTAACCTGAAACGTATGTAACCTGAAGTGTATGTAAGCTGAGGTGCCACTGTATCATGAGGAGGAAATGCCATGCCTCTTCCCTAAGAATTTAATAAATTTGCTTTTTCCTTTACCTCACTTTGTAGGAAAAGTAAAACGTGCGCACACACAACCTATTTATAACCTCCTTTCAAAATATAGCTCTTTTGGATTTTATATCACCTTCTTGGCTGATTTGCACGGGTGACTCATATTTAAAGCAACAATGTTTCGACAGGAAAGTTTGGGTTTTTAAGTTTTGTCTTCAATGTAAAATGTTTGTTGACATTCAGCTTGCCACGATACATGGATAATGCAATCAAATCCAGTAGCTTTACTGTAGTCTCTTAACAACATTACTTGTACGTCTGTGAGGTTTATGTGTTCTATTTCTTTCCTTTCAAGATAAGAGAGAGAAACAAGTTGATCTCTTTGATGGAAGGAGCAAAAAGTAACCCAGGTTTGGCATCGTTCCTCTGGTGGGAGTGTTCCAAGGCTAGTCCTTCGGCACATTTTGTTCTTTTAAAAATGCACACACAGAAAAGCTCCCATAGAATATATTGACGAATGGCTACTCCTTGCCCTTAATTACAGTTACTTGACGTACACTTGGACGAGGAATGTGATTCATATTTTCAGAAAGTGTAGAATCAGCCGTAAATACCTTCTAAATTACGAATGAGAAAACTCAAATCGTGGTGGTATTCTAATATAAAGCAATGGCCCGTCTTTCCAATTGAGCAGTGCTACTAGCCATGCATGGAAACAGGATAGACTTGCAGTGCAGATCTGGAATAACAAGACTGTTCTTTTAAGGAGAGCAGCCCATATCCAATATATGCAGGCTTGCATGCGTCTCCCTCTTCGTAGAAATCTGCATGAAGCACCCTATTCAGCATGGTGTATGTTAAGCGGGTATACTGCTCCTGTTGTTCTCTGGCTCAGAAAGCCTCCATCTTCTTTGTGTGGTCTCCTGCCAGTCTGGTTTTTTCAATTCAGTATTCTACTGAGACTGCTTTGTATAAACTCTGCAACGGCCCTCTGTATCAGTCTTCACCAACAACCTGGAATTCTCCAGATGTTTCGGACTAGCAGCTCCCACCGACGTCAGCCAGCATGGGGGGGCTGCGCATAATGCTTCCATGTAAAGGGATTTCTTTATTCAGCTGGGCAACTCAAGCTGTCTGCCCAACATAATTGAGCTCTGTATCCCAGTGTCCCTTTAGACTGCCAGGATTGAATTGGCCCTCAAGGCGTTTGGAACACATTTGCCTTTGGATGACAATGGCTTCGATCTTGTGCCACCTCTGTGTCCCTTGACATTGTCCACATTAATCTTCCTTTGTGAAAACCACTGATAGTGAGGAGCTACAGTGGTACCTTGGTTCCCAAACTTAATTCGTTCCGGAAGTCTGTTCCAAAACCAAAGCGTTCTAAAACCAAGGCATGCTTTCCCATAGAAAGTAATGCAAAATGGATTAATCCGTTCCAGACTTTTAAAAACAATCCCTAAAACATGCACTGATGATAGTCATTGTTTGGATGGGGGGCTTTAATCCATTTCTGCAGTCAGACAGTTAATCAGTAGCTGAACTGGGTTCCACACGGTCACAAAAACGAGGTCACAAGCCACAGTCACAAAAACGAAGTCACAAGCCACAGTCACAAGTCAGTTCCATAAAACAAAGAACAAGTCACAGTCAAAAAAACAAAAAAGCCACACAAACAAAAACACAAAAGCTCCAAATATCACCTCTGTGTTGCGTGGTTGCTCAGGACTCAATAGCCGACAGACTCAACAGGGAGCCTCTGATTTGCAGTGGAAGACTCAATTTCCAAAAAGAACACACTCAACAGGAAGCAGAACATGTTCCGCTTCCAAGGCAAAGTTCAAAAACCGGATCACCTACTTCCAGGTTTGTAGCGTTCTGTTTCCAAGTTGTTCATAACCTAAGCTGTTCTAAAACCAAGGTACCACTGTACTGACTACCAGTGTTTGAAACTCGGATATATAAGCTAATCACCAAAGGGCACCTTAAACCTAAGTTACAGTCGCCACAACAGTGTGCTTGGGCGCCATTTTCCCTGCAGTGGGGCTTGTTGTTATTGTCAGTTTCATTTCTATACTGCTTTATATTTTAAAGAAAAAATATCAAAGCAGTTTACAACACATCAAAACATCAGGTAAGACAATGCAGAACAAAACAAATTCAGGCATCAAGGAAAATATTTCAGATCCTTCTCTAAGTGACATTTTACTTTCCACATATTTATTTACTTAATTTATATAGTTGCCCCATAGAAGAAGGACTCTAGGAAGCCATTGTAGTGTAGTGGTTCAGAGTGATGAACTAGGATCTGGGAGACCAGGGTTCATGTCCCCACTCAGTCATGAAGCTCACAGGGTGACCTTGGTCCAGTCCCAGCCTCTTAACCTATCTTGTAGGGTCGTGAACCATGTCCTCCTTTGGAGAAAAAGGTGGAAGATAAATTCAGTAATAAGGTCTTCTGTTTACCTGCTTAAGAAAGCTGGAGGGGCCAGCCAGATCTCCACGCGGTTGCAATTTGATCCATGCCAGTCTCAAAATGCGCTGGGTGCCTGGCTGATTTTGAACACTGTTGGCTACCAAGACTTCAACTTGTTGGGTCAGGCTCGGTATCTGGCTGGGGCCTAATATTCTCCACAGTCTGTGTTGTGTCTCCTCCATCTTTTATTTCCCAGTTAAAGGGATGCAGTTCATTTTTCCTGATTATATTTTGTCAAAGGAAGGTGGCACGCATTGTAAACTTTGTGGCCTGCGGTCTCAGTTCCTGAAGGCAGCGTGCTTCGTAAACCTTCTAATATTCATGCTCCTCCCCTGCAAAATAGAATTTACTTGCCTCCTTCCATGCTGACTGCTTTGAAACAAGCAGCTGGGGCTAAGTACTTTGTAGAAGTCATGTGCCTATAGCTGGCATCATGCATCATCTAGTCACAGATGGCCTGTTTGGACTGTCTGTTACTAGCAACGTCCCTTTTTTACCCTCTCTGGCAACATAACCTTGAGAAATATATACTGGTCATTTCCCTTGGTTTTCTATCTCTTTATAACCCTGAATGGTAGCTGTGGAAATGGTTCTAGAATAAACCTGCATGAGTAAATACTACTCACCATGAATAAAGGATGCAGAAAGGGCCTTAAATTAATAATTTGACTGATTATTACTCTAACAGATCAAGTTATGCGAGCTTTTTATATATGCAGCATAAATGGCTGCTTTGCATTTTTATACTTTCCTTCTCCGCCTCCGCTGAAAATAATAGTTTCATAGCTGTGTGCTGTTATTGCTGAGATATGACTGAGGGAACTGCATTCAGTACAGTGAAGCACATTCATTTTCATCTAGTACCCGTTTATTGCCTTGAGCACTGTAAATCTGTCAGCTCTTCACGATTCTTTCACCTCTTTCTTCATTTGCTCCAGCTTCTAGTTTGACAATGTTCCCCTGAGGCAGAATTCTAATCTGCTTCCAATTAGTTGCAAAATGTGACTGAAATTTCCACATTACGACTGCTGTTTTACTTGCAGGAACACATCTAGAAACAAATTAATGCTCTTGAATATTTATTTTCTGAGCCCTTGGATTTACTTTCAGGAGGGAAATTGCCAAATGTTTTCAAGCGATGTTCGAAGGGCTATATTTTTTTGGCTCACATTAGAATATTTACCACAGGTTTAAAATGGAAATGCTGTTTGACTTAATAAAAAATAAAAAAATCCTATGAGTAAAATATTTTTGGCATCCTGAGGTAACTGAAAAGCTATTACGGATGGGGACATTTTATACCCCTCCCCCTTTTTTTGCTGAGCTGTCGGAAAAACATGCATCCTCTTTGCAGAAACATCTTTGCCCCTCTTACACAACATGTATTCATATTCATTGTACGTTTTATATACAATGGTCGGAATCCAAAGCTCCATTTCCTGCTCAAGACCTGGTGCCCCCACAAAATTGCGCTTTTCTGGGTGGTATTCAATTCTGTGTGTGATAATTTGCAGCAGAAAGAGGCAACTGGGAGCCTCCTTCATGCAAAATGTAAGTTTCTTAGGAATGCAAATAGATCTCATCAAATGTGTTCATTACATGTCTTTTTATGAGGCATTGGCAATTTCCCATAGTGAACCATCGTGGAAGGGAGAGGAGCTATGACTTTTATTACTATGTTGATATCAAATCTATCCACAACTTTACGGATATTTGGTGCTGTGCTGCGTAGAATCCGAGACCTGGAGGTTCAGTGAACTGGGATTCAATATCAGTTCACTGGGTAGAACTGGTAGAATATGGGAATGAATGGAGATTCTACCTAGAACTGGGATTCTACCTTTTCCTGTAGAATATGCATGAAAGGGGAGGGGGGGAAACATGGTGTACAATTCCGTAAAGTTTTCCCCGTACAACTGCTATAATGCAGTAAGATGGTAGAATGTTACTGTTACCGTGTTTATTTCCTTATTGGCTCTTATAGATTACAAATGAGACCTTAAGCCAGTGTTTCCCAACCTTGGGCCTCTAGCTGTTTTTGAACTACAACTCCCATGATCCCTGACTAGCAAGACCAGTGGCAAGGGATGATGGGAATTGTAGTCCAAAAACAGCTGGAGGCCCAAGGTTGGGAAACACTGCCTTAAGCAACATGGCTATTACGGAGGCGTGCCATATATATTGTAATACTGTATTCATTTTAAGTGGATACACTGTGATACAGAAAACCTGAATTCATTGCAGCATTATATATACATATATGTGTATGTGTGTGTGTATTTTCATGGGAAGTAACTATTAGTGAGATGTTTAGCAGCTTGCAAACAGTTGGCTCTGACTGGAGGGACAAGTTTGAGGGAACTGCAAGGTTCTATTTAGCACCTACCACTTAGAGATTGCATTTTTCCTGCATTGTATTAACACAAGTAGCTTATCTGGAGAGAAGATGTGCATTTAAGTATACAGTGGCTAAATTTAAGGGGTGTAAATTTTTCATAGAGCTCTGTGAGTTGGCAGATTGATGTCAGCAGCTGTAATAGGCTTTAAATAGGCTTGCAGAATTTCATTGAAAGTAAATGGTTGAAGTTGATATTGTTAAGTACCTGTCATTTATAAATGAGATTTCCACCTGTACGTTTAGTTATTGGAGTGTCATCAATAATTCTATTATTTATAGACAGGGGGAAAGAATTCCAAAAACAGGAAAAAACAACAACCTAGACTGACATGGTAGTTGGTATTGCATTACTTTCCCGCTAAAATAGACTTACATTCATGCAGTTGGTGGCAGTGGAGACAGTTTTAGCTTCTGGGAAAGCATTTAAGATCACATTCAAAAGTGATCTTGTGAAAACAGATGATCTATTATAAGAAACAAACAAACAGGTGTTTGTTTACTAAACTGTGCAGTGTTTTCATTAAATGTATATCACTTTTTTAAGGGAAGCTTGAGTTTGTTGCTAAGCTGTCCAGCAATGTAGAGTGTTAAGGTAAATTGAAAAGTTTTTAAGGTTCTTATTAAGTTCCTATCCAGGTTTTAAAATGCTTTGTGATTTTGTGGTAGCAAAGTCTGTTGCAGCAACCGGATATGCTGCTATTATATAGTACTAGAGTGTTCACAAATACATGAGTTAGCCACTGAAGGAATGACATTGTCAACAAAGAACATTTATATAAACAGCCAAGCTTTTTCCAAGGAAGTAAGGGGTGAGTTCAGCTTTGAATTTAATTTCCCACAGGACCAAAGGACTTGGAGGTATTATACCGACATTGATATATTATATTCAGTTATTCTATATTTTCTCCACAGCCCTCCTAACAAAGAAGCAAGGATAGTGCACATCACTTTTTAAAAGCCCCGTGAGGCTTTGCTAGACAGACAACCACTAGTTAGTGGCTGACCCAAACAGCAGCAAGTGGAGTTTCATTGCTAACTGTAGATTTTCACCCAGGTCTTCCTGGCTCAAGGAGCTCAACTCTGTTGGTTAAGAGCAGGGGTAGGCAACCTAAGGCCCAGGTGCAACCTAAGGCCCAATCACCTTCTCAATCGGGCCCGCGGACTGTCCGCGAATCAGCGTGTTTTTACATGAGTAGAATTTGTCCTTTTATTTAAAATGCATCTCTGGCTTATTTGTGGGGCCTGCCTGGTGTTTTTACATGAATAGAATGTGTGCTTTTATTTAAAATGCATCTCTGGCTTATTTGTGGGGAATAGGAATTCGTTCATTCCCCCCGCCCCGCCCCCAATATAGTCCAGCCCACCACATGGTCTGAAGGACAGTGGACCGGCCCACGGCTGAAAAAGGTTGCTGACCCCTGGTTAAGAGCATGCTGGTGATAACGCCAAGGTTGCAGGTTTGATCCCCATATGGGTCGGCTGCATATGCAAGGATTTGGGCTAGACAATCCTTAGGGTCTCTTCCACTCTGTGATTCTAAGTCTAGTAGCCTTGGCATTATGCCACACTGGAGAATGAGCTCTGGAAAGTTGGAAGGGGCTGCAGGAAGCAGAGGTTTTTAAGGGCAGGGAAGGGATGTCAGAGCCAGAATGGGAAAGGACAAGGCAGAATCAAGAGACAGGAGCTTGAGGGAAGAGTATGTAGAACTAGGTTGTCCAGATGCAAAAGAGAACTGGGCTCCTGCACCTTTAATGGTTGTTTTGAAGAGGGAATTTCAGCAGGCAGAGCTGGCATGACAGACCTGCTGACATTCTTGCTATTGCTAAAGGTGCAGAGGTCCTCTTTTGCAACAGGCTAGCCTATGTAGAAAAGAGGGTTTAGACTGCAGCGCCACCCATGTCCCCCACCTGAAGCCTCTTTATTCCCATGGGCTGGGGGACGGGGATGAAGTATCCTGGAAGAGGACATGGCTGAAGGCCTGAATAGGAGCACTCCACATTGGTTTTAAAACACATACACACATTCTCTCCCTCTCTCTCTCATCTAGCCAGGGGCAATACTTGTAGAGCAATAGGCTGTATCCCTTACGGAATGTGGAACTACAGCTGGGAACCGAAGAACAGCCCAACTTGTTCTGTATCCCCAAGGGAGTGCTTATATTTCTCAAATTGAGAAATCTCACATGGGAAGCTTCTTTCAAAACGCAGGGTCATTTCCAAAGAAGTTTGAAGGGAAAAAGCACAAACAACCCCATGCGTCTCTCCTAAAGCAGCCCTAAACAAGGTGTCGCAGATTTAGTTTTGCCAAGTACCCTTAACCAGCTGAGCACCAAATCAACATTATTGCTGTTTTTTCCTGCCAGGACTCCATATGAACAGCCCAGAAGCTTCATGCGCAGAGCTGAATCCATAAACCTAGTACAGTATTTTGGGCCATCATTTTGCATGCTTTAAATTTACTTTAGAGCAGGCATAGGCAAACTCGGCCCTCCAGCTGTTTTGGGACTACAACTCCCATCATCCCTATCTAACAGGACCAGTGGTCAGGGATGATAGGAGCTGTAGTCTCAAAACAGCTGGAGGGACGAGTTTGCCTATGCATGCTTTAGAGCATAGAGTATACTGTGTGTGTGTGTGTGTGTGTGTGTGTGTGTGTGTCGTATTTTTTGCTCTATAAGACTCACTTTTTCCCTCCTAAAAAGTAAGGGGAAATGTGTGTGCCTCTTATGGAGCGAATGCAGGCTGCGCAGCTATCCCAGAAGCCAGAACAGCAAGAGGGATTGCTGCTTTCACTGCGCAGCGATCCCTCTTGCTGTTCTGGCTTCTGAGATTCAGATTTTTTTTTTTCTTGTTCTCCTCCTCCAAAAACTAGGTGCGTCTTGTGGTCTGGTGCGTCTTATAGAGCGAAAAAAACGGTGTGTGTGTGTGTGTGTGTGTGTGTGTGTGTGTGTGTGTGTATATATATATATATATATATATTCTCTCTCTCTCTCTCTCTCTCTCTCTTTCTCTCTCTCTCTCTAAAAAACAGAACATTCAACAGAAGCCATGCGGGTTCTAAGAGGCATAAAATGCTTTTGGTGATGCCTCATAGTTTTTATAAACTCCGCAAGCTTATTGCTTTTAAACATCACGGGCACTAAATAATAGCAGAACCTATGAGCCTGTAGATTGGATTGCAGCCAAGCAGGGAGAGAAAGCGGGGGGGGAAGGGAAAAGATGAATGGTTTAATTGTAGAGCAAATCATTTGTTTACAGATTAAGACCTATTTGGTAGCCAAATCCAATGGACAAGGAGGTGAAAGTATAGGACTCTGAGGTACAGGAAATGAATGTCTAGCTTTATATTTTGTGACCACGTGTTTTTGTTCTTTTGCTTTCTTTACCCCCTCCCGAAGCAGAGTAGCCAAGGGGAGAGAAAAGTGAATTGTTTAATAGCGAGGACTGCTGAGCAAAGTGCATATTTGAGAAAGCAACAAAGGGGGGGGGGAGGGTAGTGTTCACAATTTTTTAAAAAACCCAACCAGCTTTTGCTGCCTGACAGGAGCGTGACAACTCAGGGGCACCAGTTGTTGGCAAATGGAGTTTGCCTCCTTTGTTGGCTTGAATTTAAAAAGAGGAGAGAGAGACAGAGAATAGTGCTGTTAACCTGAACAAACATAATGCGTTCACTCAAACTTGTCTCTCTGAAATGCAATTTGGCTTGCCTGCAAAACCACCTCCCTCTTTCCCCTTAGCTCCACCTCCCAACAAAGGAAGGAGGAAATTGCATAAATTGACTTTTGTTCCACTAGCCTAGCTAATTAGTGGCACGGAAGAGCTCCGAAGCATATACATAAAAAAACCCTGTAAGCCAGTCCCTTTTCAACAGGACTTTATTGCTGTCAGTGCTATATTTTTGGAGCAGTATTTTCAGAAATGCTCCTGGAAATAGACTTAACTTTGATTTATCATTGAGCGAGTTCTTTATTTGTTATTATATTTTTTTGCAAGGACATTCAACAGAGCCTTTGCCCTACAAGGAAGCTGTCCTCTTGAATTGTGAATATATATTGTGGGCTGATTGCTGGTTGGATATGTCACTTAGATAATATTGGCTTGTAAATAGATAACTGCCATTTATCTCTGGGCAATTACAGCTTTCCACTGGCTTTATCTCGACAGGTGTTTGAGCCCTGTCTTTGTGGGTTTTTTTTTTCATTTTTAAAGCCTCCTGATACTATAACAAATGGAAGCCATTGGAACAAATGAAATTATAGGCATCTTTTTTTCCTATTTTGCATACTTTGCAGATTATAATCATTAAATTATATGTTGCAAAGTGTTCTCTTGCAGTGTGAAATAAATAGAGCAGTAGTTTCTTTAAAAATAGACTGGGGGGGGGAGAGAGAACGACTGTCTCTGCAAATATAAAATCTCTCTTGAACCAGCCTTGAACCCAGACGTCTGCAGTTGCTTAGTTCCTTTGAACTCCCAAGAGGAGCTAGCATGTTGATTCTATTTAAGACAGCAGAGAAAAGGTGATCACACACAATAAACATCTTTAAAATATATATTTAAACTTAAATTTCAAAGCTTTATATTCCCACAGAGCTCTAGCAACAAATAGGCTTCACCACTGATTGCAAGGTCAAGGTCTGTGTTTATATTCAAATATACAGATGAGGAAATGACTGAGGAATAATTCACTTTTTTTGTGCTGGAGTACTGTATGGCCATTGGAGATCCCACACATAAAATAGTTCTTGCTCAAGATAGGTAAAGGTAAAGGGACTCCTGACCATTAGGTCCAGTTGTGACCGACTCTGGGGTTGCAGCGCTCATCTCGCTATATTGGTCAAGGGAGCCGGCGTACAGCTTCCGGGTCATGTGGCCAGCATGACTAAGCCGCTTCTGGTGAACCAGAGCAGCACACGGAAACACTGTTTACCTACCCACCGGAGCGGTACCTATTTATCTACTTGCACTTTGATGTGCTTTTGAACTGCTAGGTTGGCAGGAGCAGGGACCGAGCAACGGGAGCTCACCCCGTCACGGGGATTCGAACCGCCAACCTTCTGATCAGCAAGTCCTAGGCTCTGTGGTTTAACCCACAGCGCCACCTGCGTCCCTATCTTGCTCAAGATAGGAGACTGCAGTTGTCCTGCAATTGTAAAGCAAGTTTCAACTGATCTTGGTGGGGCTTGTTCTCATGTAAGCGAGTTTGAGCTTTTAACCTGTGAATTAGGTGATTGCAGTGTTGTGGACAGTGTGGACGCAACTGTAATAGCTCTTGTGGAATGAGATTTACCTATGGTGAATCTGTGGGTCCCACCCACCTGCCATGGCATAGCTTTATCTCTTTTTTTGTAGTTGCAGAAAATAGCTTGGCTGGAAGGCAAGTACAGTCGTACCTTGGGTCCTGAACGTTTTGGCTCTCGAACGCCGCAAACTCGGAAGTGAGTGTTCCGGTTTGCAAACTTCTTCTGGAACCCGAACGTCCTCCGCGCTTCTGATTGGCTGTAGGAGCATCCTGCAGCCAATCGGAAGCTGCGCCTTGGTTTCCGAATGTTTTGGAAGTCAAATGGACTTCCGGAACGGATTCCGTTCGACTTCCGGGGTACCACCCCTGCATGGTGTCTTAAATCAGAAGACAAATCTGTGCACAAGGAGTAAATTGGGAGATAAGAGGAGGAGCAAGTCTTCCCTAAATAATTATTTCCGAAGCTGTTTTCATTTTTAAAAGGCTTCATCAACCCATGGGAGTTCATCTCAGTGCCTGCTTGTAAAAATTTCAAATCTACAATCTCCTTGTCATGAACAACCAGCATCTACAACTATTATCTAATAGAGCGGATTGCTTACTTTGCATTTTATTATTAAGAATTTAGGAATATACATTTTACTGACAACTTGTTTGAAATTATCACTTAAGTCTCAATTTGAAATGTATTTTAATATTTAAGACCTACCACCGCAATTCTGAGCACATTTACTTTTAATGAAATTTCATGGGAATCAGTGGAATTTATTTCCTTATATAACAGTATACGCTTTGATATAAAATCAGTGAGAATAATTTTCAATATGTGTGAGTCCTTTTCAATGTGTGATTTCGATTGTATACATTTACATGAATTAAACATGCAAACTTATGCTTTGTGCAGATCATATTATACAGGCTCCCCAGCTTCCATACTCCCTCCTGTCTTCTCCCCAGATTTACGGTGTTCCATCTGTTCTTCTCTTCCAACTGCCTGAAATAATAAAGTTTTACAACACACCACAACATCGTATGGAGCTGTGTTTAGGAAGACACATAAGATAACACGATGCAACACCATTATGCGGTTGGGAAAGGAGCTGTCCAGCATATTAAGCAGCCATAGTGGTTTAAGGCCCTTATTATTATTATTATTATTATTATTATTATTATTATTACCCCACCCATATGGCTCGGTTTCACTAGCCACCCTGGGTGGCTCCCAACAGAATATTAAAATCACAATAAACATCAAACACTAAAAACTTCCCTAAACCAGGGCTGCTTTCAGTTGTCTTCTAAAAGTCAGATAGTTGTTTATTTCCTTGACATCTGATGGGAGGGCGTTCCATGGGGTGGGCACCACTACCAAGAAGGCCCTCTGCCTGGTTCCCTATAGCCTCACTTCTCACAGTGAGGGAACCTCCAGAAGGCCCTCGGGAGGAGGACCTCAGTGTCCGGGCTGAACGATGGAGGTCTGTACTGGGAGCCAATGTAGGTCTTTCAGGACCCAGAGGATGGCTATGGCCTGTATACATAAGTACGCAAGATGAACCTGCTGAATCAAGCCAGTGGCTCATCTAGTCTAGTATCCTGTTCTCACATGGCCAACCAGATGCTTATGGGAAGCATAGGAATGCAGGTTTCACTCTGGTCTAAACCACTGAGCCTCTTGGGATTGCCGATCGGAAGGTCAGTGTTTCGAATCCCATGACGAAGTGAGCTCCCATTGCTCTGTCGCAGCTCCTGCCAACCTAGCAGTTCAAAAGCATACCAGTGCAAGTACATAAATAGGTACCACTGTGGCAGGAAGGTAATCAGTGTTTCTGTGTGCTCTGGTTTCCGTCACCGTGTCTCTTTGCGCCAGAAGCGGTTTAGTCATGCTGGCCACACTAACTGGAAAGCTGCCTGCAGACAAACGCCAGCTCCCTCGGCCTGAATGCGAGATGAGCCCAAAGGCACCTTTGACTGGACTTAACCACCCAGGGGTCAGTTACCTTTACCTTCCGGGAAGCATGCAAACTGGACCTAACCCAATGTTCGAAATTGGCCAGGCGCATTTTGCACCTGACTATCAACGTCTTGTGACCAAGTGAAGGTGCCTGGGCACCAGGATGACGCCTGACATCTCCACCATCTGGAGGTGCATGCCTGGGGATCCATGGATCTTACCAGTTTACACACACTTATACCCCATCCTGTAGAATTCTATCACTTATATTTTATCTGCAGAATCAGAATGGGTTTCGGGAACCAAATTGCTTTTTCACTGCAGCCGCAGCAGGAGCAGTCACCATTAAGAAAAAGAGGTCGGAATATCCCTGGATCAAGTGACTTTTCTTATTTAGATTCTCAAAATTCTTATCCTAGCTCAAGGTTGTCATCTGAACTGTTGTTGTTGTTTAGTCGTTTAGTTGTGCCTGACTCTTCGTGACCCCATGGACCATGCCAGGCACTCCTGTCTTCCACTGCCTCCCACAGTTTGGTCAAACTCATGCTGGTAGCTTCGAGAACACTGTCCAACCATTTTGTCCTCTGTTGTCCCCTTCTCCTTGTGCCCTCCATCTTTCCCAACATCAGGGTCTTTTCCAGGGAGTCTTCTCTTCTCATGAGGTGGCCAAAGTATTGGAGCCTCAGCTTCAGGATCTGTCCTTCCAGTGAGCACTCAAGGCTGATTTCCTTCAGAGCGGAGAGGTTTGATCTTCTTGCAGTCCATGGGACTCTCAAGAGTCTCCTCCAGCACCATAATTCAAAAGCAGTCATCTGAACTAGCCAGGTGTTTAACTGAGAATTAAATACAGTCAGTCCATCATTTGAACAGTCAGTCTTGCCCCAAAATGGCAACTAGACATCCTGTTTCGGTGGCTATAACCTTGGTTTAAGTAGCCATTTGGCGCCTAGCTTTTATTTCTCAGTTTCTAACACTGACCCAAGCACACCTGCCTTCTGCTCACCTGTGATTCCCAGCATGTGTGCCTTCCTACGCTAACAACCCCAATCTGATTTTTCTCTGACATCCCATATGGTTTTTCAAGAGTTACATAGACCACTCATTCTGTTGGCCAGCAATAAGGTTTCACCCCTCTAGCCCTGCTCAGGTATTTGCTGTGAACACTGAAAAGTGCCACGGGGTCATGCGTGCAAGCAAGCCCTACCCCCAATATTTCTGTCTGTGCCAAAGACCTGCGAAGGGGGAATTGCAAGCTTTGGTGTGATGGGAACATCGATCGTGCAGGTCCCTGCTTATAATAAATATTGTGAGCATGTGATCTTCCCTTCCAAAGCAGGAAGGTGAGGGTGGAGCAGGCAGAGATGTTTTCCCTGCCTGGTCCCACACCCTTTTTACAGAATTTGGGAATGCACCTTGTGTAAGAGCAGTGCCTGGAGAGCCCTTCTGTGCCTGTGCAGTCTAGACTGGCTGCATATTCTGCAGCTCGTGAAGTAAAGAACCTTAGGGAGAGAGAGAGACAGAACCTGACCAACTGTAAACTGTAAACTCCAGTCCTCTTTCTGCATTTCCCAGTCACTCTGCAAGCACTCCTGAGAGATCAGTTGGTTTGTCTGACTGTCAGTTGGCATTTGTAGTCTCAGGGGGAAAGATGAGGCTCTTGGAGGTAAGATTTCATGTGCAAATATTGAATTGAGATGTCACCGTGTGGTGACAAACTTTTAACGCCATCAGTGCGATGTAGGGAAATATTGTGTGCCCCACATCTTCTGTGGGGTGTCAAAGGGATTTGAGTCGAGGGCAAGAAGAGCAATCGGGGTCTTGATACAAAATCCGTATAAGAAAGCTGCCTAAATTAAATGAATTTTAAGGGGCTCGTGAAGCCCAGTTTTTAATTGGGACCATTTCTGTGCCTTTTTAGCAGCAGCAGCCTACTAGAAATTTAGCCAAATTTCCTGGCATGTAGTTAACAGGATCTGGGCTACAGCTTCCCCGACTAAATTTATTTATGTTGGGCTGCTGTTGAAAACATTCTTTTCTCGTTCTTCATTTTAGGAGGCAGCTCTAGATGTTTATCATACAACTATATTAAAGATGCTCAGAGGGTTTTGAGTCATCAGGGGTTTTAGAGCCTGTGCCAGTTTCTGTATTGTGAAAATCTGCAACGATAAAGGCTGGCACCAGAATTTATGTGCAGCGATGTCTGGCAGTTAAACTATTTATGACCTTTTGCCAATTCTGGCAACAGGGCGCACAGTTTTTGGCTCAGAAAAGTTGGTATAGAATTACAGCTTCTCTTTCAAACTCAAGAATGTTTTATTTTGCTTTGTTTTTAATTTATTCCTCTTTGTGTGTATTGACACAGGAAAGAGATATACAGTAGAAGTCTCAGATGAAACAAAAGACAGTCCCCCCCCCCTCCTTCGCGGCTTACAGTTAACCTGCCGTTGAACTTGACAGTTTCAACTGGCACAAGCCCATCACGACATTCTAGAACTTTCCCCTCTAAATGTTTACAGAGAGAAATTATGGGAGTTAACCGGAGTGATGACTGATATCATTTTCACTCTGCAGAAGATATGCTTCGCTCCTGGTTTAAGTGGCCTTGACTGACAAGCGATTTTAGTCAGGGGAGGGAAATGAGTTTTGACGGTTTGATGCAGCAGAGAATGCATTCCTTGTCATGCTGGTTTCATATATTACTTAGTCAAAAAATTAATGCATAATTTGAAAAGACAAGGGTGTTGTTTGCTGTGATGGGTGCGGTTTTAATCATCCCCAAACTCGGAATATGAACATTTTTTTGTCCGGCTTGAACTCTTTAATGGAGAGTTCCTCAAGCGACAATAAAATTATATGCTGTTTTCCTCCCAAAGTCAATAACCACCTTGTAATGCAATCCGATGACTCTTTACACAGAAGTAAGTCCTACTGTGTTTAGTTAATCTTGCTCCTTAACAAGTGTTTTTGGGTTGCCGCCTTTAAAGCCTTATATGTCTTAAAAAATAAACACCCTCCCTTGCGATAAATGGAGTGAAAAATGTCATAAAACACCCTGATCTGGATTCTTTAGACTTCTGGCGTATTTAGATTTCTTCCATCCTCACCCATTTATTACTGAAACACGCCACATGGTAGTCTGTGCAATTTTGTAATAATATTTGAAAATGTCCTCCCTAATCGCCGCTCTTAAAATAAACTTTGACATCTTTAAAATTCTCATATTAGCAGTTCTTCCTTGCTCAGATGGCAAAGACTTCAGATTTTCTTAAAATGGCTGCAGATTATGATGTATGGTTCTTCCAGCGAAACTGCTGCTGTGAATGTGAATATATAGCCATTCCACATTGGCCTTTTAGATGGCCATTAGCACCGCATAAGTACAAGCCTTTTTTTTATTTCCAGATAGCATTTATTCTTCACAGTTCTCCTTCTTCAAATATTTGATGGCAGTGCCATTTGCCAAGCCCTGAATAACAACAAGCATTTTATTGAAGTAGAGGTTTCTGAATAAGGCAATGTTGAAGTGTCTTTCTTGCCATGAATGTCTCAGTTCTTTCCCAGAAAGGTACCTGAATTTTCAGTCATTTTTAGTCAGTTAGTCAGTTTTAGTTTTAGTCAGTTAGTTGCTCATTTTGGCATTTTTAACCGTTCTGCACTTGCAGAAGTTTGTTTTTAATTCGAGTTTAATTTAATTTACAACTTAAACAGAAAGAGAAGGGAGAATGCATGGATCTTGGATTCTTCTTTCCTATCAGCAATCCTAGAAAAGTTGACAGAAAGGACCACTATCCCCCCAGTCAGAAATCTGAGCTTCCAATTATTATTATTATTATTATTATTATTATTATTATTATTTTACAAAAGTTGGATTTCTGAAATTGGGAACTACCTAGGAAGAAAAATAACTATCTTTATGTAAATCCCATTCAGGTAAGGTCCAGCCACCCTCAGTTCTGAACTGATGTTTTTAAATGTGCTTGAAATGCTTTATGAAAATGTGACACTTTATGGGTCAGCTGTTTGGGACAGAAGAAGCCTTCACTCCAGCAGAACAGAGCCAGGGAATTTGCATTTCCCTAATGCATTTGCAAAAAAAATCCTCATCTATATTTTGTCAAATTACATTCACTTGTCCTAAGCAAGTGTGGGATAAGAAAGGTCATCTTCCACTGCAGAGATTGCAGAAAAACTATATGATTGAGCCCAAAGAATTCCAATCAGCTGGAGAAAGCTGTCGTGATAGGAGTCTGAGCAACATTATCCGTGTTTGCTTCTCTCGCACAAGGAGGGCTCTGATTAGTCACATATATCACAGTGAAGCTGAACGATGACTTTTCAGTTCACTGACATTTTCCAGTTACGGAGGGCGGCAAGTGTGCACATTAGCAAGGCTGGAGGTTTGCAAACGGCAGCTGGTGAAGAACTCAACATCCCAGCTCCTATGTAGGGTGGGCCACTGGGGCAGTACAATACAGTGGTACCTTAGTTGTCAAACTTAATCTGTTCCGGGAGTCCGTTTGACTCCCGGAACAGGTTAAAAACCAAGGCGCGGCTTCCGATTGGCTACAGGAGCTTCTTGCACTCAGTCGGAAGCTGCGGCGGATGTTTGGCTTCTGAAAAACGTTTGCAAACAGGAACACTCACTTCCGGGTTTGCAGCGTTCAGGAGCCAATTTGTTCGGGAGCCAAGCCGTTTGAGTACCAAGGTACCACTGTACTGGTCGTACGTGAACTACAGTGGTTGCCAGTTTATGTCCAGGCACAATTCAAGGTGGCGGTCTTTGAGTTCAGTACTCTAACTGTGTGTGTGTGTGTGTGTGTGTGTGTGTGTGTGAGAGAGAGAGAGAGAGAGAGAAGATATGAATCCTCTTCAGTCAAACTAGGATTATAGGATTGTAGTGTGCATAGGATTACAGTGGTACCTCCGGTTACGAATGGGATCCATTCCAGAGGCCCAGCCGCATCGGAAAAACTTCGTAACCAGAGGTGCCCTTTTGCACACACGCGTGGCGCACAGAGTGCTTCTGCACATGTGCACAGAACGCTTCTGCGCATGCGGCGAAACACAGAAGTATACACTTCGCAACCTAAGGATTACATTACCCAAAGGTAACGTAACCCAAGGGTCCACTGTATAGCCCAAATGGTGTAGTTACCCCCTGCTCCAGATTCCCTCTGTTTGGAATGTAGGGCTAATGCCAGACAGAGCCTTTTCTATGATAGCTTCTGAAACTCGTCGTTGCTTGATATTTATGGGGTGGATGACAATCTAACTTTGAGAGGAGCCCTTTTTATTTCTTTCACTTTGAGACTGTGACTCCTAGTGACTTCCCACAGTTAGTAAATAGTACTATGATTTTATTTTTCTATTTTTGTAAATGTTTTTAGAATGTCGGCATAGGCTTTTAAATAATTTTTAAAGAATATTTTTGCACACACACACACACATAAACAACCACCAAAACAGTGTATTCACACAATGGTAACTGCCTTTTAATTCTGAATAAATTTCTAGAGCTTTCAAATGACATTCTGTGGCGGAGTACTGTTCAGTAAATTACGTGGGTTTGAATAAAGGCCAAATACTTGCTGCATAAATGAAATAAATATGCTGCAGAATGTAGTATCCAAACCTCTGGCAAGGGTGAAAAGAACGCCATGTGAAATGCTCAGCATATTTTAATGAGCATATGGTTTGGTCCCTTTTAGGTAGTTAAACACACACACACAGTATTTAACCAAAGCTTTTGCCAGCTTCCTTTAAGTATGGCAAAGGTATAAACAAATAAGAGCATTTGTCCTTGTCATTTTGGCAGGCTTATCACAATGGTCAAAATCACATTAGTGGTGTATGGCTAAAGCACTTCTATCATAATTTGGCTCATGAAATCACATTCGGGTTTAAGTAAAACAGTACAAATTCCCTGAAATTCTGTGTTGCTGAATTTGCAGTTTTTGCAAAACCAGGTTACATCATTAAGGACCTGTGATTCTTCCCAGGGGGTCTTGAGGTGTTTTCTAAATATGGAAGACTAGAATTGCATCTGTTGTTAACTAAGCGTTTGACTGTTGTTTTGGTGCCTAATGGTCTCCATTTCCAGAATGATTAGGTGGCAAAGACTGCACCACTGGGGTGCAACTGTCTCAGCTTGCTATTCACAAAGGTTCAATTCAGCCTATGTGACTCACTGCTGCTGCAGGAAGTTGCTGTGAACTATTGGGCTAATTGCAGGGTAGGTGACCTCACCTACAAAGCATTGTAAGGTTACTTCATTTCTTTTCCCAGATGAAGGAAATTGAGCTGGATGGGTGACTTAACAGAAGCTTTTTGAATAGTTGGGTAACTGCTTCACTTGCAAAGTAGATGATACTGTCTTCCTCTTACTTCATAGCTGAATAAGATTGTCTTCCATGAATATGGTCTTAACAGTGAGTCCACAGGTGACTGTGGAGGCCAAGGGGCGCAGGTCTTGCTGACCAGAAGGTTGATGGTTCGAATCCCTGCGACGGGGTGAGCTCCTGTTGCTCTGTCCCAGCTCCTGCCAACATAGCAGTACGAAAGCATGTCAAAGTGCAAGTAGGTAAATAGGTACCACTATGGCAGGAAGGTAAACGGCGTTTCCGTGCGCTCTGGTTTCCATCACGGTGTCCCATTGCGCCAGAAGTGGTTCAGTCATGCCGGCCACATGACTTGGAAAGCTGTCTCCCTCAGCCTGAAGCGAGATGAGCGCTGCAACCCCATAGTCGCCCTTGACTGGACTTAACCATCCAGGGGTCCTTTGCCTTTGCCCGTGGAGGCCAATCCTGGATCCGCACATCCTTCCACAGTGGGGACATAGGTTTCTGGGCGGGAGTTGATGACAGTGAGGATTTGCCAAACGTGCCTGTAGACCACCTTTCATTATGCTATGCAGATCTGGGTGCTGTAAATTTGTAGGATTGAGATGGTGGTGGGAACTAGGATAATTAGCCTGGGCTGTCTTCTTGGTAATATTAGTTTGTCATAATTTGAATTGTGAAATTTGTCTGCTAGGTCAAGCATTATGCTTATTTGCAACATCAGGATTTACTCTGAAGACTGAATGTGCAATGTTATGTTGTCCTGGTTTTTTCTGCAAACTTTTTAAGGTTTTCATGGCTGTAGCGTGTGATCAAAACATATTTCAGGGGTTCTGCTCCACGAGCGTTCCCTTCCGTTCCAACCACCAAGCTGGTGATGTAAAAGCTGTTAGCATTCAGCATTGAGAAGATGTTTGTATTAACATAAAATGGATCATGATAGTAGGATTAAGAATAGAATATGCTTTTTCATATAGCGCAGCAGTAGTGTACTAAGGCTATGCACACTTATCTTGAAATAAGCCCCATTGAACTCAGCATGACTTGCTTTTGAATAGACATGCATAGAATTGCTCTTCCAATGTGACTTTGCTTTCATGCCATGCCATAATGCAGATCCTTTTAGCCTTCAAAAGAATTCAACTTGCATTGTTTTGTTCTGCTTCAGTATACAAAGCTGCAATCTTGTCATTGATGATTACTTTCATTAGCGTTTAGTGTTCATCACCTTGTACTGAAAACCTTCATAAACCAGAAATGTGGTGACATAGATAGCCTTGGAAATTGAGTTCAACAGCTGCATATGACCCCTGTAATTTGAGCCAATATATTTCATTAACATATCATTATTAGGAAGCGTTATAGAGTGGTTTTTAGCGGATTGATTATTTTGTTTAATTCCTGCACTACCCTCCTGCAAACAAGCACACGGGAGAAATTCTTGGTGCTCGCTTATGTAATTGCTACTTAACAACCTTGGGTAAGCTAATGGAGTTCAAAATAGCCAGGACTCAGTGATCTGTGAGTGACTTCAGATAGCAAATGATGGAGTATAATTTGGGGGGTGGGGGGCTCATTGAGAATTGCTACCTCCCAAAGTTAAGTTTCTGCTCCATGATTACACACCTAAACCAGCAACCACAGAATCCTGAATTAACATTGACTTCACCACCCTGATAGTATAATTATTTTCATCTGTCACTTGAGGATAAATAAACACCCTAGCACTAAGATTGTGACTTGTTTCTTCCCAAGAAATACAAGGTAAAAAAGCAACTGTCTTCAAATGCTCAGTGAGCACAAAATTGCTTTCTAGTTGAGGTAGCTGAATTCTCAGCTTACGCAATTTCTGCCATTACATTTCATAGTGGTATAGAGGCTGGGTTTTAAAAAATATGTATTTGCAAAATATCTGGAATGTATTCTCGGTACAGTGGCACCTCGGGTTACAGACGCTGCAGGTTAAGGACGCTTCAGGTTACAGACTCGGCTAACCCAGAAATAATACCTCAGGTTAAGAACTTTGCTTCAGGATGAGAACAGAAATCGCGTGGTGGCAGCGGGAGGCCCCATTAGCTAAAGTGGTACCTCAGGTTAAGAACAGTTTCAGGTTAAGAACGGACCTCCAGAACGAATTAAGTTCTTAACCCGAGGTACCACTGTATTTTCATTTGTGGCATGTGTGTACAAACATTGTCCAGATTTATGTGTGGAGGAGCTGAGAGTTGGTGCCTATGGTTTGGGAAACATCTAATTTTCCCAATGCCCTTTTAAAACATGGGTTGGGGGGGCTTATTGGGTTGTTGTTTTTATTTTGATTATCTATTTTGTGGTTTTATATTTTGATTTTGTTCTGTGAACTGCCTTGAGACCTCTGGGTTTGGGGCGGTATATAAATTCAATTAACAGTAATAATAATAATTAATAGCTTCCTTCACTTCCATCTGATGGGTGTGAGCTTTCAGTTTGTGAGATATAGAAGACAAGAGACAATGGTCTTGAATCACTTTGAATCCATTGCAGCAGTCATTAGCAGCAGGCACAGCTTTAGCACAACAACCAGGTTCACCAAATGCTTATGCAGGCTTATAAATTCACCTTCTAATCTCCGTACTCGATGGGTAGGCAAACTGAGGCATGTGGGCCGGATCAGGCAAAATTGCCTTCTGGATCCGGCCGGCGGATGGTCCAGAAATCGCCGCATGGATCGCCAGTGCGCACGTTCTTTCCCTCTCCCTCACACGCCGCTGCCGCCGCCTCCTCCCTCCCTCCTCCTGGCTTCTCCCTGCCCTGCCTAGAGGAGGAAGGGGGCTGGGCTTGGTTGGTGCCAGCAGCAGCAGCAGTGCTTGAGCGGCCACCATTTTAAGCAGCCCCTCTCTGGAGCCCTTTTACGCGATGCTCATTGTCCTGCCACCGCCGCCAGCCCCCTGCTGCTTGCAAGACACAGGTAAGCAGCCACCGGGGCTTCATTTTGCATCATTTTTGTCTCTGAAATATAGTCTGGCCCCCCAGAAGATCTGAGGGACAGTGGACTGGCCCCCTGCTGAAAAAGTTTGCTGCCCCCTGCCCTACTCCCACAAGATTAGAATTTCAGAATACTAAACTGTTTCAAAAGGACTGGAGGAAATTTACAGTATATTTGAAAGAACAGTGTAAACATTTTGAAAACGTTTGTAGCTTTGAGTTGAAATGTTTTGTAAAGAGAATATAAGGAACTGATTTACATTTGAAGAGGTGAATTCAAAAACAAGAGAGCAGGTAAAAAAGTTGTTGTAGAAATGCTAAGAATAAAATAAATATGTATGGAAGTCAGAAAAAGGGGTGGGAGGAAGTCGATGCTTGAATAGAGCGAGGTTTGAGTTTATTGAATTATGTATGGAAATTGTGTTTATGATAAAACTGAAAATGCAATAAAAATTAATTTTTAAAAAACAGAATTTCAGAATACTAGGCATTAAACACACACACACACACACACACACACAAAAGCTTCAAAAGGGCTATTTGTATGTGCAAGCTCATGACCCATGACGCTTACTGGCTGGAGGAATATGATGGTATATAAGGATGGGACTACAACCACAGAACCTTTCCTAATTCAGGCACACCCCACCCTCAGTGTGGAAAGAAAACCTCACACCCACACTCTAATAACGGCAGCATGGGACCAAAAGTGCAGACTGTCACCTGCAAATTGGCTCTTGGAAACTTTGTACCAAACCACAACTATACCACTATAAATGGTAAGTGTGGAAAGAGGCCTTTGGTTTAGTCAGCGTCACTTCAGCACAGCTGAAGTGCCGTGCGATGACAGTTGCATAGCTACTCAGTTACAGAGCAAGAAATGATGGATTTAACATAGATTTTCCCCACAGTTTCTGACATGTGTTCCCCCCCCCCGTATGACACGCATCAATGGCAAAGTTAGGTTAAGTACAAAATAAAATTTACAGTGGTACCTCTGGTTACGTACTTAATTTGTTCCGGAGGTCCATTCTTAACCTGAAACTGTTCTTAACCTGAAGCACCACTTTAGCTAATGGGGCCTCCCGCTGCCGCCGCACCGCCAGAGCCCGATTTCTGTTCTTATCCTGAAGCAAAGTTCTTAGCCTGAAACACTATTTCTGGGTTAGCGGAGTGTGTAACCTGAAGCGTATGTAACCTGAAGCGTATGTAACCCAAGGTACCACTGTATTTAGAAAGCGACGCTTTTGAAGAGGACTCGTGGTCACAATTCCGTTTCTATTGGCACAGTTTTTTGCTTTTCATAGAATCGTAGAGTTGGAAGGGACCAGGTGGGTCCAACCCCCCGCCCCCAAAATTGCAGGAAACTTTTTTGCCCAATGTGGGGCTTGAACCCAGGACCCTGAAATTAAGAGGCTTGTGCTCTACCAACTGAGCTATGTGGAACCCTTTGTGCATATAATTATATCCTCACTGAGGGATACCTCACTGGCTTGTATTCCTTCCATAGTTTTCCCCACCTGACTATGCTGCCCCTGTGCCAAGCTTGCAGAGCAACGTGCCCAGCCATTTCTGGTAATGGGAGGTATTCGTCCTCACTTATATTTATCTAGTGCAGGCACCCCCAAACTCGGCCCTCCAGATGTTTTGGGACTACAACTCCCATCATCCCTGACCACTGGTCCTGTTAGCTAGGGATGATGGGAGTTGTAGTCCCAAAACATCTGGAGGGCTGAGTTTGGGGGAGCCTGATCTAGTGTTCTGGTCCTCTCCATTCTGCACCCACCCCAGTACTGAGGGTGCCCAAACAGAGGTCACAAGAATGGTGCGCACTGGGAACTTGGAGATGACTAGAACACCAGATGAGGGCAAGCAAAGGGCTAGTGTTACTGACAATATTTTATGTCAGGCATATTCATATGGGCTAGTGGGGAGGAAGCAAAGCTTGTAAGATGCTGTGAGCATCTATACCTCCCATCAAACTCAGACAGCATGGCCAATAGTCAGGGATGATGGGAGATGAGGTCCAGATTATCTGGCAAGCACAACGTTGCCCAACATTATTATGAGGATTTCCCTCACCACAAGCAGACATACACATGGGAAGCTTCTGGTTATATTTTAATATCAGTTACCAACTAAAAAGAGATGCTATCTTATACGTGAACCCTTCAAAACCATGAAATTTGGAAAGATTTGTATAGTTGAAGGATTATTGAGAACAATCAGATAAATCTGCCCTTACTTGTGCCCCAAAAGGATGTGGAAGTGAATGGGGGTTAGGAAAATGCAACCCTGTGATTTGAAATGCTTATTTGTTTTATATATTTCCTAGACATTTATAAGCTGATTTTCACTAAAGGCCCCAAAGTGATTTGCGTCAAGAGTAAAAAGTATACTGTGAGTCAATTAAAATGAATTCCAGACATGACAATACAAGTACAGTGGTACCTCGGGTTAAGTACTTAATTCGTTCCAGAGGTCCATTCTTAACCTGAAACTGTTCTTAACCTGAAGCACCACTTTAGCTAATGGGGCCTCCTGCTGCCGCTGTGCCGCCGGAGCACAATTTCTGTTCTCATCCTGAAGCAAAGTTCTTAACCTGAAGCACTATTTCTGGGTTAGCGGAGTCTGTAACCTGAAGCGTATGTAGCCTGAGGTACCACTGTACTACCTTGTTGGCCCAAATATAAGCCGCACCTGCAAATAAGCCACACCTTTAAAATTCAAGGTGCGCGGGGGGGGGGGGAGAGAGAGAGAGAGAGAGAAAGACAGTACCCAAATATAAGCCGCTCCCTTAAAATTCCTCAGGCTCTCACACCCGTTCCGTTTTACCGTATGTCTGTTTCAGCAGCGATATCGTAAAAGCCAATTTTTGTAAGGTCACAAATTTAAGCCGCACTTTAACTTTTCACGGTCGGAATTTGAAAAAAAAGTGTGCTTTATATTCGGTCAAATACAGTACTATAGTTTTAATACAATGCAGACAATATGACCCTTAGGTTTATTCAAGTCTTGTGAACACCTAGCTAGCATCTAATATATTTGATGTCGAGGTTTAAAAATGATGCTGGCACCTTGATATATTTCTGACCCTAGACTTTCAAACTGGGTCCTTTTTATTGGGTCATTTGAGTTCACTTGCCAATACTGTAAAATGCATGCTTAAGAGACCACTCAATTTATGATTATTGCAAAGCTGCCCGATTTTTGTCTGAAAAGGATAGGGTGACATTTCTCGTATTTGTGCTGGGCTTTTATTTTCCAGAGGGTTTAATAAGAACTAATTTTGTGTAATTGTTGTGCTTTAAAGCGAGAGGCACAAAAGGCATTGCTGTTGCTAATACACAAGGCAGAGCTGCTGCAGCCTTTTACAACTTCCCATATGTTAATGAAAACATTTTCTGAAAATTGGCAGATCCCCGCATAGGAGCTGATGCCAGCTATTTTCATGGGCCAGTTCGAAGCACAGCGAGAGGGGAGGAATGCCTGGTGGTGGTGGCTGCATCCGTCTGACAGGCTTTCACATTGCCCCTCCTCTTATTAATATTCTTTTTGATGTGAACTTGTAAAACAGAGGATTGGCTGTTAATCTCCAGGATCTCAAGGGCTTTTGGCATTGGCCCATAATTGATGTGTTCACATGGCTGTTGTCTGACTACTAATGATTAGACAGCCGTGTTATCTCCCAGCTAAAATCAGTGTTGCTTATAAATCACACTTGCTAAACGGCAGTTTCATTTCTTCAAAGGCTCTGTACACGTCTACACACTTTGATAAAACTGCCAGCGGCATTTCATGATTTTACAAGAGTTTAGGTTGGGCTTATTTACATTTTGCTGGGCAAAACATTGAAATTTCTATGAAGTGTGGTAGCGTTTCGCCCCTTGATGAGCAGAGTAAGTAATGAATGCTAAGCAGTGGAGAATACACACAGAGGGGTGTGTGTTTTGTGTGTGTGTAATGGTTGATCACACATAGTATGGCATTCCTTGCTTTTTTATTTTAAGCAGGCAGAGTTACAGATGTATTCTTACCCCCATACAGTGGTACCTTGGTTCTCAAACTGCTTGGCTCCCGAACAAATCAGCTCCCAAATGCCGCAAACCCGGAAGTGAGTGTTCCAGTTTGCGAACGTCTTTCGGAAGCCGGAGGTCCGACGCGGCTTCCGCTTGAGTGCAGGAAGCTCCTGCAGCCAATCGGAAGCCATGCCTTGGTTTTTGAATGGTTTCGGGAGTTGAATGGACTCCTGGAATAGGATGAAGTTTGAGAACCCAGGTACCACTGTATTTCTAATCATTGTGAATACAGTCATACCTCATGTTACGTTTGCTTCATGTTACGTTCTTTCAGGTTATGTCCCGCGGCGACCTGGAAGTACCGGAAAGGGTTACTTCTGGGTTTCGCCGCATGCGCAGAAGTGCTAAATTGCGCTTTGTGCATGCGCACAAGCGCCAAATTACGCCGCACACCTGCGCAGATACGGCGCTTCAGGTTGTGCTCTTTTCATGTTGCGAACGGGCCTCCAGAACGGATCCCGTTCCCAACCAGAGGTACCACTGTAGTCAAAAGAAGAGCAAAACGGAATTGTGATTTTGTGAGTTAAGTGAACCTTGACTTGGATGGCTCAGTTGGTTGGAACATGGTCTGATAATGTCAAGGTTGCAGGTTCGGATTGGATAGTTTGGTCAGTAGACCACAAGACTCTTAACTTCAGGGTTGTGGGTTCAAGCCCCACGTTGGGCAAAAGATTCCTGCATTGCAATGGGTTGGACTAGATGACCCTCATGGTCCCTTCCAACTCTACAATTCCATGAGTCTATGGGACAGCTGCATATTCCTGTATAGCAGGAGGTTGGACTAGATAATCGTCAGGGTCCCTTCCAGCTCTATGATTCTGTGATTCCACTTACCGTATTTTTCACTCTAGAAGACGCACCTTTTCCCCTCCAGAAATTAAGGGGAAATGTGTGTGCGTCTTATGGAGCGAATGCATGGCTTCAGCGAAAGCAACGTGAAACTCTCCTGGCTTCGCTTCGCTGGAGAGGCGCTGTGCAGAGAGGGAAAACTGTGCAGCGCCCCTTCAGCGAAGCGGGAGTAGAAATGGAAGGGGCTCCGTTTCTCCTGCCACTTCGCTGAAGGGGCGCTGCGCAGAGAGGGAGAGAATTTTTTTTTTCTTGTTCTCCCCCTCTAAAACTAGGTGCGTCTTATGGTTGGGTGCGTCCTATAGAGCGAAAAATATGGTGCCTCCTTTTAGGTATCGCACCACATATTAGCTGCTGAAGACCTTCCTCTTTCAACAAGCTTTGTAAGTTGAGCTTTTACTTAGTATCAATCTGTACTGGAATTGTTTTAAAGATATTTTATTACTTGTTGTTTGCCTCTTTTGGGAGGAAGCGCAGGTTATGTGGATGTTTGTGTGTTAGAGACAATTCTATGCACATTTACCTGGTAGTAGGTCCCGCTGAACTCAATGGGCAAAGGGAAGTCAGTGGTACCTGTGATCACAGTTGCATTCCTGGACCTTTGGATCAGTTCATTTCCAATTTTGTGTATTTGTATTTCTGTACTGTTTTTCATCTACAGAAAGAAGTATCGAAGTGGCTCACACAGTAATGAAACAAAACTATAGTCAATAAAAATAATCACCCAGGGCAGCAGTCAGCTAAGTTTTACTCAGAGTAAACCCACTGAAAATAACATACATGGCTAAGTTAGGTCCATTATTTTCAATAGGTCTACTCTGACTTAGTTTAATACTACATCCTCCAAATTTGTAAAATCATCAGAATAGCCAATATTAGGAGAAAGTATGGGTCAATGGGTATGTCTTCAGTGGGTGGTGAAAACATCCCACCATTGAGGCAAACCTGATCCCATTGGGGAGATTTATTTTATTTATGTATTTATGAAATTTCTGTGCCACCCTTAATCCAAAGATCACAGGGTGGTTTACAATATACAGTAAAAGCAAAAAATATATATCATAGTAGCAAACAAAAACAGCCCTCCGATACAGAGTTTAAAAGACCGTAGTTTGTTATTTACAAAGGATGCCTTATATTCCCAGTTTGAGAGGTTTATATTCACAGGAAAGGTGTAATGGAACTTATGCTATATGCACACATTTTATTTGGGAACAGCGTGCTTGTTTTTTTCCTGCATAGTCCACACAAAACCTAGATTCCTTGCACAATTTTTGCTCCTCAAAAGCAAACTGAAAATCTGTGTTACCTCATGATGTGCCCATTTGAAAGCAAATGTAGGCAGTCCTGGAAGAGGGGGCGGGCTGTATCCACACATGCCCAATTATTCTGGAGGGTGAGCATGTACCAAGATTGCAACCAGCACTTTTTTCATTCAGCCGGGGCATGTGCAGAGAGGGAAAGGCGTGGATTTAAGGGGAGGGTTTTCAGTCATCACCATCAACTACCATTTATACCCTGCCCATTTGGCAAGGTCTCCCCCACCACTCTGGGCAGCTCCCAACAGAATATTAAAAATACATTAAAACACCAGTCATTAAAAACTTCCCTAAAGAGGGCTGCCTTCAGATGTCTTCTAAAAGTCAGATAGTTGTTTATTTCCTTGACATCTGATGGGAGGGCGTTCCACAGGGCGGGTGCCACTACTGAGCAGGTTCCCTGTAAACCTCACTTCTCTCAGTGAGGGAACCGTCAGAAGGCCCGCGGCGCTGGACCTCAGTGTCCAGGATGAACGATGGTGGTGGAGATGCTCCTTCAGGTATACAGGGCCAAGGCCGTTTAGGACTTTAAAGGTCGGTACCAACACTTAATTGTGCACAGAAATGTACTGGGAGCCACTGTAGGTCTTTCAGGACCAGTGTTATATGGTCTCAGCAGCCACATTCCAAGTAACCACATCCATGGTTGTGGATGCCAGGATCTAGAATCAATCTTGATTGAAAGCAGCATGTTGAGAGTAATAAGAACTAGTCCCAGATGGAGAATAACTACATGCGTGCAGCATGTACGCAGCCTTAGTTCCTTGGACCCTGAATTAAAGGATTGCTCATTTATTTAAATGCCAGCTATAAAAGCAAGAGCCTTTTCTGGAACAAAGCCTACAAAAATATGGTAGAAGTTAGAAAGTGAAATAAGTATCCACAGACACATACTTCTGAAATTTTGTAATTAGGATAGTATTTTTTAGTTGGTTTTTTAAATCAGATTTTTTATTTTTATATGGAACATGAGTTCAAATGGCTGAAAAGGTCTTCCTTTTTATTTTTTTGGCCTAGATGTACGTGTGTGTGTGTGTGTGTGTGTGTGTGTGTGTGTGTAAGTGGCTTTCCCACAGGAGATGGGGAAATCTGGCATTTGAATCTCCTCACTTCCTCCTATCCAACAGGAAAGGAGTGTCTTTTCTACAGGAACTCCTGTGTTATATAGTGGAATCCACCCTGCTGGGCAGGAAATCCCCTCCAGGAGAGGTGGAATTTTATTACTCCAGGATTGGAATTCTGGAGATTTGCGAGAACATCGGATAGACCGGGTGTTGTTGTTTTTTAATGCCCTGCTTAATTTTAGCATCTGGAATAGCAGAAGCAAATCGTGGAGTATCTGTGCCCATAAAGGAAAGATCACAGCTGTCTTCCTAGTAATGGTGATATTCCTTTTCTGACCTATTCTCCATGAGTTATTGGGGGGGGGGCGGTTAGTGTGTGCATCATGTTCGGAACGAGAAGTGCTCACTAGGGTGCTTAGTCTATTTATTGGCAGATATTCGCCGTCAGCTTTCTAGTACAGAATGGCCATCGCCGCCTGATGCAAGCGTACACTGGGGCAATGGAAAACTGCCAAGCACAACACTCTGAAACTTAGTAGCTTTCGTTGCTAATCAGGTCCCCAAAAGCTCGTGAAAGAAGGCGAGGAAAGAAAACGTTGCCGCATATTTCTGTAGGGTTTTAAGGCTGCCTGTGTACAGAACTGCTGCAATCTGTACAACTAACCTGCCTTCAAGTGTAGCTTGTGTCCCCCCACCTCTCTTTCTCCTCCTCGGAACCTCTTATGTGATAAATAGCAAGGCTACCGCTCAGCATGTCCTAACACCTGGGAATAATCATGCAAAAATAACAGCGAGGAACTGCAAAGCGTCTGTTCTTGACATTAACTTTCCTCAGCTTGACAGACTGCCACCAGCAGATGTTAGACTTGTGTACCTTTCCCCTTCCCCATCCCCCATTTGAGATGGCTGCCTTCCCCGCTCCTGCCTTTTCAGCCCTCGTACTTTGCCTCACTAGTTCTTTTGGGGACTTTCAACCAAATAAAACAAAATATTAGGATTGCGAACCCTGTGATCTTTGAAGAAGCAGCGATAATAGCAACATTCCGAGCGGCGTTTGAAATTAGGTGGCAGTTCAATCAGGGCATGTTTTTTGTCTGAAACTTGGGGATGCCCCATTTACTTCTGACTCAGGAAATGGTTCCCCTTTCAAATGTGTAAAAGTAGCACGTGGTAGACGGTGTATTCCTTATGATGGCTGGTGTGGGCACACTGGCTTCCTCCCCACTCCGGCGCATTTCTCCTGACATGCTAGCTTTGCATGCTCAAGGGGGTCTTGTTTTTGGCTGCCTTGAGGTTACTCAGATCTGATCCCTCTTTTGTCGCCTGAGCCTGTTTAGGAAGGTCTGTAACATGTGTTGTGTCTGCGCATTCGAATGTGTATGTTAGACATCAAAAATCCACTGAGCCATATTTTCTGTTTAGCATTACTGCTCTGTACCTGCCTCAGTCTCTTTCCTTTAGTGTCATGGCATTTTAGGGCTGGAAGGGATTTGATGTTCCCATGAAACGCTGTTGCACCGGGTTAGTGTCTCTCATATATAGATGATCTTCTTCTTCTTCTTCTTCTTCTTCTTCTTCTTCTTCTTCTTCTTCTTCTTCTTCTTCTTCTTCTTCTTCTTCCCTGCCCATATGGCTGGGTTTCCCCAGCCACTCAGGGTGGCTTATCCAAAAACATAATAAAAACATTAAGCGTTAAACACCTCCTGATACAGGACTGCTTTCAGATGTCTTCTAAAAGTCGTGTAATTCTTGAAATCTGAAGGGAGGGCGTTCCACAGGGCGGGCGCCACTACTGAGAAGGCCCTCTGCCTGGTTCCCTGTAACTTCATTTCTCGCAGTGAGGGAACCAGCAGAAGACCCTCGGAGCTGGACCTTGGTGTCTGGGCTGAGCGATGGGGGTGGAGATGCTCCTTCAGGTATACTGGGCTGAGGCCATTTACTCAAGCCACATTCTCTTTATTTATAAGTCAATATAAGCACAGAGGATTCATAAACAAATAGGATGCTCGTTGCAGCAACTATTCCATCCTAGAATTCCAAGGATTCTTTCTGTTTTGAGAAAGTAGACCATTTCACAAAGTTTTAAGACATTTAGAAGAAGTAGACTAATTCTTTAATGTTGGGTGCTGCTTCTGCTCATGGGTACAATTTAGAGAAATTTAAGTATGCATGACACATTCGGGATTCTGTCTTGTGGTCTTTATCCAGGAGACCATAAGTGCAACATAACTCCCCCCTCCCCCACCTAAAATATTATCAAAATATTGTGTGAGCGGCACGGTGCTTTGGGAACATAAATTCACATATTTTGATAAGATATGGGCAGTGCTGTCAAATCTAGAATCAGTGACCACCTATTAGGTCTGCTTCTCCTAACTCCAGCACTGCAATATGAAGCCTGAAACCCGAATTCAGAGTTCCCCGCTACTGAGGAATCAATCCACATGTGGAAACTTGTAGTTTTACATAGACACATTTCTCTAGAATGACCAAGTGTCTGGTGTCTTGTCGTTTTGCAGAGCTTCTTTTTATTTTCTAATCCAGAGGCCTCAATCAAGACTGGCTTGTTATACTTTGTGCATTTGTCGCCATCCCTCACAATTCTTCTGTTACGCCGCCTTCTTTTGTATAAGAGCATTTAATCTCTGTAGCAGCATCAAACTCCTTCAGGCAGCACAGAAAGTTAAACATCGCCTGTCTCTTTGTCAGTGTCTCTTACAGTAGCGCGGTTGAAACAGTCCTGTTTGGTTTTGAAGAGCAAAATGTTTTGTGACTAGGACACCATCTTGAAGTGTCTTAACATGTATTAAGTAACATATACACACACAGTGTTTATTTATTTACAGCATTTATACCCCACTATTTTTTTCTCCTTCTCCCAGTCTTCTTTAAAAGATTCTAAATTTGTGTCTTTTATCAGTGCCGTCAGTTTTGCCTTCTCTGAATATTGCAAGGCGGAATCTGTCAGTTTTAATGTTAGTAACCCATTCTTCTCCAAGAAACTTAGAGGAGCATATGTGGTTCCGCCATTTTATCCTCCCAGCATCCTCGTAAGGTGGGCTGGTCCAAGGTCACCCAGGGAACAAATGACTCTCTTGACTGAGAGGTCTCTCCAAATCCTAGTGGTCCAACAGAACCTTGAACTCACTTGTTGACCAACTACCCCCTACTGGATCTCTTTAAAAACCCAATAATTTCACAGGGTTCTATCTATCTATGAGGGGGTATAGCTTGAGCCAACACTGTACTGCTCCACATCTGGATAAATGCTGGGGGAAACACAGGAACCAAGTGCATTTGCATTACTCTGAAAGCCTGAAAAGAAAGCTGGAGGGCCTCTGTTATGAGAAGTCTGTGCGGCAGCCAAAACTCATGTAGTGCAAACTCTGGCCCTGTGTCTTGAATGTAGTTCAAAGATAAATATTGGGTTTTTTTCATCCTTACTTATCCAATGACTAGTTTGCAAGGAACAGCTGTTTTTGAGGTCAGTTGGTTTTCACTCGCCTGCATGCTTGATTTCTTGTTGAAAAGCTTTCCCTCCTCCCGCACCCTTTCTTTTAACGCTGCCAACATCTTAAAAGTCTGATGGCAGTGGGATAAACACATAACAGAAGTTCAGAGCTTCTGTACTCTGCTGTGCTTTACTTCATCCCTCCCTTTTTGGGGGGTCAGGTAGTTGCCAAACCTAGAGATTCAGCCGTCAAGTTTTAACCAGCATAGAATGAGTTTGCCTTCCAGGTTTTAAATAAAGATTATCGGTAGGTCTCAGTAGGAAACGTAAATTGCGTCCCATTTGTCTGTGTACTGTGTTTGTTTAGAGTACAGTCTAAACTCGGATCCCGAATGCCTCCGTTATTGTACATTTCAGCTCCCGAACACTGAAAGTAAATGCTCCGGTTTTAAAATGTTTTTCGGAACCCGAATGTCCGACGCAGCTTCTGCCTGAGTGCAAGAAGCTCTTGTAAACAACCAGAAGCCATGCCTCGGTTGTTGAACGTTTTGGAAGTTGAACGGTTTTCCAGAACAGATTACGTTTGACAACCAAGGTTTGACTGTACACAGGTTACATTATGCCAGCGGTCAACAAACTTTTTCAGCAGGTGGCCAGTCTACTGTCCCTCAGACCTTGTGGGGGGCCAGACTATATTTTGGGGGGGGGGGGAATGAACGAATTCCTATGCCCCACAAATAACCCAGAGATGCATTTTAAATAAAAGCACACATTCGACTCATGTGAAAACACCAGGCAGGTCCCACAAATAACCCAGAGATGCATTTTAAATAAGAGGACACATTCTATTCATGTAAAAACACGCTGATTCCCGGACTGTCCATGGGCCGAATTTAGAAGGCGATTCGGCCAGATCCGGGCCCCGGGCCTTAGTTTGCCTACCCATGCATTATGCCATTGTATTTTCAGCGGCTAGTTTTTCCAAAGAAAGATACTCCGAAGGAAGGGAAAGAATATAGTTCTTCTACATCCAATTCTCCAGTTTTACCTTTCACACACAGACTTTGGGATTACTTAGGTGGGGTTCGTGCTGTCCCCCTTATCCATCCTTACACTTCCAGTGTGCACAAGATTCCTGTCTCCACACAGCCAATGGCCTTTTCATTTTCCTTCATGTGTCTGATGATTTCATGCCACAGTAACTTAGACAATTTCTAAGATGGCTCAACTTATTTTTCATAGTCATTGTAGAATGGAGCCCATATTAGAGAATAAATGTTAAAAAGTCATTTCTAAATAAGATGCTACCTCAAATTACTGTTGATGTCTTAGTTGGTTCATGATCCTAGGCATCTGAAAAGCCTGGGAGCAAATATTAAAGCGAGCGATTAGAATGTCTAAAACAGAGCTTTCCAAACTTTTCCTGTCGATGACACACTTTTTATACACACCTCATTTCCACAACGCAGCAATTCAGTTTTGCAGTAATTCAGTTTTACTGAGTTTAGCAAACTGGAAGTTAAAGGGAATCCCTTTCTGGCCTTGGGAGGAGCACGGGGAGCGTTTGTGTGATGCACCGACACACTGCAGCCGACACAATGATGTGTCACAACAGACAGTTTGGCAAGCTTTGGTCTAAAAGATAATAATTCGGTGAGTCACTAAAACAGGGTGGCAACTCAGTGGTCACACTGACAGATTTTGAAGACAAAATTTCCTAAGTGACCACAGTTATTTGAAGAGGATAACAAAATATGTTTTGATTGGCGCATCTTGATATCATGTGACTTTTTGGGTACTGCTTCATAATGTGTGGAATTGCTGTATTCAGAACTCACTGTGTGTATAAACACAATCTTTCCTAATTCCTTCAGCATATGACAGACTGTGTCTTTCTTTGTTTTTGTTTTTAGGTTGACCCCCTCTTTACAGTGCCTGCACCTCCGCCTCCTATCTCCAGTAGTCTTACACCTCAGATTCTGCCCTCCTACTTTTCCCCATCTTCCTCCAACATTGCTGCTCCAGTTGAGCAGCTTTTGGTACGGACTCGTTCAGTGGGTGTGAATACTTGCGATGTTGGGATAGTAACGGAACCTGAATGCCTTGGACCATGTGAACCTGGGACCAGTGTGAATTTGGAAGGGATTGTATGGCATGAAACCGAGGAAGGTAAGCTGTGGTTTCTCTTCCCATTTTGTTTGAACGTTGCATCTGCTTCACAAGTTTGTTAGCAGTCATATTATACAGTACTGTTTGTTGTTAGAACTAGAGGAAATTCCCATCGTATCTCTTCCAGTGAAACCAGCTACATTTTAAATAAAAGAAAGTCTTGATACATGATTGTACCGAGTGGCTTATAAACCTTTAGGATAAGATTGAATGTATTTTTAGATATTTAATGTCTTTGTTTAAAAATAAAATGGTTTACAGTGTAACAGAATAATGGTGCAGGAGGAAGTGTTTATAAAAGTGATACAATTTTAGAAGTATATCTGAAACTCACACTTCTATACTTTAAAACATTATATGCAGTACCCTGTACAGGCAATCTGTATTTAATGTGGGGAGATTTCCTGAGCATTCCTTTTAATTTTTTATTGTAAAGAAAAAAGATTTGTGCTGCATGAATATATTTTCTGGTGATGTTAACAGTTATGAGAATTTGTTTTTTGAATTGGAAGTTTCTGAGAGAACATCAATCCATGGAGGTTTCATGTATAAAGCGCATTAATTAAAATAAAGCAACCTGTTGCTTGATGAATAAGCAGGCATTTATTGAAAATAATTAAGAGATGAAACTTTGGTCAGGAAAAGAATTGGAAGTGTGATGACTCTTGTTAAAATTAAGGCATCAGAAAAAGCTTTTATTTGTCATGGGCAGATTTTTTCCATTATAAATTCCGTAAGATAATCTCTTATTGCCTGAATTTTCTGCTATCAATGATGGAATTATTGTATATGCCGGCTTAATTGCTGGTTTTGACATAGGATATTATATCTAATCAGAACTGTTGGAATGGGTGCTGTTACAGATGTTTTCTCATGTTTGCTTGAGCAGTGTTTAATTACTAGTGATTTAATAGCCGCTGTATTGGAAGCAAGAAATTCCATTTCAAAAGTGTCCTACAGCACATCAGCTGATGATAAATCCTAGCATGCTTCAGTTGTATGCGCAACAGTAGTTCATTCTGTGCAATGATATATAAGGCACCAGCAGAGTGCTTTACACTGTCTGCCTGGAAATCAATAGAAAGATTCGGACTTGCTTGCTTTTATATGCTCTCGTCCATCCATCTCTTTTGCTGCGCACGCTTTCATCAGATTCGTAATCTAGATTGATCCCTTTAGATTGTTTTCAAAGCACATATAAATTCTGTTTTAAAATATGCAGGCTGAGGTGCCCGCCTCTCTCCCTTCGTGTTCTTTTCACTGACCTGCATTAGCCAGAGTTGGAATGTACGAGTGTGAATTGTGGTGACATGAAAGAGCAGTAGCTTTTAATAGTGTTATTCTTGCTGAGTAAACTAAACTTCTGACCCCCACTGAATTAAGAAGTGCGCCTTGTTAAAGGTCTGGAGGGCAGCAGTGTGGTATTTTATAATGTGCCTCCATGCTCACAAGAATGATATTCCGTCTGCCTGCTTTTGGTACTGATGTGCTCAGCTGAGAAGATTTTTATTTATTGAAATTGCCTGATTCAGAGTCCCTGCCTCTGCTTTATAGGAAGGGGTGTATAGTCTAGGAAACTCCGCCAGTTATTATCCATTCTGTTTGTGCATCTGCAAATCTGGGACATTTGCGTGGCATTAGCAAGATGACTACTCAGACTTCAAAGCTGCAGAGAATAGGGAAACAGGATAATAAAGGTTTCACTTGTTGATGTCTAGCATATTGGAAAGCTTCTTGAGTAATATTAATAACGTCTTAACACTGATAAATCCCTGAAAATTGTTGTGGGCTTCTAAGAAAGGAAAGAAGCAGATCCTGATTTAATATAGGAATATTAAGCTGAATATATTAAGCTGAGCCTTCTAAATATGGGAAACTCAATAGATGTGGCTGTCTGGTGGTTTTTCCCTTTGTGACAAAAATTACCTGGTGGTGTAATGCTACATAATGAAAAATTGCTTATGCTTCAATCCAAGACACAATTGCAAGTAAATTCTGTTAATTTCATAGATCCTTAGTACATTTAGCATTGGGTTCTAATGGTCTCGTTTACATGTTAGTGTTTGGGACACACTTCTGGCTGACTCTTAATGTGCAAATCATGGTTTCTAGGGAGCAAGCATTGAATCTGCACCAAGCCCAGGTGTCTGAAGTGTTATGCATAGTTTTACACTTCAAATAGTGCATTTACATTGGAGGATAAGCCAGGTTTTAGTGACATAACAGTCAAACATATGGGGCAGAGAGACATACACTGGTTGTAGTTGCTTTGTTATTACTGTCAAACTTCATTCTGCGTCCACCTCCGCTTGCGTCCGCTTTTGGCGAACGTCCGCGGCAAACCCGGAAGTACCGGAAAAGGTTACTTCCGGGTTCGCCGCATGCGCAGAAGCGCTAAATCGTGCTGCATGTGTGTGCAGACATGGCACTTCAATGTGCGTCATTTTCAGCTTGCGGACGGGCCTCCGGAACGGATCCCGTCCACAAAATGAGGTTTGACTGTCATTTATTTTTAAAAACTGGAATTTCTCTTCTCTAAGGCTCAGTGTGGCTTCCAGGAAAGCAAACCGTACAACAGTGGCAGCAAAACTATGTAAAAAAACCAAAACAAACACAGTCTCTTCATCAAGAAACCACTTAAAATTGTGTACTCTGTCTCAACCGTCCCACAGGTCTAGACATGCTCACTCAACAGCTCTAAGGCTTTTGGAAGTGCTAGGCTTTGCGTCCTTTTAAGAAAACCTCCAGAACAGCTTTTGGACTTCATCAAAGATGTTGTTCTGAAACCTTGAAATAATTAGGTTAATGGCCCTTGCTTTTGTCCCTGATGTATTCACCAGATGTATCAGATGCTTGCATTCACACAGTTAAATACTAAACAGTGAAATTAGTAACTTCCATCCAGACAACAGGATAGGTACAAGGATGATCCGAATAGCAGTGATGCACTCCTGAGGCTCAAGCGTGAGTCATACCTGAACATGGCACCTTTGTCGATGAGAGACAGAAATTGTGTTGGGTGGCGTTGAGTCATCAGCCGGGATCAGTTGTGCAGTGATCACGATCGGTTTGTAGGAGGTCTGAGCTGCACATATGGCAGCCATATACAAAATGCAGTTTGAGCAGCTGCAGTAATTCCTTGTAAAAAGAAGAAGATAAAGAGGAGCTGGTATTAATGGCAGGCGTAATGAGAACAGCGTGGCATATAAAAGAGATGCAGTTTTATTTTGCATGGAGTTCTTAAAATGGTAATATGGGCTCCTCTAGTGTAGTCGTTGTCCCCCCCCCCCGCCATATCTCTGCTATGTGCACTTTGAGCGCATGAGGCGCTTCTTGTGTGGCACTTCCAGAATGGGTACTCCAGTAAAAAAGGCAAGCTGCCGTTTGATAAGGCAATCCCAAACTGTACTGTTCAAGGGAAGGCCACTTTGGCCTCTGTTACCACTGTCTAGTTACAAGGACCTCCATCCTAGCAAGAATACAGTGGGCTCTCGGGTTACATTACCTTCGGGTAATGTAACTTTTGGGTTGTGAATGCAGCAAACCCGGAAGTGTATACTTCTGGGTTTCGCCGCGCGCACATGCGCAGAAGCGGCGCCTCATGTTGCGAACTTTTCAGAGTACATACAGACCCCCGGAATGAATTAAGTTCATATCCGGAGGGTCCACTGTACCAGTAATCGGGACTCAATTAGGGATGGGTGATAATATCGTGCAAAACCAGTTTGAAGTTGCCATCGTGAAATTGGTTCCATAATTTTTGACACAGCAGTATATCGCAAATCATGATGTGTGCCAGGGCTGGGCGATAGATCGTTCAAAACTGGTTTAAGTCCATATTATGTTATCGCAAATCATGTTTTGTGCGTGCATTGATGTGCTATGCATTGATGTGCTATGCAGGGACGCGGGTGGCGCTGTGGGTAAAAGCCTCAGCTCCTAGGGCTTGCCGATCGAAAGGTCGGCGGTTCGAATCCCCGCGGCGGGGTGCGCTCCCGTTGCTCGGTCCCAGCGCCTGCCAACCTAGCAGTTCGAAAGCACCCCCGGGTGCAAGTAGATAAATAGGGACCGCTTTCTAGCGGGAAGGTAAACGGCGTTTCCGTGTGCGGCTCTGGCTCGCCAGAGCAGCGATGTCACGCTGGCCACGTGACCCGGAAGTGTCTCCGGACAGCGCTGGCCCCCGGCCTATAGAGTGAGATGGGCGCACCAACCCCAGAGTCTGTCAAGACTGGCCCGTACGGGCAGGGGTACCTTTACCTTTTACCTGATGTGCTATGCAAGTATTACAGTGTGGGGAAAACTGTGAAGCCAGCCAGTTCCTCTACATAGCTTCATCCTTATTTCAGACATTATGATGTATCACGATGTTTAGCTGGTGGTATATCGTGATGTAGAAAACCAGGTATTGGCCAGTCTTACTGTTTGCCTCTACACAGTTCCATCCCTATTTCAGACAGCACGATGTGTTGGTATATCATGATGTTTAGCTGCTGATATATTGTGATGTTGAAAGCCAGATATCTCCCAGCCCTAGTCCCAATTGGAAAAAATACCTGTTAGCTACTCATCCCTTTATTCTGCCATTGTCAAAACTGATTTCCCTAGTCTTCGTCGCGCCTTCTCTCTTTTCCCCTTCAGTGTGTCCCCTCTTTTGGATTGTAAACCTTTAGGGCAGGGCTTATGCCATATTTTGATTTATGTACATTGCCCCCACATCAATACCGCTTTTTAATTGTTATTTGTAGTTATCTTTAAATTGCTGTGAGCTACTTTGGGATATAGTCTTCATCTGCAAAGTAGGATAATTGTATAATAAAAAACAAGATTCCAGAAGTGTTAGGCAGTGTATTGCCATCAAATGTGTATTGCCATCAAATGGCTTGTTTTTCCAGCTGAGGGCATTGGAAAACATCTGCATGACTGACCAGGGAAAGAAAAATTGCTATTATTGGGGGTGGTGGGGGTGGAAAAGGGACTTCAAGAGAGAACTGGAGTCAGGTAAGATTACTGTCATTAATGACATCATTAATGGCATTTCCCTGCTGAGAAGAAAAAAGTGGGGAGAGGCCTAGGGTAATAATATTGCTATACTAAAATCTGTGTTCAGTTCAGACTTGTTCTCAAGTGGAGCAACTGGGAATATGTTGGCAGACTGAAGACTTCAGAAACTGTGCCCCTCTGGTCAGTTTGCAGGAAAGAAAAAAAAAGCCAACAGTTCTTTAGCTGACACAAATCTTTGTAACCAGTCAGACTCAATTAAAGTAAAATATCTGAGAAGAGAAGACTATTTAGATGATAACAGATGGGCTGCAATGTAAGGTTAGTGAGGGCAAATACAGAAGCTGTCTTGATAGTTGTTCTAAGAAAGCTGATATTTATCGCTAGTTTGACTGTGTTGGTCTATATTCAAATAACGTAGGCCACTCAGAAGTCACTATGCAGTATGGAATAAATTAAAAACACATTTTAGTATTATTAATTGTAGTATTGCCAATACTATTACAGTGGTACCTTGGTTCTCAAACTTAATCCATTCCAGAAGTCCGTTCCAAAACCAAAGCGTTCCAAAACCGAGGTGCGTTTTCCCTTAGAAAGTAATGCAAAATGGATCAATCCATTTCAGACTTTTAAAAACAACCCCCAAAACAGCAATTTAACATGAATTTTAATATCTATTGGGACCATTGTTCCATAAAATGAAAGCAATAATCAATGTACTGTACTATAAAATAAATAAAGACAGTATTGTAGATGATAAAAAAATTAAAATTGATTTTTTTTTCTTACCTGCACTGATGATGGTCATTGTTTGGATGGGGGGCTTTTATCCATTTCTGCAGTCACACAGTCAATCAATCAATCAGTAGCTGAACTGGGTTCCACACAGTCACAAAAACAAATTAACTGGAAAAGCCTCAAAAACGCAAAATAAATAGCAAAAACAAAAGACCCAAACTCCATTCCGGAAGTCCGATTGACTTCCGAAATGTTCGAAAACCAAGGTTCTGATTGGTGCAAGTGCCCTGGAAACAATAGCCAACAGCCGCATTGGATGTTTGGCTTCTGAAAATAGTTTGAAAACCGTAACACTTACTTCCGGGTTTTCGGCATTTGAGAACCAAGGCGTTTGAGAACCAAGGTTACCACTGTAGTAGTATTACTGTTACTTTTATTATTTCTTACAGTAAGCAACATATGGATAGGCCCAAAACACCTTTATACTTCCACTTTCACAAATACGATTTCTCTAAGGATGGGGAACCTGAAAGATTATATAATTAACCGTGACACAACTGTATATCATCAGCTGCTTAAGGGGCATTTTGAAGAAAAGAAACTGCAAATATTTATTCTCTCTGGTTTTGGCTGCGAACAGCTGTAGCCATCAGAAGTAATTGTTCTTATGAAGGGTTTTATGCTTGAACGCTGATCCAAAGACAGCCATCCTTCACCTGCCTGCCACTGGTTCCAGAACAATCCGTCACCTCGTCGCATTTGTCTCCGCTCAGATTGCTGGGTTGGCATTCTGATTCTTCGTAACAATATGTTATTGTTCGATAATAAACACAGGCGAAGGGTAGTTGTGTCGCTTTTCTTTTTTAACAATTGGTATTCTCAGCTTGTCGTGTCCTGATAGTTTGAGAAAGAAAATGAAAAGGGGGTGTTTTTTGGTCCTCATTTTGTAAAAGCAATTTTTCATTGAGGATTTAAGAAAGCAAGTTATATCCCTCTTGTCAGACATAGGTTTCTGTTCAGTTACCTATAGCATCGTAAACCTCTCTTAGGAAGGTAGTAAACGGCATGGATCTCTTTTTCTTTTCTTTTATTGTGCCACCGCCTAGCATATTCTTAACTGACCTTGCAGCTCATTAAGTCTGGTTTCCTGCTTCAGTAACTTGGAACTGTCAATCAAGAGCTTGGCTTCGAATGTCTGCAGTTTTCTAGCCGTCTTTCGACTCTTGGTCCTCTTCCCAGTTACGTTCTGTTCCTGAATCTTAATGTCATAATAATCCCTTTGTTCCATATTTTGACTAGGAACTTTTTTTTTTGTAGTGGCTGTTATGAACAATCCCATTGTAAACCTCTGCTAGCAAAGTCTCCATGCACCAGTGACCAGGGAAGACAGCCACAACAAATTTGGAGAGCTCCTAATAAGCCCTCCCTCCAGCTGTTTTCTTGTGGGCTGCACATGCTAAGCATGTCATACCTTGGGTTACAGACGCTTCAGGTTGCGTTTTTTCAGGTTATGGACTGCCGAAACCCGGAAGTTCAGGAACGGGTTACTCCCGGGTTTCGGCGGCCGTGCATGTGCAGAAGCGCTGAATCGCAACCCACGTGTGCGCAGGTGCGGGTTGTGAACGCGCATCCTGCATGGATCACGTTTGCAACCTGAGCGTCCACTGTACGGTAAAGTATGAGACTCATAATCGCAGGGTTGTGGGTTCAAGTGCCACATCGGGCGAAAGATTCCTGCATAGCAGGGGCTTGGACTAGATATGGGGTAGGCAAACTAAGGCCTGTGGGCCAGATCCAATCCAATCGCCTTCTAAATCCGGCCCGCGGACGTTCCGGGAATCAGCGTGTTTTTACATGAGTAGAATGTGTCCTTTTATTTAAAATGCCTCTCTGGGTTATTTGTGGGGCATAGGAATTCGTTCATCTCCCCACCCAAAAATAGTCTGCCCCCCCCCCAAGGTCTCAGGGAAACTGGACCCCCCCCCCCCCCCCCCCGCTGAAAAAGTTTGCTGACCCCTGAACTAGATGATCCTTGTGGTCCTTTCCAACTCTACAGTTGTGTAATTCTGCACTGACAGCACAGAATGTGCTTTGTTTGTCTTTGGAACTGATCAAATAAGAGTGCAAGAAATGTAGAATTAAAGTGTGGTTGAGGTTTTATGAAACCAGTGTTTCTTATGGTAAGATATTAACGTGTGGATATGTGACATCGCACACGGACTTCATTGCAGCAGCTGCGATTCTAGGCTGGGACATATAAACACAAATGGAATCTCACCTAGTGTGGTGTGGGTAAAGGATTGAAAATAGCTACAGGGGCGTTACAGCCAAGGCAGAAAGTGGGTAGTCAGCACCACAGCCATTTTTACAGCCCTGTGTCCACCACACTACAAGCCGTTGTGTAACTAGCTCTGCAGGCTAGTAGATACTACATGTATTTTGAGATTGGTGTTTTTGTGCATGTGTTTATAAACTTTCCCCCCAATTACAATGTTGTAGGCTCAGTATCTATTTTGCAGACTACTCTCACAAACGAAAACTGTTCTATTATCAGTTACATATCTTTCAATGGCTAAGTGGATAAAGAGCTGGTGCCCAACTGTTGTTGTTCAATTATTAAATATTGGTGACTAAAATAACAAAAAGGTCAGTACATATTCCCAACATACAATTCCCCTTTGCTCCAGATTTTTGTAATGATTTAAACTTGAGCTTTGATAAGAGATTAATGGCAACTCTGCCCCCTGTCCCCCCACAAATCCACTCCATTGAAATGAGGCTGTAGTTTAATGTTTTAATGTTGTATTTTAATCTTGTTTTTAAGTTGTATTTCAATCAATTTGTTTTTATATTGGGTGTTAGCCGCCCTGAGCCCGGTCTTGGCTGGGGAGGGCAGGGTATAAATAAAATTTATTATTATTATTATTATTATTATTATTATTATTAAACCAGAAATTTCAGACAAGAGGTGCAAATATGTGTGCTACTGTTTACTTACTGACTTACAATTTGTGGAGAAACTGTGAATTCAAGATGACCGAACTCCATTTTTTCCCTTAAAAGTTACACATATGTGAGAAACATTTTTAAAATTGGTTGGTAGCAGATGCAACATATAGCTTGGAGGGAGAACGTGGCATGTGGCTCATAGTTGGTTATCTAGAATATGTCTTGTTGATTCATATCGAAAGGCACAGATGTACAATAGGCCGTTCTTTCATTTTATTTTGACTATAGTTTATATCAGAATGCTGAAGACTAGAACCCTATGCCACCATGCTTGGAAGTAAGTTCCATTGAACTTTAACTCCAAGTAAACATGCAGAAAATCATGCTGTTGGTGTTGTGTTCAACTAGGGCAGAGCTTTCCAAACTTTTCATGTTGGTGACATACATTTTAGACATGCATCATTTCGCGACACAGTGATTCAGTTTCACATCATGTCGTGACACAGTAGTTCAGTTTTACTAGCAAACCGGAGGTTAAACTAACCCCTTTCCAGCCCTGGGGGGGGGGGCGTGGGGAGTGTTTGCACGACACACCTACACACTGCAGCCGACACACTAACATGTCACGACACACAGTTTGGAAAGCTATGAACTAGGGCAACAATGACCAACTTGTTTAAGAGGAATCAGCAAATGTCACTTTTCATAGATAAAGGAAGCTATCTTTTTATAACTCAAGGCGGGGGGTGGGGGCTGTGAAAAGTCCATGGTTTTATACTATAAGATCCTCTGCCTCAATAATGGTTATCTTTTTAAAAAAACAAACAAACAAAAACCCCATGTATAAATGGAAGTTATATTAAAAAAAGGGGTTGGGAGAGTTGAAATAAGACGAAATACACTGCAGCTTGACAACTGAAGTGAAAAGAGTGGTTTTTATCCATCAGAAGGATAGTTTTAAAGAAATGGAAGTCAGGTAATTTAATTAATGAAATAATAACCCGCAAAAGCAGCACACTGAAACAAGAATACCTGTAAGTCTAATGTTTTCTGTGTATGTGCATTTCATGTTTGCACAGAATGCTTAGGAAATCGAGGATGGGCGACCAAATGTGGTAATTTTGAGGTGTTAGCCTTTGTGAATGGTCGTCAACTAGGTTTTACTAAGAACAGACCTATTGAAATGAACGGCCCTAATGTAGTCATCTTCATTAATTTCAGTGGTTCTTCTCGGATTAAAATTTAGTTGAGTTCCACCCTATAGTTATTTCATCTTGAGAGTTCTGTCAAGCTAGGGTTACATATCTGATGCTGAAATAGCATATTGGAGAAGATAAGTTAAATAGTAATTCATTGTGCTGCCATCCAAGTAAAATATAATAATTAAGAACTTCTGACATGCAGCATTTCTGAAAAGTTTCTTTGGCAGTAATTCTCAAACTCATTCTATTAAGATCTCCCCGAAGAATTTTGTGTCTGCATCAACTTGTTCACGATTTCCTTATCCTTGTCTGGAAGTCACTGCTGTTGTTTACTGCTTTCAATTACTGTTTTTAAATTGTATGGACTGAAAAGGTGACATCAAAATTTAATTTCCCAGGAAGGGAATTTAAATGATGGTTTTAAAAGGAGAGAGAATGATTTCTCTTGGCCAAACCATATCAAGATTAGAATGCCTTTGTCCTTTACCTTGGCTAAGAAGTGACATTTTGGAAGCCCATTAATAAAGATGAAGAAAGGATAATCAGATGGAAATTTCAACTGTTGCCCTATTTAATAACCAGCCTTGCAGAACAAAATCAATTCTAGCTTAAGTGTCACTTTCAAACTCAATTTCAAGTACATGAAATAAAAAGCAAAGATACAGCAAAAAGGTTTCATTTGGTTATAAGGCATAAATAAACAGATGCAGCTGTCCCTTGCAAGCTAGATGATACAACACATCACTGAACTAATTCCTGTTGACTGTGTCAACTTGTACTAAATTCTATTAAGGCCACAATGTTCAGATTGTCACTAGTACTTTGGGAGTGGGTTTAAATCCTCTCAGCCATGAAGCTAGGGGCTATTACTTCAAGCAACAGACTGCCTTGAATATGGAGCTATTTGGCTTCTTTTCCTTATCTTGACATATAGCAATATCTGTTTTATTACCTGAAAGTTATTGTCTTTGTAGTTTGTCATTCAGAACGTGTGGTCCCTTGTTGTGGGCTGGAGTGAGGCAGAGTGGCTGATAACAAACCTATGTTGAAACTCAGTTAAACATAGCAAAATAGTCAAAAGGGTGAGGTGAGCAGAGCAGATCGCTAAAGGAAGTGAAACTAGCAGAGACTGGAAATCAAGGGAAGTCATAGTTGGAAACTTCTCATGAACAGAGAAGCCCACTAGACGCAAACACATAGAAGCACATCATGTCCTTGTGTGTGCAGTTATGCGCCACATACAGATATGGCGGTTCCAATTTCTCTTCTGCAGACACTCAGTCTTTTTCACTCTTGACAATGGCCGTTTTCTTTTTCGGAAGCAGGTTCCTTCCGCAGAGCACCAGAGACCCAAATTAACATGAGTTGCACTACTTGCTCCTGCTTAAATGGGTACTGTGGAATTTCACTACTTTAGCAATACTTACAGGGTGCTTACCAAACCAGCTAAAGGCACGCGCTTGCAATATCTTTGAGCTTGGAGCTTTGACATAATCTAAACCAGAACTCTTGGGCCCCCAGATATTGTTGAGCTACAACTCCCATCATCCCCAGCCAGTTTAGCCCATGGTCAGGCGTGATGACCCAAGGTTGCTTAACTGCCAAAAGAGAAAATTAAAGACTAGTTTTGGGTAGACACAAAACAGTGCAAATAGGCTGTCTTTCAATGCATTAAAAAAAATAATGTTCCTAAGTTTTATTCCTGAGAATTTTCTACAATTTTCAAATGATACTCCCACAAAGAAAGATCTTCCAATCAAATCTATTAAAAGAACTACCGTATTTTTCGCACTGTAAGACGCACCCAACCATAAGACGCACCTAATTTTTAGAGGAGGAAAACAAGAAACAAGAAAGCAACGCAAAGCCTCTTGAGTGAAGATGCAGGAGCGGAGGCTCCCGCTGCGCTCAAGAGGCTTTGCGTGGCTATCCCTGAAGCCAGGAGAGCAAGAGGTATCGGTGCACACCGATCCCTCTTGCTCTCCTGGCTTCAGCGATAGCAATACCTGTGCAGCCTGCATTCGCTCCATAAGACGTACACACATTTCCCCTTACTTTTTAGGACGGGAAAAGTGTGTCTTATAGAGCAAAAAATACAGTATTTGCCAAGGTTTTATGAGTTTTGGACAGCAGGTGCTAGGAAGCAATCCTAACACCTGGCTAAGGAAAAAGAAAGTGAGTCGTGGGCAACTTAGACCTGCGAGGAGTGATGCCTCAGTGCTATCCATATGTTCTGTGTCATAAACATTTTGGGCACCACATGGCAGGACATAGTCTCTGACATTATGTTTGCACTTCTATCTCAGCAACATCTAAAGGTAAAAAGAGGTAAAGGACCCCTGGACAGTTAAGTCCATCAAAGGCGACTATGAGGTGCGGCACTCATCTTGCTTTCAGGCTGAGAGATGTTTGTCCACAGACAGCTTTCTGGGTCATGTGGCCAGCAGGACTGAACTGCTTCTAGTGCAACAGGACACCGTGACGGAAGCCAGAGCACACAGAAACACCATTTACCTTCCTGCTGCAGCGGTACCTATTTATCTACTTGCACTGGCTTGCTTTCGAACTCCTAGGTTGGCAGGAATTGGGACAAAGCAATGGGAGCTCGCCCTGTTGTGCAGACTCAAACTGCCGGCCTTCCGACCAGCAAGCTCAAGAGGCTCGGTGGTTTAGACCGCAGCACCACTCACTCCCCTGTTCGGCAACAGCTATGCTGACATGGTCATATACACAGGCTGAAAGATGGCAGGATCCCCAAAGATGTGCTTTGTGGGAGCTGGCTTCAGGCACCAGGCCTGTTGGCAACTCTGCGTTATAAAGATGTCCGCAAACATGACATGAAGGCTGGCAACGTTAATCCCGCAGTGTGGGAATCCCTTGCACACAATCACAGTGCCTGGAGGCAGGCAGTCCAGTTGTGTATCCACAGCAGTGACCAGAGGAGGAATGATCGCTGAGAAGAGCGCAGAGAGAAGGAACGCCATGGTGCATCTGTGCAAAGAAACCAGACTCCTTCATCTGCCCCACCTGCAATAAAACATGCCTCTCCCATATTGGTCTCTACAGCCACAGCAGGCGCTGTAACTCTGCAATGCTTTGACTTTACCCCCGATGGCACCCTCTTGCATTGTTTCTCGAGGCAGACTGGTGCCAGCAGTTTAGCTGAATGCTGCAGCAGAGAAACCCTGCTGCTCACACCTGGAAAGGGTGAAAGACAGCCAGTGTCCTGTCAAGCTACAAACTGGAACAGCAGGGACCCAGATCAGCCCAGCAGGGATAGCTTCTGACTGCCCATACTTTCACTAAGCACAGAGTGCACCTCGGCCGCATCCAAACCTCCTTCAGCAGAGTGGATTGTGGGTTTAAATTGCTCTTGGAACACAGTCGCACCTTGGAAGTCAAACGGAATCTGTTCCGGAAGTCTGTTCAGCTTCCAAAATGTTCAAAAATCAAATCATGGCTTCTGATTGGCTGCAGGAAGCTGGACATTCAGGTTCCAAACGAACATTCGCAAACCTGAACAATCACTTCCGGGTTTGCAGAATTTGGGAATCCAAACGTTTGAGTTCCAGGGTGTTCAGGATCCAAGGTACGATTGTACTGTCAAAAGCTTCTCCCCTTAAGTGTGTGCGTGCGTTTGTGTGTAATCTTAAGGATTCTGCACCTTAAAGCTTTGTTATTTCGCACAGAAGTACCTTCCACTGGGACACTGAGGACCTTTCCAGGTGATGTTTCCCATCTTAAGTGTGAACCTGGTGGTGCAAGGGTAAAGCTGACGTCTAGGTTACAAGCTATTCTGCCTGTCTAGACAAAAAAGATGCAGCTAATAAGCTAGGGGAAATTGTGTTCACAGTGTTGCAGTTTAATAACACCGTAGTCGAAAACAGGCCTCCATTCGGAGGGACAGCTTGATTCAGGCAAACCTGCTAATTTGTTTTTGCCTTCAAGGAGATTTAGAGCCTTTGCATCTTGGCAGTGGCACACAATGTAATTGTTTCCTGCTCCTTAATCTTCAATCTCGTTTGCCTAGGATTAGCATGCCCAAGAAAGCATGAAATGTTGACTGTTATTTGCCACACTGTTCCCCTCTTCCTGAAGTCCTTGGAGGAGCTGCTCTCGACTTACTAGATGTTGTGGAAACACGGTCTTCGTTCTGATAACATCTATAATCATGAGGCTTGTTCACACCGGAACAAAATGTCTCTCAGTGTACGTTGAAAGGTGTGAGAGCAGGGTAACTGTGATGTGCAAAGCTAAATCTACCCCAAAATTAATTTCTTATCGGGAGAACCTCCCCCCCCCCCCGCCACCCCCGGAAGCCTCACGTCTTTTTCACTCCTGTACAATTACACCCATTTGTAGTATTAGTCAGCAAGGGAGGAATGGTAATGCAGACAAAGGCTGGTTGCAGGATTACTGGCATCTGCATTAGAATAGTGTATGCTTATAATTCAGTAGCAGCAGATCAGAAGATCTCCCAAGCCCTGTGAATTAGCAGTGCATGAGTTTGAGGTGCAAACATGAGTCCCATTGTTGTAAACAAACATCTGCCCTTGTACCCTTATCGGGTATCCAAGAGCCCGTATAGAGTCCTTACATAGGTTCCCCATTGGTAGGAGAAAATAACAGAGGCCAACCAGAGAACATTGAGAAGCAAAGCAGATAGTAAGCCTGATCTTTATTGATCTGTTGCAACAGGGTGCTCCCCTCACACGCAGGAAAGGAGGAGGAACCCAGAACCAAGGTGTGCCTGCCCTTATATAGACAATTTAAATTCCCTGCCCTGGAGCTCAAGACCACCCCTCCATACATCATACCTACATCACAGAAAAGGCTGTCTACAGCAGAAATCTGAGTGCATTGTTTATGTCATCTGAAAGGTTACCTGTTAATGCTCACTTGATTGGATACTCTGAGGAGCCTGGCCAGTCTTTTATAATGTTAAATACTTAGTTCCTGAGCCAGGTCACAGGCTCACCCTATTCAAACACAGACATATCCTTAAGACAGGATTTGTGAAGGAAAAGACAGTGGGGAGGCTTTTCCATTTTCCTTTGACCTTGCAGAGAAAACATTTGGTCAGTTTGGGAATCAAAAATGGTTTCAGGTCGGTCTTCCTGTGCTGATCTGTGTACGTGCTTGGTTGGTACATTTATGAACATGTATTATATATCTAAGACTTTAAAATTCTTATCACACCGTATTGTTTAGCCAGTGCATCAAGAAAGATGAGGGCAAGCTTGAAAAATAAATTTCATTCCATGTTAGAAACTCAGATATGTAAGCTGGCCACCTAATGGCTCCTTAAACCGGGGCTACAGTTTGTAGCTTAAACAGAATGTCTAGCTGCCATTTGGGGGCCAGACGGCTCAAAAGTCAGCTTTTTTGGTTCCTGAAATTCACTCTGATAGTGGAGATAAATTATAATGAATGGAATTCTACAGGGTGTGTTGCTAGTGTGCGAAAACAGTCAAGATCCGAGGATTCCCAGGCAGGAACCTCCAGATGGTGGAGATATCGGGCGCCATTTTGGTGCCTGGGCATCTTCACTTGGCCACAAGTGGCCAGTAGCCAGGTACAAAATGTGCTCGGCGCCTGGTGAATTTCAAACACTGATTCCATTGCTAGGATATATTTTTTGCTATGAATAAGCCTTAATCATTATTTTTGCTTTGAACCTTTACACTAGTCACAGAGTGGAGGAGATAAATTTATAGCCAAGCAATTGAGTACAAGTTGGAAAGGGGACTTATATGTGGCTTTTAAAATGTTCAGATTGAATTTTTTTTAAAAAAGGATCTGGAAACAGAAGTAAATTAATTAATACATGCCGTGCAGTAAATTGCAATGTTTTGAGAATAACTGGGTGTGCTGGCTGGAGAATCAAGACCTGTCTGTCTACTTCGCTGGTTTGTTGATAGTTCATTGACTCAGAGGCTTGGTAATGGTGAGAGGAACAAGTGAGTCCCTTTTCTTTGTTGAGGCTTGCAGGTTGCCAGAAAGATGTGCTTTATTGATCATTGTAAACTCTTCTGCCTTATAACAGTTATATCATGGAATCTGTTTTTAAGGAGTCCTTCTGAGAATTAGTCGGAGAAAAAGCAATTTGATTGTGTTTTCTAATCATGAACAGATGGGAGGCCAGACCTGAAATAGTTTGTTGGCTGCCTGCCACCATCCTATGAATTTTTATTTGTGTGGATGTGTAACAGTTTTATTTTTCCCTTTTTGGGGGGAGAGTAGGCATGTAAGTCTTGGGAAGATTAATCCTTTGTTTCCTGCGAAATGTGCGCTTGTAAAACAAATGTTGCAGCAATGTGCCATGCAGACACCCAGCATTGTGTCAATTAGGAGGCGTGACATCAGGAGACTGCACAAGCTGTCAAAGGCTAGAGCAGTTTTCAAAAGCATCTCTTATTCATGGCTTTTCCAGAAGAAGAAGAAGAAGAAGAAGAAGAAGAAGAAGAAGAAGAAGAAGAAGAGAAAAGGAACACTCTCCTTCCACCCAAAAAAGAGCAGTTAGAATGGCATTCCATACCAGTCTCATTGTTTGAATTGTTGCCCTTATAAGGCTGTTGAACTGTTTCAGAAATAAATCTGTCTACAAAAAATACCAGAAAGGGGGCAGCTACATTCTCCAACTAATGCCTGTAGGATGGGAAGAAATATTCTTACATACCCTGCTCACCACTAGTACGCGTGTGACGTTGCCTTGGCTCCACTAGTAGTAAAATGTAAGAATGATTTATTATTATTATTATTATTATTATTATTATTATTATTATTTAAATTTTTATACTGCCGTATACCCACAGGTCTCAGGGTGGTTCACGAAGTAAAATTGCAATATAAAAACACAAAATATATAAACAAAATATAAACATAAGCAGTTGAATAACTCCATAAAACAGTTAAAAACATTTCTAGTGTTTCTGCTGGATGTGTGTTATAGCTAATACAACTGTGACAAAAACCCACTGTAGCCTTCTGTGCATTATTCTATGTGCTGCCGCTGCTATTTTTCTGATAATACCAATGATGGTTTTCTTACCTTCATCTCTAGACGTCTCACTCACAGTCATTTTTCGATATAGCCCCGAAAGGGCACAGGTACTCTGGCAAGATGTGTTTGTGACACTGCTGGATGCAAGCGCCACAAATCTACTTGCCAGCAGGGTGCCTAATGACCCACAGCAGGGATGGGGAACCTGTGATGCTTCAGAGGTTGTTGGACTTCAATCCCAGCCAGCATGGTTGAGAGCTGATGGGTGGAGTCCCAACAATATCTGGAGGACCACAGCAGTGGTTTGAGAAGGTGAAGAATGGCAGAAGTGAGCCAAAATGATGGACTGTGCAGAAATGACAAAACTTACAGGAAGATGAAGAGATAAAGATAATTTAGAAAAGGCTGGAATCCGTTTACACAGTATCTGCAGAAATATTGTAAAGGAATAGACTCTTAACACTTACAATTAAGAAAAATATAGCAAAAAGATATTAGAATAAATTAGAAAAGCAATTAGAAGTAAATTTACAAAAGAGATTATGAAGTTAGGTTTCCGTGCGCTGCTCTGGTTCGCCAGAAGTGGCTTAGTCATGCTGGCCACATGACCCCGAAGCTGTATGCTGGCTCCCTCGGCCAATAAAGCGAGATGAGCGCCGCAACCGCAGAGTCGGTCACGACTGGACCTAACGGTCAGGGATCTCTTTACCCTTACCTTTATAGTAGCAGAAGGGAAAAAATGTAACAAAAAGCCAGAAGGGGAAGTCTAGGGAAGTCCTTGGGGTGGGGAGGGATATTTTTTATTTTATTTTTGGTTTTTTCTTTATTGTGTGATTTCATCATGTTGATTGAATATAAAATTGTAAAATTGAATAAAAAATACTTTTCATAAAAAAGAAGAATGGCAGAAGTGTCCCCTAAGTAAGAGGTGAGAGTCTTCTGTTGTTTCTTGCTGTCTGCAAAGCTCCACATGAGCGAGAAGACCTGTGTTCAGCAAAGGGGAGGCTGGTGATGAATAAAATCACTACACACCTAGCGAGTCAAAGCGATATTTGTGGATAGGAGCTAGGAGACTTGCTGGCCTTGGGATAGCATAGCTACCCATGCACTCCTTCTTGACTCTACTGCCAGCTCTTCAGGTCAGTAGATGAGAGTAAAAATATCCCAGCGCCTAAATGCACATCGGAAAGGATTAGAATAGCAACTCTGTTATGCTTTGAGGTTAACTTGTGGTACATTTGTCAAAAAAAGCTGGCCGCTACTAACTATAGAACAGACAAAAGGAAGAGTTCTGGGGAAATAAAGAGGATATTCTCACCCATCACATTTCTGGATCTTACAAATACCATTTTTTATTTTTTTATCCTGAGGAGAAAACGGAGAGATAAAGCCGAGAGCCCATAAGCCACGACATTGTATACCTTTCTTATTCCTGGATATTATTTGGATAAATGTTGTCTGAACACTGAACAAACGGAGCATTACTGTCTTTTCCTGGTTGCCTGGAAACCCAAATGCCACACTTGTAAAGCAAGCCTCCTATTTAAATGGGCGTGTTTTAATGGGATTTCTTTATTGCATATTTAACAATGGACATTTATATTTTACTGCGTTAACGAGATTGTTTTACTGGGATTGTGCCGCATTTTAATAATGCTGCATAATGGCAATATTTTGGAAACCACTTAGCAACCTGTTTTGGCATTAAGCAGTATATAAATCAAATTAATAATAATAAAGCAAAAGAGCATTCTATGCAAAGCAGCATAGCATTGTCAAGGGGAGCTCTGGCCTTCATTCAGTTAATTTTGTTAACATCCTGCTGGTTGGCCAATATAGGGTCAAATCCAGCTGTATGCCTCCCTATCCAGATGGCTCTTTGTTCCAGCAGAAGTTTCCATGAATGGAAAAGGGGAGGGATGCAACCTCTTTTGCCACCTCCGACCCTCTTCCAAATGGTCCACCAACTCCAGAACAAATTGTGGAGGCACCAGGGGCATTCAGCTCAAAATCTCCCCATGTCCTCCTGTTAATGGAAGCCTTTGCTGGTTCAAAGGACCTTCCATGACCAGGTGAACCCAACTGGAATCAACACGTACTTTTCATCACTTGTGTATCCTTAGTATTTTTCTTTTCTTTTCAGCATATTTAACACATGTAAACTAAAACCTGAGTGCTGATCTGATAACAATCAAAAGGAGGAAGTATCATTTAACTCAAGCGATTTCACTCATAGCAGACAGCGAAGGTCACAGTTTGTTTCTGCAGCTTCTCTCTGGTAATGTGAAGGACTCAGACACTCGCTGAGCGTTGGAACCTTTTAAGATCAAAAGGGCCTTTTATTTCAAAGAGCTTCATGTTGTTATTTAAATGGTAATGGGCTCCATCCTTCGTTTCAAGCGCTGAAGTTTTTAGCAGGCTTTGGATTTTAATTTCATTATTTTGGTGTCTTTAATAGAAAGGAAAATTTGAGGAGCAGTGCAAAGACCAAGGCAAGTTAGAATCCCCTTCTTGTGCAAAGGTCTTGTGACTTTTGGAAGAGTCGTTTGAGAAACACATGTTTTGAGGGCCTGTTTCTGCTTTTGTAATTGTGTCTCCTTTGCTATTGAATTTCACATCTGGAGTAGTTTTCGTACAGACAGCTGAAAGTTTTCTTTACAATGTGGACTATTTATTAAGCTCAAACTGTGGAACTGGATCAAATCACTTTCCTGAAGATGTTTTGTGTGATACAGTAATCTCTGCAAAAGGAAAGGCTGTGTGTCTTAGCACCTTGGATTTGTTTCCTATAGAAAATGTACAGATATTTATTTGTCCAAGCTAATCATCAGGGCTCAAAGTTCAGGGACCTACCTTTCATCAGGCGCTACACTTCCATTCTCTGGGAATATTCTGGCAGGAATGATTTTCCAAGTGTACTTTACTTCCAGTTGAATATCCACAGTAATTCCTCACCCACCGAAGATTAGAAGGCATGGTTTTCAGGACGATTTGAGCTGTGCCACCACTCACTTTACAAATGAATCACTCACCGTTGTAGTTCTCTAAATTAGGCATACACAATATGATATGTTTCAGCTGTACAGTCATACCTTGGTTTTCGAACAGCCTAGTTCCTGAACGTTTTGGCTCCCGAATGACTGTTTTCGAACGTGACTGTTTTCGAACGTTGTTTTGGAAGCTGAATGTTTGACCGGGCTTCCGCTGCTTCTGATTGGCTGTGGGAGGCTCCTGCAGCCAATCAGAAGCCACAGATTGGTTTTTGAATGCTTCGGAAGTTGAATGGACTTCGGGAACAGATTCTGTTCGACTTCCAAGGTAAAACTGTACTTGGGTTAGGTACTCTCCTGCCCTGGTATATGGGGAAAAGAAGGAAATTGCATGTTGAGTTTGTTTGCATCAATGGGAGTTTTGTTGACATAAGACAGCATTCAGCTTAGCTCATCTGATGCCTGGAAAAATCACTTCAAAACCCTTCAGTCTACCTGGCTTTCGCTACTGGGCTGAAACCACGGGCCAATTTTCAGACATCTTTATTCAAGATCACAGGCATGCAAGGAAGCAATAGAGATAACTTCATTCTTAGCTCTCTGTGTATGTGTGTCAGAGTCTGTTTGACCCCTAAAGAAAGTATTTTTTGACCTTGCTAACAGAAACACGTCACAGAAGTATATTTTTAGAACTGTATACTCCATCTGCGACAAACTTAATTTGTGTCACAGTTCAGTTATCCTTATGAGTGTTACTGTTCGCCTATTTTTGGTCTGTTATCTTGCGTCTGGCAATAATTTGGTTATATTTAACATTTCTTTTGTCCCTTGGGCTAGGTGTTGGCTAAAACATTTCTATGTTCAATTAATGCTAATTTTGTACGTTTATTAAGTTGGGCTTTGCGGAGCATTTAAAGGCATTTAGGCAAATGTTGTTCCCAGTAGTATTGAATTTATGTACAGTGGTACCTCGGGTTAAGTACTTAATTCGTTCCGGAGGTCCGTTCTTAACCTGAAACTGTTCTTAACCTGAAGCACCACTTTAGCTAATGGGGCCTCCCGCTGCCACCGCGCCGCCGTTGTGCGATTTCTGTTCTCAGCCTGAAGCAAAGTTCTTAACCTGAGGTACTATTTCTGGTTTAGTGGAGTCTGTAACCTGAAGCACCTGTAACCTGAAGCGTATGTAACCCGAGGTACCACTGTAATGAAAAACACCTGAGAGGACAATCTTATAGAAGTCAAAGTTCCATTGAGTTTAACGGTGCTTTCGCCCAGGTTAAGTAGTAGAGGATTTTGGCTGCAATATTTGTGGCATTCATTTGTTTATTATTCTCTTCTAGACCACCCAGCAGATCTAACAGGTACCCTATTTTCTCTATTCTTCATCTTTCCCCCACTCAGACTTGTGTTGCACTTGTATTCATCGTTTTGCTTTCCATTCACGGAGGCACCCAGCTGGGAAAATAGAATGTGTACAATACTCTGTACCTTCAACTGACATTTCTCATAAATTGCAGCAGAAACACTGCTATCAGCAGCTTAATAGCAGGTGGAATACAGCTCTACATATCAAGTCTCAGCAGGATACAGAAACTATGGTTACCAAATTTCCAGTGCGGGGAGAAGGGAGAAGCTTCTATAACAGACTGGGGGGTGGGGAGAGGGAAAACCCATTGAAGGCAGTGAAAGCTGCCTTTTTGAAAAGGTTTTATAGGGTCTGAATCAGGGACTGCATCCCTCTTGCATTTTTCTGTATTGTTGTTTTTCCAGACCTCACAGGAGGTTTTTGTGATAAGGAGTGCCGTGAAGCCTGGATATCTTGGTGGTTGGTTGGGGTTTGTTTCTCTAATAAACTCCCGTGGAAAAGGGCAGTGGTTAGCTATAGTTGTGACACATGGTGTTTATCAAGGAAGCTGAAGTTTTAAATGGGATCCCCCCCCCCTCAGATAAAAACATACCCTGCAGCAAGAAGGAGACTTTCTAGGAGGATAGACAAGTTAATGACATTCTCCCAGTGTTTTCAGTAGGGGATTTGTTCAATTAATTGTCATTTTGGCCGCAGGATATTCCCAAGTAGCTGACTTTTGTATTCAGCTTCATAACAGTGTTTAAGTATCCCGTTCCTCACGTTGATAGCCTTTCTCCAAGAATATCAGGGCTATCCCCGTCTAATCCGCAAACACATCAAATATAACTGATCTGTAAAAAGGCAAGGCCGATCTTAACACCTTAATAACTATTGATATACTGGTATATACTACTGTAGTACTGTGTATTTTGGGTCTACGGACCACGATAAAGCTGGTGTATAGGGGTGAAAATAGATGCTGTATGTACTTCTTTAACCCGAGAAATTCTTTAATAAAAACAGTTTTAAAAACATAACTCTTTGAGGTAAGTTAAGGTGATATAGAGCAACCAGCCCAAGGCCACCTGGTAAACTTCAGGGCTTAAGTGGAAATTTGAACACAGACCTCTATGATTCAAGTCCAACATTCTTAAGGAGTACAGTGGTACCTTGGGTTACATACGCTTCAGCTTACATACACTTCAGGTTACAGACTCCGCTAACCTAGAAATAGTGCTTCAGGTTAAGAACTTTGCTTCAGGATGAGAACAGAAATCGGGCTCCAGCGGCGCAGCAACAGCAGGAGGCCCCATTAGCTAAAGTGGTGCTTCAGGTTAAGAACAGTTTCAGGTTAAGAACAGACCTCTGGAACGAATTAAGTACTTAACCCGAGGTACCACTGTACATTGTATTGGCCCCCGTTATCGGTTTGAAATTCTGGAAGTATGAAAGTTTATATATTTTCTTCTTTTTTGGCAAACATTGATAGGATTACGACTAGCAAATAATTTCATTAAAGGTCTATTTAGGTATGCGTCTCTGTGCAGAACAAAGACTTTTCTACTTTATTGCCATGCACAAGCTTAAGGAGTCAGAAGAAAAAATGTACGACACTTGCTCTCCACAATCTTTAAATGAGTTGTTATGTTAGCGTACTTTAAACTACATTTTCAATGGTTTAGACTACAAGAAAGTACGACATTAGGCGAGTCACCTAGTCAACCGCCTAGTTTCGCACTTGTACAATGTGATGTGTACTGCTACCGTTTAAAATGTACCTTGTGCCTATGTGCAGCACATTTAGCCTACATTCCTACTTATCTTTTCCCCCTTTTCCCTTTTTATTGAATTATGTTGCATACACAAACAATTAGAACAAAACTTACAGTCGTCAAACAGATTAAGTAAATAAAAACAATCAAAAATTAATACATATTCCTACATATCTTTACGCGGAAGTAAGTTCCACTGAACTTGTTGGGACTACAGTCGTACCTTGAGAGTCGAACAGAATCTGTTCCAGAAGTCCGTTCGATTTCCAAAATGTTCGGAAACCAAAGTGCGACTTCTGATTGGCTGCAGGAAGTTCCTGCAGCCAATCGGAAGCCGCAGAAGCCCCATCGGACGTTCGGCTTCCAAAAATAGTTCACAAACTGGAACAGCCACTTCTGGGTTTATGGTGTTCGGCAGCCAAAACATTTTGAGAACTAAGCTGTTCAGAAACCAAGGTACGACTGTATAAGCAAACACAGAATGGTCTGGCATCTGTTACCAAAGCATTGTGGAAACTCAGTGTGGACTTTGATCATTGGCCTGGATAGGAAAACGTAATAAAAAGGGCAAGTTTCAAACGTTCTCGGTGACAGGGCTGGAAGTTGAAAGTCTATTTTCCAAAGCCAATATTGAGGGCATAGAATATTGGCCACCAGCCTCTGTTAGGTTTGTGCAATCCATAGAAGTACCGAGCTCCGTCTGGACTAGAAATCATCTTTGAATTTCCTGCGTCCCACCCTTTTATAGAGCGAGATTAATAGTGAGTAGTTCGAAGTGGCTACCCACTCTGGCTCTAGCAGATAGCTGATAAGACTTCAGAATGGGTGTACATATAAGAACTTAATAGTCAATCAGAAAAGGGCAAAATCAACAGAGCAGGAGATAAAGTTATGTTATTCTAATGTACATAGCAACTGCACAACTTAATAGAAACGTTTTCATTTACAACATTTAAGTGTTGGAAGTGTCTTGCCCCTGGGCCAGATTTCCATATCTCTTGGGTATTACTTATTTATTTCATAAAATTTATACATGGCTTGATTGTAAAAACTAAAGAACAATTTGAAAGAAAATCACAACTGTATTTAAATACATACAGAAGTAAAAAACCAGAACAGATTAAAATTACCTCTACCTTCTAAGCCTCTGTGTATGTCAGTCCACAGAAATTATTGGAGGCAATTGTTGGGTATAATTTTGCAAATTACTGGGCATACATTTGGGTTACATCTTTTACTGATATTATTCAGGATTACACTCCCACAGTTCAAAAATGTCTGAAAATTAACTTAATGATTTCTGGCAAAAGGAGATGGGCTAGACATTAGAAACACTACAGTAGTTTTGCCCTTTTTGTGGAATTGTTATTAAAATGTTTGGACATTGCTGAAATGGATAAATTGACAGATGCAGTTCATAGGGAAGACTCACAGTGGGTAACTTGCACAACAGATGCATGGGCAAATTTTATTTATTCACGCTGTGGACATATATTGCTTGATAGAAATTAATTTTTGTAATTACATTCTGTGTTTCTGAGTTGTTTGTATGTCTGGATTTAAAGGGCTTGCCAATCGGAAGGTCAGCGGTTCGAATCCCCGCAACAGGGTGAGCTCCTGTTGTTCGGTCACAGCTCCTGCCAACCTAGCCGTTCAAAAGCACGTCAAAGTACAAGTAGATAAATAGGTACCACTCCGGCGGGAAGGTAAACAGCGTTTCCGTGCACTGCTCTGGTTTTGCCAGAAGTGGCTTAGTCATGCTGGCCACATGACCTGGAAAAACTGTCTGCGGACAAACGCCAGCTCCCTCGGCCAGTAAAGTGAGATGAGCGCCGCAACCCCAGAGTCGTTTGCGACTGGACTTGAACTGTCAGGGGTCCTTTACCTTTACCTTTATAGAATGAATATATGAAAGAAAACAGTAAAGCATGGATGATGTTGTGCACTGGCCTAGACCTTGAGGAAATTTCTGCTCCACGTTAGCTTGACCCCCATTGGCTCAAGCCAGCTTGACCAATGGTTAGCGACAATGGGAGTTGGAATCCAAAATATCTGGACTCTGGAGGGCACCAGGTTTGGGAGAGGTCAGGGAAACTAACTAAAGCATTAGGGGATCTGCAGTTGAGGCAAAAGTATTCTCTGAAGGCTTGCTTCTCTCAAAAACAGCTTTCCTGGTTCAGGCAAAAATAAATAAATTCAATATGCTGAAAGAACTTTCCTTTTGAAAATACCATGTACACAATATCGACCTATCCCACTGCCACCTTCATTTGTCAATTTCTTTATTGCTCAAACACATATTTCTTCCAACGAGTTCAGAGCAGTGTATATATGTATACCAGCATGGTTGAGTCAGTATGAGATGGAAGCTAAGATATGCAGAGCAGGGAAATAAACAATATTCAGTGAGTTATTTCAAAGGCCAGTTTATGTGTAGGAATTGTGTTCAGTAGGGTTGTATGTTCAATGAAATGTTTTGCTGTTTTTATAACGGGTGGCAATAGCCAGGCAAATCCTCATTATGCTTTTCGAGATGTTGAAAAAAGGGAGATTCTGTGTTTGATATTTGTTCATGTCAAACTGATATACAAATAAAAGAACATTTAGGTCACATTTAGAGAAGTGTTTACCAAACAAAAAGCCCCACGCCCCATCTATAAACATAAAACAGTGGTACCTCGGGTTAATAACTTAATTTGTTCTGGAGGTCCGTTCTTAACCTGAAACTGTTCTTAACCTGAAGCACCACTTAAGCTAATGGGGCCTCCCGCTGCCGGAGCACAATTTCTGTTCTCATCCCGAAGCAAAGTTCTTAACCCAAGGTACTATTTCTGGGTTAACGGAGTCTGTAACCTGAAGCGTCTGTAACCCGAGGTACCACTGTATCGGGACCTATAGTGGCTTTAGTAGTTAGGCTGTGGATTGGGCTGTGCATCAATCCACAGATTACAGAAATATATCCCTAAATCCATGAGATAAAATCCACAAATTCCCAGGGTGCCCGGCTTATTTTGACAGCTGCATTCTTGGTGAACACCCACCCACTTGGAAGAGTAAGGGTGCGTGGAGAAGTATTCTTGATGCCTGCCCCACAATTGCAAAAGTCCCTTCATTGAAACAAGGCATGCTATGCAGTGATGGGGCCTTTGTGCCTTGGGTCACAACCACACGTCACTTAAAACGATGGGACTTTCCCGAAAGAATGCTGGAAGCTAGTTTGTTAAGGGTGCTGTGAATTGCAGCTCTGAGCGGAGTTAACTAAAGTTCCCAGGATTCTTTGAGGGAAGCTGTGTGCTTCAAATGTAAACTATATGACTGAGGAAATGGAGACTTGTAGGTCTTGCTTGCTTCACCTTTGCCCATAGCGTGAACAGGCCTGTGAATCATTACCCGTTGCCCTTAAAACACAATGTACTGCTCTTAAGATACTCACAGGGGTCAAATGCTTTCGGAATTCCAGGATGCGAACCTCAAGGAAAGGTTACAGGATCCCTTCCTTTTAGGGTGTACACCGTTGCAAGGCAGCAAATAAATAGATGGGGGGAAATGCCCTCATTTGAAGTTGTAGAAATGTTGATGTCTGCAGCAGTTTTTGCCTGGATTGAAAACTCTTAGCAATGGCACTCTAAAGGTCTCGGGTAGCCAATATGAAGTCTCCAGATGTTTGAAAACCATCATCCCAGACCTTTGGCCATGCTGGCTGCAGCTGAGGAGACTTGTAGGTCAACCACGGGCATAGCCAGTATTTTTTATTGGGGGGGGGCAGCCAATGGTTGAGGAACTTTTTTTAGGAAATCAAAGTTGTTCAAATCAACGTTTTCTTGGGAAATCACGGGTAGAAATACCCCATAAATGGGGGTATTTAGCTACGTCCATGAGTCCAACATTATCCCAAGGACACAAGGTTGGCCACTGTTCCTTTCCCCTGATTTCCTCTTGTTTGCTACTTCATTTTCTTTTTTAAAAAATCTTTATTTACTCATTAAAAATTACACATAATGAAAATACACTGTTCTGTTATAATGAAAAGATCTACACCAAAGAAAAGATAAAGATAAAGAAGAAAAGAAGAGAAAGAATAGAGAGAGTTAAAACAAGAAATCTTATCAAGAACATACAATTTTTAAGAGATGTTGTTATATACATATATTCCCAGTAATATTTTCATATTGCTGCCTTACCAGAGTGTAGTATAGCAACAATACATTTATATGCTGCCCATCTGACTGGGTTGGTTAATTTAACTGTGGTTTATTTAAACCATAGTTTAATTTAAACTGTGATTTCAAGTGTTTGAGCAACGTGCCAGTTCATTTTGCTCAATAGTGCCTTTGGCGCTCTCACTGGCTCCTTCCTTCGATGCACCAGGAAGGAAACAATACAGATTGAAGAAAGGAGCACAATCTTTTGAGCAGCATGCACCAGCACACTGCTTGCTCGTACTAAAACATAGTTCGATTTAAACTGATTTAATTTGTGATCTGCAAACTAGGCCAATATGTATAATATACGGCGTAATTCTAGAAATGTTTACTTGGAAGAACGTCCCATTAAGTTCAATGGAGCTTACTCCCAGGATCCTGGCCCCGTAGTATTACAGTCGTGAGTGGAAACTTGATATAAGCGGAGGTTGCAAAAGACCCTATAAACAAATCAGAGGCCCTTGAATGCCGTACTGTGAAAAATCTACTTTCCAATAAATAAATAAGCTGGATGGGATCTGCATTTCTGAGTAAATCTCCTTGAAATCAATTTTGGATAACGACACAAGCAGATTGAAGAGCATAGGTGTAAGATTTACATTCTGCAAATAAAATTTATGTACCCTGAAAGGCAAAGGAGACTTTCGTTTCATGCTTACTATCTTTCATTTTGTATTTCCCTTTAGTGCGCACAAGCACACATGAGTGTGCACCAGCGCACATATTTTGGTGGAACAGCTTTATGCTCTGTTGCATTTGTTTTATAGAAACCTTGTTTTCTTTATTGCCTTTATCTATTACATCTGTAAAACTTATTTAAGCAATGCCAAATCTCTCTTTTGGGCCCTGCATCTAAGACAATCACCACTGTCAAGCTGTTGCAAGGAGATTTGTTGGGTATGACTGTTCATTAAATTGCAAGGAGCTGAGGATGAGGCTGTCTGTCTGGAGCTGATGTGGTTAGTAGCTAGACATGAGGTAAGAGACAATTGTGTCCTGCCAGTTTCTCCTTGCTCTTTTCCTGTAGCAATTTTCTCAGCCTTTTGATACTACGTATTTGCTTCATCAAGTGCTTATTAGTTACCTGGTGCAATTAGTTACTGATGCAACAACCTATTTTCCCCTGTGGCATGTTTGTGTGAGCTCCTCCTCCTTTGTGGTTTTGTTTGATTTTTTACTAATTTGTTTTGTTTCCTTTCTACGATAAAGCGGAGGTACTGTTTATCTGCAATGCAGACTTGACAAAGATAACCAATTACTTATCCTCGTGGTCTACTGAGAATTAAATCCATTTGAAGTTTGGTGCAACAAAAAAGAGTTTGCAGTGCTTCCCAAAAGAGTTGGACCTTGACATTGGACAAGAGAAATATTGTGGGAAGATTATCGCCCTAGTTTTTATGTAATGTTCTCATTGGACTAAGAATGCTGCATGTGAACCATACTAATCTTGAAAACAACTTACGACAAAGGATGGGGAAACTACAGTGTGGTCTTGATATGCTGGGCTTGATCGAAACATAAAACTGTAGACAGATGAGCCCATACATGTGCCGGTATGAATAAAATTATCTCATTCCGCTTTCTCTACATATAACATAATTTTATAAGCCCCTTTCATCTCCCTGCTCTTTTTGTCATCCCCCCTAACTAAAAATCCTAAATGCTTTAGCATTTCCTTATAACAAGGATAGAGAAGGAACTCCTCACTCCCATAATCTCCAGTCAGCATGGCCAATGGAGGCAGAGAAATTAACTCCCATGCCTAGTAGCCATAAATAGCCTTGTGCTGCATTAATTGGTCTAATTCTCTTTTAAAGCCATCTAAGATGGTAGCTGTCACTCCCTCCTTTGGGACCATGTTCCACAGTTTAACTATGTGCTGTGTGAAGAAGTACTTTTATCTGTCCCAAATCTTCCACTGCTCAGTTTCATTGAAGGTCCATGAGTTCTAGTGTCATGATAGAGGGAGAAACATATTTTCCCATCCACCTTCTGCGTGCCATGCCTAATTTTATAAACTCCTCTAATGTCACCTCTTACTCTCCTTTTCTTTAAACTAAATAGTCCCAGACACTAAACTTCTCTTGACAGGGGACTCGCTCCATGCCATGGTTATTTTGGTGTTGGTAGAACCAAAATGTCTTTCTCCAGCTTCTTTGACGATCACTCATAGCAGAGTAAGATTGTCTTCCATAAACACTGTTTTAAAAGTGAGTCCGTAAGTGACTGTGGAGGCCAATTCTGGATCCACACGTCCTTCCACAGTGGGAACATAGGTTTCCTGGTGTGAGTTGATCATGGGGAGGGTTTGTCAAGTGTGCCTTCCTCTTAGCATGTTTCTCCTTTTCGTCCTGAGTTTGAGCGTCATCAAAGCCCACGGCACCTTTGGGGAAGGCTGTTCTCCAATTGGCGCCCTCGCAGGCCAGTGTTTCCCAGTTGTCGGTGTTTATACTACACTTTTTTAGATTTGAGAGAGTCTTTGAATCTCTTTTGTTGACCACCAGCATTACGGTTTCCATTTTTAAGTTGGGAGTAGAGTAGTTGCTTTGGAAGACGATCATCAGACATCCACACAACATGACCAGTCCAACGAAGTTGATGTTGAATAATCATTGACAATGGTGATCTTTGCTTCTTCCAGTACACTGGCATTAGCTCGCCTGTCTTCCCAAGTGATGTGTAAAATTTTTCGGAGACACCATTGATGGAATCTTTCGAGGAGTTGGAGATAGCGTTTATAAGTGGTCCATGTTTCACAAGCATACAGTAAGGTTGGTGGTACAAAGGTTTCCCTGCGAATGTCCAACATCACCTCCATCTCTCAACACCAGCTCTTGTCTCCAGCCTTTAGACTCCAGACTCCCCTCCTGCCTGGTCATCTTCTGCATGACATCTGGCATCAGACTGGAACATGAAAATTTGGGTTCCTTTTCTGTATCTCAAGGAAGGACCCTAGTTCAGTGGCAAATTATCTGCTTTGCATGTAGAGGGTTCCAGGTTCAGTACCTGACATATCTAGATAGGTGTGGAAAAGATTCCTGCTGAAATCTAGGAGAATAACTGCTAGCTACTGAGGACAATACTGAGTTCAATGGACCAAGCTTATTTATTACCAAGCCAGCTCCCTATGCTTTATCTCTGAGATCCTTTTTGAGAGTCAGAACTGTGCACTGCCTTCCAGATGTAGTCACACCATAGATCTACAGAAATACATTAATATTCTGTCCATTCATATTCACCCATTTCCTAATAATCCCTAGCACAGAATTTCCCACTTTTATGCACCGCCACACACTAAATTAGCATTTACATAGAGCAGGCTAACACAACCCCAAAAATCTCTTTTTTGATTATATTCAGAATCCTATCTATATGTATTTGAAGCTAGGTATTCTTCCATGCACTTATCTATAATGTCAGTGCCATTTCACCTAATTTGGAGAGATCCTTCTGGAACCTTTTCCATGCTGGACGGAAGTTTCTTATACTGAATAATCAGTTTCCACTACAAAGTTGGCTGCCTCACTGTTTGCCCTTGACTCCAGATCATGTATATATAAAAAATTTAAAAGCAGTGGTCCACAGATCTTTACAGGGGCTTCTTGCATTCTTACTTCTACTTTGAGCGAAAACAAATACAGTTCCTCTAGCCCTCTGCTTCCTGTTATAAAACTAGTTAGCAGTCCACCACACCAAAGAACTTTTTTTTTTTTTGCTTATTTTTCCATCAAACTCCAGGTAATTGATTTTTGCAATAGCTGCATCTGATTTCTGACCAGATGATCAATAGGTTTTACTGCAGAACAGGAATAAAATCCCCTTGCTTTTTTTTTCATATTCCATATTTGGAATTCAGTTAGGTGCCCATCTTAAATTTTAATTTGCCAAGGATCTGAGATCAATCAAATCTCAGTTGGTTAGAGCACTACTGAGTAATGCAGAAGTTCTTAGCTGTCTTAATATTTACTCATAGTTAGGACTCAATATGTTCAATAGACAGAGCATTTTATATTTTGTATGGTATTGACCCTGTAAATCACTTTGGGACTTCTGGCAATGGGAAGCTATATATATATATATAGAATAAATTAAAGCTGAATTTCAGACAAAAATATTTTATTAGTAAGCACATGGGCTTACATCTTCAGTACTAGTGGATACAGTTGACTTGCAACTTACACATACTAAACTTGTGCAAATTCAACTTTATGCCCTTGGCTGAAAAACATAAAAATAAAAAAGGGCTTCTTGAATCCAGGGGGTGGAGGAAAGTCAGCAATCCTACCCTGGGGAAAGCGTTTGGCGGTACAGTGATAGTGCTTTTTGACAACACACAATTTTGGCTCCGTATGCTATCTCAGAATGTAACCTCTGTGTAAGTTGAGAGTTGACTGATGAATATCACTTCTGAATCTGAGGGCAGGAGTAATCTTATGATTACCATCAGCAGAAGACATGTACAAAGGCTTCTGCTTCTGCAACAGGGCTTTCCCCTCCCCCCCCCCATGTGCCCCCCGAAATTGGCTGTGGGAACTGTGAGGAGAATCATCCAAACAGCAGGAGGGGGGGTGGTTCCGTTTGGCAAGCTGATAAGGATGTAGTCTTAATGCCAAGGGTTCATTGGATATGGCTAAGTGCCCCTGAACTCAGATATGCAGATGACACAACTTTGATGGCAGAAAGTGAGGAGGAATTGAAGAACCTCTTAATGAGGGTGAAAGAGGAGAGCGCAAAATATGGTCTGAAGCTCAACATCAAAAAATCGAAGATCATGGCCACTGGTACCATCACCTCATGGCAAATAGAAGGGGAAGAAATGGAGGCAGTGAGAGATTTTACTTTATTGGGCTCCATGATCACTGCAGATGGTGACAACATCCACGAAATTAAAAGACGCCTGCTTCTTGGGAGAAAAGCAATGACAAACTTAGACAGCATCTTAAAAAGCAGAGATATCACCTTGCCAACAAAGGTCCATATAGTTAAAGCTATCACTTTCCCAGTAGTGATGAAGTGAGAGCCGGACCATAAAGAAGGCTGATCGCCTAAGAATTTATGCCTTTGAATTATGGTGCTGGAGGAGACTCTTCAGAGTCCCATGGACTCCAAGAAGATCAAACCTATCAATTCTGAAGGAAATCAGCCCTGAGTGCCCACTGGAAGGACAGATCATGAAGCCGAGGCTCCAATACTTTGGCCACCTCATGAGAAGAGAAGACTCCCTGGAAAAGACCCTGATGTTGGGAAAGACTGAGGGCACAAGGAGAAGGGGACGACAGAGGACGAGATGGTTGGACAGTGTTCTTGAAGCTACCAGCATGAGTTTGACCAAACTGCAGGAGGCAGTGGAAGACAGGCGTGCTCTGGGCCATGGGGTCATGACGAATCGGACACGACTAAACGAAGAAAAAACAACATGTGCCCCTGTACTGGGAGGCACATGGGGGGTGGAACACCAGTGGGATAGCACTATGCCATGAGAACCCCTGCCCCCCAACAAATGGAAAAACTCAGTGGTTGTAGATGTCCCACCAGTGGTATTATGCTGTCAGAGAGGGAAGTAAATGGGCTGTATTGGGGAAGCCAAGGAGTTGCAGGATCCTAAGCACCCTTGTTTCCACCAGAAGGTTTCTGACCATTAGGTCCAGTCATGGCCGACTCTGGAGTTGCGGCGCTCATCTCGCTTTATTGGCCGAGGGAGCCGGCGTACAGCTTCGGGGTCATGTGGCCAGCATGACTAAGCCGCTTCTGGCGAACCAGAGCAGTGCACGGAAAGGCCGTTTACCTTCCTGCCGGAGCAGTACCTATTTATCTACTTGCACTTCGTTCTTTCGAACTGCTAGATTGGCAGGAGCAGGGACCGAGCAACGGGAGCTCACCCCGTCATGGGGATTCGAACCGCCGACCTTCTGATTGGCAAGCCCTAGGCTCTGTGGTTTAACCCACAGTGCCACCTGTTTCCACCAGAAGGAGCTCTTAATTCCTCCCGTTGACCATGGTGTCAGAGAGAGAAAAGCAAGGAGGGTCAACAACAAAAAAGGAGGGAAAGTACATGCACACACACAGCATAGAATCAAAGAATTGGAGCCTTGGAAGCGACCCCAAGGGTCATCTAGTCCAACCCCCTGCAATGCAGGAATCTCAGCTCAAGCATCCATGACAGATGACCATCCAACCTCTGCTTAAAAACCTCCAACGAAGGAGAATCCACTACCTTCTGAGGGAGACCCTGCCCATTTTTTTTCTCTGAAAAACTTAATGTTTCATTATTTGGGTTTTGTGGAGTAAAGAATGCTTTAGAAAGGACTTCTGTGATACAAGGCTGGTAAGGAAGGGTGATTGTTATTGGGGGAAAAGGAACTGGAGGGCAGAGATTGGCAGCCAGGAAAATAGACTTGAAGGATTGTAGAAGGTCTCTTCAAGAACTTTCAAACCCCTCACTATGACATCTTTTGGTATCTGGAGCTACAGCAGCCGTTGTTGACATAATTTGAGACATGGGCTAGAGACTTGCTTTTTTCCAACAGAAAATCTGATCTCATTTCTGAGGCAAATTTGATGTTGGGAGTTCAGTGTCAAATACATGTATTCTGTGGACAGTAGAGTACAGTCACGACATATTGTTGAAGATACACATTTGATAGCATCTCAGGCTTGTTTTTGTGCATGTGGTGTGGGATAGGTCTTTTACAAGAATTAGAATCAGGAACTACAGTTGGTACAAAACGAAGACACCAGAATACAGATTGGAGTGAAGCAGTCAGTCTGCATTAGACCCATGCTGCATCCGTTGCTTGGGCTGCCAATTTGTTTCCAAGCTCAATTTAAAGTGCAGGTAATACCCTTAAAGGCCCTAAATGGTTCTCTTAAGTGTTGTGTTTCTCTTTATGAGCCTGAAGATCAGTATCAGAAGCCCTGTTCTCTGGCCCATCATTCTTTAAGATCCAATTAGTGGGTACCAGGGATGTGTTTGCCTCAGTTGTGGCACCACAATTGTAGAATTTGCTTCCCAGGAAAGTCCAGTAAGCCCTCCCTCTGCCTGCTTTTAGATGGCATTTGAAGATGTTTGTATTCCAGTAAACAGTCTGCTAGCCTTACTGGTTTTGTTTATTTTCAACTCTGCAGTATATTTATATTTTTTTGTGGTTGTTATATTTGTTACATTGCATATTTTTCATGTAAGCAGCTTTGGAAAATTCATTCAGAGTAATTGTAGCAAAATTTTAAAAGCGAATGAATCAAAGTAAAGATTTAACAGTCCAGTCCTGATGTCCTGCTAGTTATTTGTACAGAAATTTGTTCAAGAGACGAAATATTACTATGTCTCTTCTACTTTCTAAGATTCAAGAAGAAAAGACTTTGGTGCATTGTTGTATAGATTAGAGGCAGACTGTAAGAGCTGCTTATAATGTGCTTTCTTTATTGTGTGTGATGAATCCCTGGACCTTCCCTAAATTCATCAGAGCAAAGCAAAGAAGAATGTGAACAATAGGTGCTGCGGAGTCTGACTCGGGCCTAATGCGAGGAGGCTGTAAAAGCTGTCAAGAAACGTGATTGATTGGCTTTCACGCTGCAGTCCCCAGCGCAAAGCAATAATGTTCCTGCCTCTTTGGAGAGGGTTTTATGTGCCACTCGGGGTCATCACTTATCAGACGAAGGGGCCAACGCTTCAGATGAGGCTAAAGTGCAGTCGATAATTCAGATGAATTTGTGCATGTACTCCCGGAGTGAAACAAGTCGACGCACTTTGTGTTGATAGCGATATTTTGAACAGAAATTTGTGTTAGGGAAAAGCCTTAGCTGGCGCAATTTGTAGTCGACTTTATTTGGGATGCAAAAAGAAGGAAAAAAGATGCAAAGAAAACAAAATTGAGGTATCAATGGCCCGCCCTTAGCGTTTAAAGCAGTTTGGGCACCAATCTTCTGAGGTCACAGTGTCGTTGTACAGCTGTATACAAGTGAAAGGAAAATGTAGTGGCTCTGTGGATCGTGGCAGGTCAAAGAAAGCAAATTGCAGACTGTTAGTAATAAACACGGTAAGCAAAACAATCAGTGCACAGTGTACTGGCGGTGGGGTGTAAAAAAATGCTGTTATGTAATCTTAGTCGGGTAAAGAGGAAATATATAAAATTACTTTCTGGAGTGGCTGGGGCATTTTCTCACTCTATCACCCTCTCGTGGAAAAAGCAACTTATCAGATACCTTACCTGCTTCACTTTCTTGGAGCGAGCAACACATTGGCTAATAATATACTGGCAATATTTTTTATAGCACTATACTGTGTCAAAATACATAAACAGAAGATATACAATATGTGTGTGGAGTCACAAACTAATAAACATCAATTAAATGTTCCACGAACAGGAATGGAAAGAGTGGTGTCACTATTGAAGATCACTAAGATGGAGGCAAGAACGCCTTTTCAAAGTCAGTATCCTGTAAACGTGAGGTGATGGGTGCCCCAAATGTAGAAATAGGGTGCTCCAAGCACAGCAGCAAACAGTACAGTTCTTCCAGGATAATGAACGGTTTCAGTGATAAGTCTTCATCAGCAAATTAATTGTCCACAAAGGTCCATCAAATGGCCATGGATCAGCAATCACTTGTAAGTATAGTAAGCTGAGGACACCTGATCAGATTTATTTATAGGGCAAACAGGAAACTGCTCTCTGGCCACCTACTTTCAGTAAATACTAAGCAAGGCTGTTTTAACCTTTGTTCTGGTATAGAATGCTATTATTTTTCCTTCCTTGTGTTTGTTTACAAAGAGAGTGTCCCTTGGCTAGGAGCCGTTCATTTTAAATAAAACATCTTTGGAGGGGAAACACTACAGAAAATCTAGCAGAAAGGAATGGTGTACCTATTTAACAGATACTCTGGATCCGCATTGAAGAATGTATTGTTGCTTAACAAGCCGACAAAAGCTGTTGATATAGATATAGAAGGACTGTACATTCAGCGAACAAAAGGAAACACTCTCTTCAGCGATGTAATGCCCTGCCTGTCAGTAAACAGAACTGCAGATTCTCAATACACATAAGGGTCTTCTTCATATGTAACTGCTGTTGCATTAGCACATGGGTAGGCAAACTAAGGCCCGGGGGCCAGATCCGGCCCAATCGCCTTCTAAATCCAGCCTGCAGACGGTCCAGGAATCAGCGTGTTTTTACATGAGTAGAATGTGTCCTTTTATTTAAAATGCATCTCTGGGTTATTTGTGGGGCCTGCCTGGTGTTTTTACATGAGTAGAATGTGTGCTTTTGTTTAAAATGCATCTCTGGGTTATTTGTGGGGCATAGGAATTGGTTCTTTCTTTGTTTTTTGTTTGTTTTTTCCAAAATATAGTCCGGCCCCCCACAAGGTCTGAGGGACAGTGGACCAGCCCTCTGCTGAAAAGGTTTGCTGACCCCTGCGATTAGCAGGTGGGTCACATACTGTGGGTGACTTGTGAATGTTGCTGCCACACGGCTGAAGTTAGTGATGTGGTTCTTTCCCACACAAACATCCACACCCGTGTGGCTTAGTCACTGACATAGCCCACAAGACAGGTGCAAGTAGCTCACTTGCTGTTGCAGACACAGCTGAAGGGAGGCTTTGTTATCAGCTGTTATAAAAGAGAAACACAATATTTTTAAAAACAGATAAATATGTATTGTGGTCTGAATCTCTAATCCTGAACACTGGGAGAGATTATCAAAATATAAATACATAATCTTCAGTGCACATGCGGCGTTCCACAGAGTGTTACTGTAATGAATGTTTAACTGATGACAGCCCAAAAGTAAGAATTAAACGTTGGCAGTTTTAGCTATCTCAATAAGGCATTTCATTTGTGTAGCTTTTGAGTCATTGGCAGAAAAAACTGATTGCATGGCAGTTATTAAGATGAAATCTATAGGCTGATGTACACATTTATTAAGGATTCTTTTTTAAAAAAAAATAAAAACCAATCCTATTTTGAATGCAATTCCTCATTTGTGATGGGTACATCTGGCTTAGGTATTTCCCCATTCCTAACAAAGTGAAGACAATGCAGTCTTTAAACGGTACGTGAAATTTAATGCACACTTGCATATTGGAAAAATGCAGTTCAGTGACTTTCACTATTTTTCAGCTGCTGTTTTAAATTGCTGTTTTAAATTCCATTGAGTGGAATAATAAAGGAGTGATCATGTCTAGTAACTGCAGTTGGCCTTTGTAAAGAACGGCTGGTTAAGAGGGTTTATGATTTACACAGGCCACAGCTGGCTGCCAACAGAGCTATAGGAATGTGTTCTCTCTTGGGTCTGGTAGCTAGAGATGAAAAAGGCCCCAGAGCTGGCGCAAAAGGAAATAAAATGCTTTGACTTTAAATAAAGCATCATAATTTATACGAGGCTCTGCTATTCAGTCCCGACGAGATACATGCATCAGCAATAGCTTTTGGGAGGTTGTGCTCATCTGTCTGTCTGATCCCACTGCATTTTGATATCCTCAGCCTGACACAAAGCATTTTTTTCTTTCTCCTGTTCCTCTGCATCTGTCCCCCCCTTCCTCTTAAATGTTTCATTATCTGTTGTTGGACAATTTGCCATCCTTCACACCTGGCGGCCTTTTATAACCATACAAAGCAGTGGGGGAGTAATCACCAAATGCACTTTGAGGTTTATTTACTTGTAGTATACATACGCTCTTCCCACTGAGTTCTTCCATTGGTTTTACAGAGCAGGAGGAAGCACGGGCTTAAAATACCTTTTAGAAGGCAGTGAGGAAGGTTTGGTCTACACCAGGCATAGGCAAACTCCGGCCCTCCAGATATTCGGGACTACAATTCCCATCATCCCTGACCACTGGTCCTGTTAGCTAGGGATGATGGGAATTGTAGTCCAAACATCTGGAGGGCCGGAGTTTACCTATGCCTGGGCTACACAAAACACTTTCTAAGCTGCTTGTTTATATGGAATGAACTTTTTTAAAAACAAAAAGGTATGTGTTGCTGTGCTAGCCTTGTCCTAATAACTACCTCCCTCCCTAAAGGAAGTTAGTTCAGGCCCCTAATTATCTTAAACATAGGTTTGAATGTGCGACCTGATGAGTTTAAGCATATCACCTGAGGCCGTTTCGCTGTTTCCTCATGGAAAAAAGCAGGAAATGAAAATGTCCCTGTGCTGCTTTCAGAAACTTTGAAATTAGTGTGCTGGTATATCCAACCAAATGCACAGCTTTGAGTGGAAGCTGAGCACTGGGGGCAGCCGGGCGATGTAAAACCATCCCATCTGAAAGTTTAGAAATTAATTGGGACACTAAACACAGAAGGACTCATTTTGCCAGACATTTGAGCTCCAGCTACAAGACCTCGCCTACATTTCAGAAAACCTTTGGAGCATGCATGAACAGAGTGAAAACGTTCAGCTCTGTTTTGGCAACAATTGCCAGTGTAAAAAAGGCAAGCCACAGTGCTTTGTGAGGCTCATACTGAATAGAGAGCTATGGATGGTGCCCTTTAGAGTAGCTGCAGCAATGTGCAGAGAACAACTTTGCTGTTCTATGTAGCTCAGGGGTCAGCAAACTTTTTCAGCAGGGGGCTGGTCCACTGTCCCTCGGACCTTGGGGGGGGCGGACTATATTTTCAAAAAATACAGTGGTACCTCGGGTTACATACGCTTCAGGTTACATACGCTTCAGGTTACATACTCTGCTAACCCAGAAATAGTGCTTCAGGTTAAGAACTTTGCTTCAGGATAAGAACAGAAATCATGCTCCGGTGGCGCGGCAGCAGCAGGAGGCCCCATTAGCTAAAGTGGTGCTTCAGGTTAAGAACAGTTTCAGGTTAAGTACAGACCTCCGGAACGAATTAAGTACTTAACCTGAGGTACCACTGTATATGAACGAATTCCTATGCCCCACAAATAATCCAGAGATGCGTTTTAAATAAAAGGGACACATTCTACACATGTAAAAACACACTGATTCCCGGACCGTCCGCAGGCCGGATTTAGAAGGTGATTGGGCCGGATCCGGCCTCCAGGCCTTAGTTTGCCTACGCAGGATGCAGTCTGCAAGGCTATGTGCATTATGAGCCTCTCCTCTAATGGCAAATTACCAGAAGGGAGGCTATTGCTGCTCATCACATATAGTATTGGTGTAGGCCTGAAATTTTACTGTTATCTGATGATTGCAGCTTTTTGATTTGTTCCCATTTGGAATCAAGCCCAATTTTGGTGTTTTCCGGGATAAATCCCTTTTCCTCCTTGTTCTTCCCTCTTTGGAAAGCTAAATTCATAGCCAGTTTTTTCCTTTTATTCATGAAGGCACCCATACTTCAACAGCTGAGCACCTGAAAGAACTGGGAAGAATGGGGTCAGCATTTTTGTTTCTTTTTATCTTACACCATTTGCAATTTTAAAATACTGAAATCCATCTTGCCCGTTGTTTCTCCTGTCGTTGTTGTTCTGTGTGCTTAAGCATCAAATAACATCGAAGATACATGGGGCTGATGCATGTATTTCTTTCCAGAAGAGAATATGGAATCCCTCTGCTTTCCTCCATAAAAGGTAAAGGAAGCCGGCGTACAGATTCTGGGTCATGTGGCCAGCATGACTAAGCCGCTTCTGGCGAACCAGAACAGCTCACGGAAACGCCGTTTACCTTCCCGCTGGAGTGGTACCTATTTATCTACTTTCACTTTGAGATACTTTCGAATTGCTAGGTTGGCAGGAGCAGGGACCGAGCAACGGGAGCTCACCCCATTGTGGGGATTCGAACTGCCAACCTTCTGATTGGCAAGTCCTAGGCTCTGTGGTTTAGACCACAGCGCCACCCGAGTCCCTGCTTTCTTGTATAGAAGGCAATATTTCTACTGTGGGGAAGTGGGGGGGGGGAACTATGATGTAAACCACTGAACCAAGTAGCGTCCTTCAAACATAGTGACATGAAAGCAGAGTACTCAAACATGCTTACTTTAAATAAATAAATAAAAATCAGTATAAGGTTTTTTTTGTCCAATGTCAAAAGTGCCTTTCTGAATTTGAATGGTCTCTGCTTCACTTGAAAGGCAAGATATTCCATTTTGGTCTTAAGAACAGACTGCTATTAGGGTGTTTCTAGTGTTATTTAACTAACACTTTGATCTGTAATTTTCTAAACGATTAGTAAAGCGCTTTTGCTTCTCTCCTTTTAGAAAGAGGAATTATTAAAATGTGGGGGGGGGGGGCGACAACAAAAAGCCATGGTAATCTCAGTTTCTAATATGAGCTCCTAGCACATCTTTCTCCTCACAAAGTGGATGCTAAACTGTAGTAGCAGTAATTGAATAAGTGCTCCCCACCCCCACCCATGCTCTTTAATTAAGGCCTGAACACTTGTTTGAAGAAAAACCCTGGAAAGGGAAACCTCAGAAAGCTCAACCTGAGACCTTGTGTGTGGAGCATGAGTTGGAAAATCGATTCAGTCAAACCTCACCTTTGTCAAGAATTCGCTTGGTGGCCTTTGTGCATGATGCCGCCGCTCTGCCTCAGACCCCCATATGCAATACCAGAGTAATAATATTGATGTAACTTAGCACAGCTTGTTGAAAGGATTGCTGAAATAATTGTGTGATCTGCTTCTGAGCACTTGGAATGTGCTATGCAAATGTTAAGCATTTTTTCATAACGCAGTCAATAAAGGATAGCCTATACAGTGAAGCAACTTAGTACTTTAGTGTGGCACTTTTGGGGGCTGCTATATTAGAATGCTTAATTTAAGCCTCTTTTCAGTCAAGGCAGGGAGGGGGGAACCCTGTGGGTGCCAAGGATGGGCTGTGTAGGTACATGTGAACCCAAGGGTGCCATGTTTGCAGCCTCTGCATTAGAGGTTGAACATGCCTAATCTGGGTGCTCCTTTGCATGCAATCCATTTTTAAAAGGTTAATTAAAAGATCTCCTGAAGCTCTTTGCTACATATCATGTTTATCAATGGTGTGCTATTCAACTACAGTCATACCTCGGGTTACAAACGCTGTGGGTTGTGCGTTTTCGGGTTGCAGACTACGCCAAACCCGGAAGTACCAGAACGGTTTACTTCCGGGTTTCGGCGCATGCGCAGAAGCGCAAGATGATGTCACACGCATGCGCAGAAGCGGCGCTGCGGGTTGCGAACATGCCTCCCGCACGGATTACATTTGCAACCCGAGGTACAACTGTACAAGAAGGGAGAACTTTTCAAGAATGGTGCCCCAAATATGGAACCCCCTTCCCAGACAGACATTGCAACCTTTTGTGCACAAGGAAAAAGCATTTTTACTTCCCCAGGCTTTATTATTGCTTTCTAAAGCATTTAGATATTCTACATGTTGGTTTTGTTGTTGTTGTTGTTTTAAAAAAGCATTTTAAGTAAGTTTTTATTTTGCTCTAAATTGTATCATATTAACATTTTGATGTTTGCTGCCCTGGGCGCCTTTGGGAAGAAAGGCAGGATACAAATGTAACAGTAAATAAATAAGCACTGACATTTTAACCTGCTGCAATCCTGACCTGCCTTTAAGGGTTTTATGTTCTTGGTTGTTGTTTTTATTGTGAATATCTATTTTATAATATGTTGTTGTTTGCAGCGCCCTGGAATCCCAAAGGCATGAAGGGCAGCACGGGAAAGTTTTGATCCGTAAATTGAGAAATAATTAAAATCAGCTCCCCTGGGCTTAAAACATGGCACAAAATCCAGGCAAAGTTTGATCACTTCTTTCTGCTGGTTTGCTGCGCACCTCCCAGAGTGGCTCCGGTGAGCAGGTTGACATTCCTGTCTCCTTCTCCAAGGACAAGGGTATTGACTTAGCTCTGAGCTCTCTTCTGACCTCTGCAAAATCAGCCTCCCTGGTGACAATTTTCTCACCAGAAGCCATGTTAGGCTATTGCAGCAGAACGTAGAAGAACCCTGTCATAAATTTGTTAGTCTTTCCAGGTAGAAAAAAAGCTGTTTGTTATTTCCCAGGACCTTCCCCAAGAGTTTTCCTCCTGCTAGTTCCCCCCTCCCCCAGTTCTGGGTTAGCTAAGGAGTTTTCTTCCATTTTTATTTTTCTTTGTGCGGCGATGCCGTTGTATTTTGCTGCTACAAAATAGTTTCCCCTCTCTTTCCTGCTGGTGTGCTTATGGCAACACTCACAAAGTACAGTGGATCTGGCATTGACAGTCAGAGAACAACATAGAGTGCTCTGTTCATAGTGAAAAATGTACTAGGCAGGCTTGGATATATTGTTCATCTTGACTTTTTGCCACCCTCTGGAAACAATGCGTAACATTAGCTTTTTTCGCCATTACTTCTGTGTGTGGATTGGCTAAGTCTTCTAAGGTTTCACGATCTTCTGCCACAGTCTTCACACATCCCATAGCTTCTGACTCTGGTACGTCTTCATTTCACTAAAGTTCAGTGTCAGACTTAAGCATGCTTCCTTAAACAGGCAGCTAACATTTTCTATTGGCTAATCAAAATTTTGTGACAAGACGGACAGTTTTCCTAACCTTCTGATTCCACAGGCTCTGATGAACCAAAAGAGAAAAAAGAAACATTCAATAGTGTTGGGCTGCGTGTCTCAATCTCTAGCCTCAATTTCTAATAATGTACAGTGGTACCTCGGGTTACATACACTTCAGGTTACATACGCTTCAGGTTACAGACTCCGCTAACCCAGAAATAGTACCTCAGGTTAAGAACTTTGCTTCAGGATGAGTACAGAAATCGTGCGGCGGCAGCAGGAGGCCCCATTAGCTAAAGTGGTGCTTCAGGTTAAGAACTGTTTCAGGTTAAGAATGGACCTCCGAAACGAATTAAGTACGTAACCAGAGGTACCACTGTACTTTCAGTCCCAGATTGAATTTAGCAATACTAAGGGCCCCAGATTCAATTTACTGTGTTCAGAATAGGTGGATCTGAGTCTTTACTTCACAACCTTGCAAAATTCATATACAGTAATATGTATCTCCTCATTGGATATTGAGTTCATTGTTTGAAGGGGAAATCGATTATTTACTCTACCCTTTGCTAAGCTCTGCAGAGAAGGTTGACTTGGTCCCAAACCTTCTACGTTTTTCAGTTACTGTGCTCTAAACCAGAGGTGAGAAATCTTTGGCTTTCCAGATGTTGCTTGCTGGGGATGATGGAGTTGTAGATGTAGTTGTAGCAATGTCTGGAAGGCTGAAGTTTTCCCATCCCTGCTGTAAATATTGAAGCTCCTTTGAAAGCGGTGTTAGGAAGAGCTTGTTCTTTGGCACCAACCTCCCAAGTTTTTCCGCTGTTTAGTGACTCACTTGTGGAACGGTGTCTTTGACACATGGCCAGCTGCACAAAAGTAACTGACTGGAAAGGGGCTTAGCACTCGTATAAGCAAGCTCAGAAAGGGCAAATCTTTCTGGTAAAACTCTGGAAATGGCCACTTGGAGAATACGTATTCTGGTAAGCGACTGGACTTATTGTTTGCAGGAGGAAAGTTAAGCAAGCTTTCCTACTGCACAAGAAAACTAAACCTTTCTGCTGTCACCAATGGGACTTTACTTTAAAGTGCTCGCGTTTCACAAGATCATGTCATACTTTTATAATTTAGTCAAGATGTGTTTGAGTGACAGTGCAAGCACACATTTCTGTTGACAAGTAGAGCCTCAGTACTGATCCCTGAATTGGCTCAAATGTCTATTTTCCAGTGGCACCAATGAAGTCAAATAACTTTGTTGATGCATTTTGTTCAGGATTATTTGGGATTAGTTTATACTAAGCCTGTTGATCGGTTTATTGGGTACAGTCTACAAAATCTGGTTCTTCTTGCAAACAATGGTTTGGATCCAGGCTTAGGAATACATAGTATAGACTCATTGAAATCAATGGGATATATTAGTCATAACTTGCTTAATTTGATTTGAATGGGTCTGTTCTATAATTTCGGAGCCAACCTTCTGTTATTTATATCCGTTTGGACCTTACAGACTGCGTCTTGAGAATTTTTGAAACTGAATTCAAACCAAAAATAAAACAGCCTTTTAATAAACAGTTTATGCATTTCCCTGGTGCTTTGTTCTTGTCCCCTTTCTTAAACAATATCCCAATTCCAGCATTAGATTGGGGGGGGGGGCTTTCCCAGACATTTCTGATTTATGCCACCCTTTGTATCCAAGTTTCTTAGCGCGATGTAACACAGCTTAGAAAGCAAAGGGCTGCTAGAGATGCAAATAGAAAAGATTGGGGGTGGGGGAGGCGAGAGCTTATTTTAGTAGCCCAGCCAGCTGAATATTGACCAGCTGTCTTCCTGAGAGAGAAATAAATGGTGGTGAATAAGCTAGAGTCTAGTTTTCCAAGAAGCTCAATGATTTTCCCAAATCAATACAACTCATCAGGCTTCAGAACAAAGGCTGCAAGGGATGTGACAGTGATGGAAGTGGCCATGTGTTCTTTTGAGTATTAAAGCACAACAGCCCATGGGGAAACAGACCCTTTTCAGTTATGGTGTTCATTCCTCCTTCAGCTTTCTTTGGAAGCAATCTTCAGATTTTTTAACGTATATATTTTCTTTTTAAAAAAAAAGAAGAAGAAAGGATAAAAAGACTGTCTCCTTGACGGCTAGACACAATAGGTTCAGGAAATAAATCTTTTTTTGCGTGCAAATGCTACTTTTTTTCTATCAGCGGATTAGTAACTGCACCATGTCCTACAGATTCTCCTTGTGCGTGGGTTTGCTCCATATTATACTTGGCTCGGAAAGCGTTTTTCTATTATGATTAATCTGCACCAAATCACGCAGGTTATAGGGCTTATTATTTTGCACGAGGCAAGCAGTTTGTCTAGGACATCTGTCAAGAGATAAACGTAATTTTTAAAGCCTCGGTGTATAAATTGTGTGGAAATAGGATCAGGAGTCTTAGAATGAGCAATTAGCAAAAACAAACCCACACCAACTTTGCTGAAACGGTCAGCGACGCACCGCTACCTACCAGCTATTTTTGTCCTTCAGCCCTTTTAATCTTTAAACTCACTGTGTTTTTCAGGATTAACACCACAGCAGCACGGTCTCAGAGGTTTACGGTTGTAGCAAGAGTGCACCAGGGCATAAAGTGTGCCATTACACTGCTTGTCACTAATGCAGCCCTATCTCTTTGGCTCCCCTGCCATACATTATTCGCTGGAGATAAAATTCAGGGTGACTAATCACAGTTCTGTTCCAGATGGTTTGATTACAGGGTGTGCTCAAAGGGAGATTCTTTCAAACGTATAGCATAGCAGTAGATCTCTTTGAAATAATAATAAATATACTGTACACCCCTTCTCCACTCTTACATATAGCATATGGTATTTTCAGATATTTCCATTACTAGCATTTGCTAAATACACATCTGATAGGCTGACAGTCCAGTCCTTAAATGAGGGATGATATAGAGCACAGTAATTCAGTTTACATTAATTTACAGAATGATTGTATTGTTTGGGGTGGGGGAAAATAGAGATTACATAGTGCAGCTACCAACACCATTTTCTGAGCCCTGCTGCCTCAAGCCAGGAGGTGGGGAAGATTTTAAGTCTTCTTTTTTCATATTTATAAAGTTACCAAGTGCGAAAGATTGGAAGCTGAGTAAACTAAAAGGAATAAAAAGAGTTCTACAATTATAATTTTTTAATTGTATGAAATGGCTGGGTCACGGTAAAGGTAAAGCTTTCTTAATCAAAAATGTATTCAAGAGCCGCCTAAATATCAAAATGCTAGGCGGTTGTCTGATTTCAGCTGGAAACTTATTCTATCAGGTTGTATCTGCAACCCTAAAAGCCCAGTTTCTAGTGCATTCTAAGTGCACCTCTGGGGCATTTTCTTCTCTCCCCTCCCCCTGTGTTTCTCTTCTTTTTTTACCATCAAGATTCTAGTTACCTAAAATCAACCACAGTGCAATGGCCTTGGAAAATAGGGCTTCTGACGTTGTATTGGTGTCTTCTCCCATGGATCGTAAGGGAATAAAATTTTACAACTAATAAAAAGTTACTTTGAAATACCACGAAACAGTGAGAATGGCATGCAAAAATTGTGAGAGCTAATTCCTATAAGAAGACCCACTGTAATTTTAAGTCAAATTTCTGCGTGAATACTATCATCAGATATGCATGTTTTATACTACAGTGAAGTATGGTCATCAGGAAGTAGGATGGGCAGATCTTGGTTCAAATTCGTACTCAGACATGAAGTTTACTGGGTGATCTTGGGTCAGTAACCCTACTTGGCAGGGTTGTTGTGATGATATAATGCAGGGAAAGGATCCTATATGAGACCGTGGGAATTAAGGTAGAATATACATGTGATAAATGGAGAATAATAATTAAAATGTAAAGGCTTTGTCTCAGATAAGTGAAGCAGTTTTTTCCCAAGTGGAGTCATGCTCTCATGATAATGGGGTTATACTTCACATCACCGTCATATTTCTGCCATGGGTGATTGGGTGTGAAGCTTTTCACAAGTACAGCTAATCCCTTTATATAGTATAGGGAACGAGCCCGTGGCAATAGGTTATCCATATGCTTCGTTGAACATATTTTTTATTTTACAGATGTGTTTGTGTAATTAGGAGCATCTGGGAGATACATTGAGTTCAGATCTTAAACCACCTCCCCCTCTGCTAGCACTATCTTGTGTAATAGTAATAATAATGATGGTGATGATGGCGATGATGATTTATTATTTATACCCCGCCCATCTGGCTGGGTTTCCTTGCTATCTGGCTGTCATGATCACCTATTTGGTATGCCAGTGACATCATCACAGCTGCTTGGTAGCCAACTCATGCCCATGCAGTTTTTTATATTTTATGAAAAGGTTTTGACGTATATAAAAAAAGATGCCCACAGATGAAGCTACAGTCAAGCAAAGTAGTCTATTCCAGGCATGTCCAACACGTCTACTGGTCAATCGTTGGGCGTCCGTGGTCAGCTCAGCAGCTTTGGTGAAGGCTCCCTCCCCAAAAAAGCTCAACAACTCTGATCAAGCCATTGGGTAGATCACTGTCAGCTTTTTAAATGTGGGATCAGATTGCAGTCTCTTGGGAGTTGGACATGCCTGGTCTATTCCAACTCCCTGGCGAATAGACATTCTGTTGTGGCGACTGCAACCCAGGTTTAAGGTGCCATTTAGCACCTGGCTTATATATCTGACTTTCTAACACTGATCTGTAGGTGCTTGGGCTGCCCAGTGTCAGGAGGTATGATAGTAAGGCTCCCACTGGAGAATTGTCTCCCAAGTGCTTTGCTTTATATCCCACTTAGGACTAGTTATTCACATTATGCGAGAGAAAGCAAGTGGGTGCCCTTTGGGAGACTGGGGTGTAGGAGCTCAATAACCCAATATCTGGGCTAAGAGACTGTGCCCCCAGATTGTAATCCATTTACTTTGTCCCATAGAGTTCATTGGGAGTCATTGAGAGCAGAGTCCATGTGCATATTGCCACCTCCCAATTTCTGTTTCTGGAGCGTGGCGGAATTTGAGGGCTTTTCAATCATGGCACAGGGCTGAAAACCAGCTGCGAGAAAGAAAGATTGATGTCAAGGACAAGCATCTATCCTCTCAGCCTCATAAACTCTTGCAACTCCTTAAACTGAGGAAGGAAATGTTAACGCCACCAGTATTTGAGAGCTTTTGCTTTGAGGGACAAGTGCTTCCTTTCTCAAGAACTACAGCACCCATCTCTCGTGTTTGTTTTATTATAAAGGGGGTGGGGATCTTTTCATCGATCTCCGCGCTTGATCAGTCATCTTCTGTTTCCAGGGTCTGATTTTGATAACGGTGGCAGGGAAGTTCTTTACTCGCATGTTAAGCTACCAGTAAACAAGACCACAAAATTTCTTAAGCCATAGAGCGTATAAGGCAGAAGGGAGCCAAGACTGTGTTTTCATTATATCCATTTCCATCTACCGCTGTTGTCTTTCCAGTTGCATGCTTCCTGGTGAAGCCGTTTATTCGCTTGACCCATTTCTGTGGTGGGTTTGCTGAATTAAACACTCTGACTTCATTGCTTGCTCTCAGAAAACATTCCTATGACTGAAGAGGGGAAAGCAGATGTGGATAAGGCAATGAATCAATCCTCCTCCTGTTTTCTTCTAAAGCAGAAGGAAAATATCCATCATCTTTGTCTTTGTTCACCCATCGAGTACTTCTATGATTTTAGGGGGTTTTTTATGCAATGAAAGAACGAATGTGTCTCTTACAGATGCAATTTTCCTGAAATAAAACCTGGATAGGGTTTTTTAAACAATCATAAAGGGGGGGGGGACGGTACTTGAAAAATAATTGCTCCCCATGCCTTTAAAGCACCAAAAACAAGTGGAAGTGAACTTTGAAGATCAAAATCTGGTGTTGATTGAAATTTTTCTCTCAAATATGAAACTACTTTTCCCATTCCTGAAGAGTATTTCAGATATATTTAACTGCTTTAAGAGACACCGTCCATTGTAGCAGCAAACAACAGAAAAACTAGGGTCTGTTTACACCAGCACTTCTGTTATTAATGCCCCTTACTAAATGTTGTTGTTGTTCCTGCTTTGTAGTAATGTGCTTATTAACATTCACTTCAAAATGCTTCTCCTTGTGATTGGTGGGGAACAATTTAACTTTTGGGGATACACTAAGCTTTTTGAAAAAAAAAATGCAAATATCCATCAAGACAACCATACCAAGCCCTATAATGAAGTCTAGCTTCAATGCTTACAAGGCAAAAGGTTGTGGTGGTGGACTTTGAGGCTTGTGCTGGCGAATTGTGCATAGTCGGACAGTTGATCATCTGGAGATGATATACAATACCTATAGTGGACTAGTGGTCATAAAAACCCTCATCACTCATACTAGATAATGTTTGCCACGGACATTAAACACATATAAGTCACATCCACAACATACATTTAAAGCACATTTAATTCATTTAAAGCACACAGCTCCCCCCACAGAATCCTGATAACTCTAGTACAGTGGTACCTCAGTTTAAGAACAATCCGGTTTAAGAACAATTTGGTTTACAAACTCTGCAAAACCAGAAATAGTATCTTGGTTTGAGAACTTTCCCTCAGTCTAAGAGCGGAATCTGACGGTGAAAGGGCACCGGCAGTGGGAGGCCTCATTAGTGAAAGCACGGCTCGGTTTAAGAACGGACTTCCGGAACAGATTAAATTCCAAGGTACCACTGTATGTTGAGGTTTCTGGAAACTGTAGCTTTTTGAGGTATACACTACTCTTTCCGGGATTCTTTGGGGGAAAGCAATGTTCTTTAAATATACTGTGTGGAGGTGGGTATGGTCACGCATCTATAGCTCCACTTGTGTGCTTTCCTCCTCCTCCTCCTCCTCCTCCTCCTCCTCCTCCTCCTTCTTCTTTAAGTTGAAGTATTGTGGACTGTGCACTTAGTGTTTATGTCACATACCGCCTTGTACATGAGAGCCACATGTCCTATTTTCCACCAGACATATTACATTTCTGGATTGTGTAAACTGGCCTTGAGAATGTTTCCAACATGTAAATACTATATAGAAGCAACTCTGTTTTGAGAGCAGACATGGAGGGGAATCTTTTTCTTTCTTTCTTTGTACAATTTTTATTAAATTTTCTGTTTTACAATTTAGAATACTTATTTTACATCCTTAAGATATCAATGACTTCCCATCTTCTCTTCCCATGGTTCATTTTGCATATAATAAATCCCTGCATATTTTACAAAAACTATACCATTCAGTATTCCATTATTGCATCCATCAAAACTTTTTTACACTGTTGAATTTATTTTAATGCCGCCAGCGTTTTCAGCTGTACACAATTTCCTCCCATAGAGCCAATAAACGTTTTCCAGTCTTCTTTAAACATATGTTCTTCTTGTTCTCTTATTCTATAAGTTAAGTCTTCGAGTTGTGCATATTCTGTCAACTTAAGTTGCCATTCTTCTTTAGTTGGGACCTTGCTCGTTTTCCATTTGGGGGCTAACAAAACACGGGCCGCAGTAGTAGCATAAATAACCTTTTCTGATGCCTGGGAATTTCAGTCTGAATTATCCCCAACAGAAAGGATTCTGTTTGGGGGCGGGGGGGGGAGTAAATTTAAACATTTCCCCCCCAATTCATTATGGATCATTTCCAAGTAGTCTTTTACCCTTTTACAAGTCTACCACATGTGAAAGAACGTTCACTCCACCTCTTTGCATCTCCAGCACTCAGACTTATACATCTTAGCAAGCCTAGGTAAAGGTAAAGGGGCCCCTGACCATTAGGTCCAGTTATGGCCGACTCTGGGGTTACGGCGCTCATCTTGCTTTATTGGCTGAGAGAGCCGGCGTACAGCTTCCGGGTCATGTGGCCAGCATGACTAAGTCGCTTCTGGCGAACCAGAGCAGCGCACGGAAACGCCATTTACCTTCCCGACGGAGCGGTACCTATTTATCTACTTGCACTTTGACATGCTTTCGAACTGCTAGGTTGGCAGGAGCAGGGACCGAGCAACAGGAGCTTACCCCGTCGCGGGGATTTGAACCGCTGGCCTTCTGATCGGCAAGTCCTCGGCTCTGTGGTTTAACCCACAGTGCCACCCGCATCCGTTCTTAGCAAGCCTACTTAGAGTTAAATACCATCTTTCAGTCCCAGGGAATGGAAGATTCCCCTAGCATGCATAAAGCCACCCTGAAACATTTCACACTAACTACATGGAGTTACACCCCACAGCTGTGGTTCCTGGCATCAACCGTGCTGCCCATTCTGCACTTCTGAGCAAACGCTCCTTGCCAGAGTGCGGTTCTGAGCATTGAGCCTCGACTTACCCAGTTAAGGGCACTAAATAAGCCTTGAGGGACTGCAGAGAGCTGCTGCCATATCACGTTTGCAATAGAGGGCTAGATCGTTCCTTGACCCGTCTCCATGTTGGGTGGTGTTCCACATCCACAAAGCCGTTCATTAACTGATACGCTCAGCATAATATCTGTTTCCTTGGTGAAGCTGCACATTTTCAGGGTGTAAAATTACCTGGCCTTTGCTAACCGCGTCCAGAAATAGCTGCCATAGATTTGAATAACTCGCCGATTTCAGACTTGGCTTTTGTTTAATCACCGTTGACCAGGCTGTTCCCTGCTTTGCTCTGTTATAAGAATTTAAGGTCTCAAATATACAAATTAAATGTTCGTAAATTTGCAAGGCAAACACATACATAAGTGTGTAAACCACGTGTCTGAAATAGCACAAGAGAACAATCCTGAAACCATTTTGACTCTCCCAAATGGACTTCAAATGTTTCTCTGCAAGGAGGAATGAAATGGGAAAGCCTCTCCATTTATCTTTTCTTTACCTGTCTTTAGGGTGCCTTTGTGTATGAATAGGGTGAGCCTGTGACCTGGATTCAGGAGATAAAGTGTTTACCATCACAAAAGAATGGCTGGGCTGCCCAAGTAAGCAATCACTGGCCATGGTCAGGTATCCTGGCAGACAGGAGTTCTGCTTTAGACCGCCTCCTTCTGTGATGTATGTATGTTTTTGGGGGTTAGTCTTGAGCTACAGGGACGCGGGTGGCACTGGGTTAAACCACAGAGCCTAGGACTTGCCGATCAGAAGGTCGGTGGTTTGAAAGCCCGTGACGGGGTGAGCTGCCGTTGCTCGGTCCCTGCTCCTGCCAACCTAGCAGTTCGAAAGCACGTCGAAGTGCAAGTAGATAAATAGGTACTGCTCCGGTGGGAAGGTAAATGGCGTTTCCGTGCGCTGCTCTGGTTCACCAGAAGCGGCTTAGTCATGCTGGCCACATGACCCGGAAGCTGTACGTCGGCTCCCTCAGCCAATAAAGCGAGATGAGCGCCGCAACCTCAGAGTCGTCCGCAACTGGACCTAATGGTCAGGGGTCCCTTTACCTTTACCTTGAGCTACAGGGTGGGCAGTTTCCAAAGTCTATATAAGAGCTTGCACACCTTATGTGCAAACCACACCGTGGTTCTGGGTTCCTTCTCCCTCCTGCGTGTGGTGAATGAGGACCCTGTTGCAACAGTTTAATAAAGATCAGGCCTCCTAGCTGCTTTGCTTCTCAATATTCTCTGATTGGCCTCTTTTATTTTCTCCTACCGATAGGGAACCCACTTAAGGACTCCATACGGGCTCTTGGATACCCCATAAGGGAACAGGAGCAGTTTTTGTTTACATCAGCGCCCAGCTTAATGCCTCCTTGCTTCTCTGGGTATGTCACCATTTTGCAAGTGCCCTTATTTTTGGCTTTCTCCTTGTGTGATCTGAAGAGCAGCTTGCATGCTCTCTTCATTTGCTTGTGTATATGGACGCAGAGCGGTTTAGCAGGCAGCAACCTTTCATCATGTTGACAAGCCTAGTTAGAGCAAACAAACCAGAGCATGGGTACAGAAGCAGGAATCAAAGCCGCTCAGCTTATCCCTGGCTCTCTCTCTCTCTCTCTCCCTTCCCTTCCCATCCCCCTCGCCCTGCTGCTCCTTGCAAGGGCTCTCGTGTTACATCACTATTTCCCTTTGAATCTCGCTTTTTTGTGGCCTGTGCTGCAGTGCTCAGCCCAGCCAATCAGGCGGCAGCGTTCCCAGTGCGGGCCGGCCAATCCAGAGCCGGCGTTTGCTGGAAATATGAAGCCCTTAGGGGAAGGCAATAACAAAAGCCTTTCACTGCAGACAAATGTTAAGTGTCTGTGCAGACTTTTCCTGTTTTTAATTTTATTACTCCAAGAATGGAGGGCTTGTTGTTTCTTTCATGTTTCCCTTTCAAGCAATTTTAATTATACATTTGTGCTACATCAGAGACTTCGGGAACAAAGTGATTCAGCCTATTGCATCTGAAGCTGAAAAAGCGCTAACCTTCTGGCAATACAAATATATTCCAGTGCTGTAAATATAGATGACATGCTGGAGAATTTTAAGCAGTTGGAAAGGTCTCTGACACCCCACGCGGTGCCCTAGAGAGCAAATGATGAGAAAAACAGACCACTTTTTTTCCTCATAGTTTTATCGGGTGCTTTAAAAAGCGGGGGGGGGGGGGAGTGGTAGGGATGAAATGTGTTTTCCCAGCTGTGAAATTTGCTAAAAGCACAAAAAGAAAAAGAAAAAAACCCTTAAAGCACAGAAACACATTTAATTTTAATTGCTGTTAGTCATACCTTAGCAAAGGATCTTATCTTATGTATCTGGAGTTAGGCTTTTCCTATTTTTTTAAATAGACTGAAGTCAGAATTTGTACACTCTGCCGTCGTTTAACAATAACAAGCTAAAACCATGCAGGGAACCATCTTTTCCCCCCTCCTTGATACGCTGTTGGAAATGCTTAAAGGAAATCCCTTCTTCCCTAGTACTTTAGCTAATAGCATTTCAAAATACTTTCCTGCTGTTAAAAGGGCCCTGAGGAAATAAGTTGCAGGTTACATGTTTTCTTTACATTGGTGTAGGAGTCTGGGGAAAGGTTGAATGCAAAATTAGAAATCGCACTGCTGACGTAAAGTGAGCCGACAAGCTGGAAACACAAGGCGCAGTTTCATTATTTATTTATTTACTTTATTATTTCACCAGTTTTTTAAAAAAAGCCGGAATTGGAGCTAGGAGACACAAAGGTGTATTGTGAGGGGGGTTAAAAAAAAAACTCATTCAGACTTGGCGATTGGTGTTAAATATTTAGAAAGAATTTCTTTGCAGCTAAATGGTATCGTTGCTTCAGGCTTTTTTGATCACGGCTTTTAATGCTCTGAAAGCAGAAATGACTGTTATGTGTACGTCTGTACCATATCTAATGAATTAATGGTGTCATTGCTCAGTATCACAGTTCTTGTAAATCGCTTTTATTTGTGTGATCGGTGCTGGAGAATAACCCAGTCCCTCCCCCTTTTCTGCTTAATGACTGCAGAAGAGGATTTATTAGCCCTCGGATTTTCAGTTTGTATCTTTTCCTTATAAAAAGAACATATGAAGCTTTAGAAAGAAACACACACCCATATGTTATTTGGGGGGGGGGGGGGATGATTGTGTTTAGATTGTGGTTAAGATGAATGAATGGTGCCCAGTATCAGCTTCTAAATAATACATAGAGTTTGTCTGTATTTAATGCTACACTGTAGTGTGTTATTTCAAATAAATAAAGTCAACATTGTATTTTTTGAAGACAAAGCAGATTCTTCACCAGCCACCTCCTGCTCCAAGCACTAGTTACTGGCGCTCCATTTATGCAAGCTGAAAGCCAAACAAAAGCAATTATGTGCAATAATAGCAAAATTAAGAGGTGACTGTTGCCTTTTTACAGCGGGACGTAGCAAAAACCATTTCCTCCCCACAGCTGTATCTTGATTATTCTCTTTCTGAGCCTTTTGCACGCACATTGCACACACAGAGACACTCCTGTGGGTTTTAATTGGAGGTCACTGAAATAAATAAAAAAAGGGGGGAAGCTTGTAAACCACAGCCTTTCAAATCAAATAGGAAATGCTGCTCTCTGCCCACCCCACCCCTTTCCCCATTTTTAAGCAAGGTTCAAAAAGATGTTGTTCTGACTGTGATCATTTTTGTTTCCCTCTCTCGTCCGCAGGTGTCCTAGTAGTAAATGTTACATGGCGGAATAAAACATACGTTGGAACGCTGCTTGATTGCACAAAACACGACTGGGCTCCTCCTAGGTAAGGAGACACGCTGAGTCTGGTTTTTCTCTGCTTTCCCCTCCAATATCTGGCATGAAAACTGGGCAGGGATTAATTAAAAAACAATTCCATGTAACTGAAACCATACACAAGAAGCACAAATTCTCTGCTAGGCGCAGTAGAATTTAGGCATCAAGGGGAAACTGTTATTCTGGCATCAAAACAAGGATAATACTAAAGGACTTCCTTTTGCGCCTTAAGAACTGTAGGACAGGACCTGGTGTAGGTACCCTACCTTCTGGGATGTCTTGGGTGGCAACCAGCAAGAGGGCCTTCTCCACCGCCTTGCTTGCTGTTCAGAGAGTTACAGTGGTACCTCTGGTTTCGTACTTAATTCGTTCTGGAGGTCTGTTCTTAACCTGAAACTGTTCTTAACCTGAAGCACCAGTTTAGCTAATGGGGCCTCCCGCTGCCGCTGTGTCACTGCTGCACGATTTCTGTTCTCATCCTGAAGCAAAGTTCTTAACCCGAGGTAATATTTCTGGGTTAGCGGAGTCTGTAACCTGAAGCGTATGTAACCCGAGGTACCACTGTATATGGTTAGGAGGGATTGCAAGGGTAATCTAGGACAACCCCCTGCAATGCACACGCCCCCTTAGGACTCGTAACTTTTATTAGAGCTGACTTTTTATGCTCCATTACATTGTTCTGACTGGTTATATGTTTCTTGAGTTCATTATGCTTTACGCATTTTAGTCTTGTTTTATTGTTTCTGGGGCTTTCTCTTTTTCTGGCCAAGAAGCAGGGTATAAATGTACATAATTAAAATCACCCCCCCAGACATGCACAGCTTGTTCCTATACCTATCTTTTAAAGAGAATTTCATTGAGATTTATTTTCTTTCTAAGGACTACTAAGGGTGTTTCTTTTTGGCCTGCGTGCTGATTTGATATGCGCTTAGTAGTCCATTGTTTACGATGGTCTGAGTCTGTTTTGCCCTTCCCTCTCGTGCCCGCTCAATTCTGACATCTCGTTTTATTTACGCAGGTTTTGTGAATCGCCAACGAGTGACCTGGAAATGCGAGGAGGCCGGGGACGGGGGAAGCGAGCTCGGTCTGCCGCGGCGGCGACTGCGCCGGGGGCGGATGTTAGCTTCACAGAGTCCCGGGGACTGCAGGGCAAGAACAGAGGTGGTGCCAATGGAAAAGGAAGGAGGGGCAGCCTTAATTCGAGTGGCCGCAGGACACCCCCAAATTGTGCCATAGAGGATGTCAAAGTCAGCCCCTTGTCCACCAATAAAAGGAAAAATAAGCCACCCATGGAGCTGGATTTGAACTCCAGCTCAGAGGACAATAAATCTGGGAAGCGTGTCCGTACCAATTCTAGAAGCACTCCAACCACTCCCCAGGGCAAGCCAGAGACTGCTTTTTTGGACCAAGGCTGCTCTTCTCCGGTTTTGATTGATTGCCCCCATCCCAACTGCAACAAGAAATACAAGCACATCAATGGGTTGAGGTACCACCAGGCTCACGCACACTTGGACCCGGAAAACAAACTGGAATTTGAGCCTGACAGCGAGGACAAAATCTCCGACTGCGAGGAGGCGCTCAGCAACGTGGCACTGGAATGCAACGAGCCAAGCACAAGTTTCTCTCATTTTGATCAGCTGAAAGCACCCGCCTCTCCCTGCACCCCCGGGACGCCCAAGGGGAAAAGGGAGCAGGCGAGCAACGGCAAGAACTCTGGCAAAAAGAGGGGCTTGAACAGCGAACTCAACAGCCTGCCGGTCATTTCCAACATGACCGTGACGTTGGAGAACTGCTCGGTGGCAGACGGCAGTTTGGCGGCCGAGATGCCCAAACTGGAGGCTGAAGGGCTAATAGACAAGAAGAATGGAGGAGAGAAAGAAAAAGGCAAGAAAGGCAGCAACTGCAAAGTGGAGAAGAACCTGTCGAAGCTGAAAACTGCCCGGCCCATTGCCCCAGCCCCAGCTCCAACCCCGCCTCAGTTAATAGCTATACCGACGGCAGCCTTTACAACCACCACTACCGGCACGATGCCAGGATTGCCCTCGCTGACGACGACTGTTGTGCAGGCGACACCAAAGAGCCCTCCGCTGAAACCTATTCAACCAAAGCCCACCATCATGGGGGAGCCGAGCACCGTCAACCCGGCCCTCACGTTACTCAAGGACAAGAAGAAGAAGGAGAAGCGGAAGCTGAAGGACAAAGAGAGCAAAGAGAGCCTGAGCCCCAAAATGGAGCTGAAGCTGGGGAAGTTGGAGGACGCCAAGGGGCCCGGGAAAGAGATCGCCGGGCATTTTTTAAAGGAGCATCTCAGCAAGAATGAGGTGCTGGCGAACGGGCTGTCGGAGTCCCAAGAGAGCAGGATGGCAAGCATCAAGGCCGAAGCGGATAAGGTTTACACCTTCACAGACAACGCCCCCAGCCCGTCGATAGGCAGTGCCTCCAGGATGGAATGCAGCACTTTGGTGAACGGACAGTCGTCCATTGCGCCGCTGCATGTGCTGACGCAGAACGGGGCAGAGGGCGCCGCTGCTAAAACCAACAGCCCGGCTTACTCCGATATCTCAGACGCGGCCGACGATGGTGGTTCCGACAGCCGGTCGGAGGGGATGAGGTCCAAGGCCAGCTCCCCTTCGGATATTATTTCTAACAAGGACAGCGTTGTCAAAGGGCATTCCTCCACCCCGGTGCAGCCACCCCAAGTGAAAGAGCCCCATTCTCCCTATTACCACGGTTATGATCCGTACTATTCTCCAAGTTACATGCACTCCGGGCAGGTCAGTGCCCCTGCGGCTGGGAATGGCAATAACGCACCGGGAATGAAGATCAAAAAGGAGGCGGAGGAAGAGGCTGAGAAGAAAGAGAAGGCCGAGCCGGCTGAGTGCAAGAAAAGCGAAGCCAGTCCCACTAATTTACAACCTCAGCACCAGTCGGTCATAACTCAGAGGCATCCTGCACTTGCCCAGTCACTTTACTACGGCCAGTATGCCTATGGGCTGTACATGGACCAAAAGTCCTTGATGGCTTCGAACCCAGCTTACAGGCAGCAGTACGAGAAATATTACGAGGACCAGAGACTGGCGGAGCAGAAAATGGCGCAAACTGCTGGGAGAGAGTGTGAAAGGAAAAACGAACTCCCCCTGAAAGACCTGGGGAAAGACGATAAGCTGAAAAACATCCCCTCCGCTACTATCTCCAAAGCGCCTCCGACTCCCGAGGCCAGTAAAAATAACTCTAAAATAGGGTCATTGGTCCCTAATAAAACGGAGGAGACAAGCAAATCGCAGCTTCTTCCCAATCATCAGCAACAGATTCAGTCGGATAGCTTCAAAGCCAAGCAAATGGAAAATCACCAGCTTATAAAGGAGGCGGTGGAAATGAAATCGGTTATGGATTCTATGAAACAGACTGGAGTAGATCCCACGACAAGGTTTAAACAGGTGAGCCTTTTTGAAATGCAAACGATGGCAAGCCTAGATCATTCATAATTGGTGGTGAGAAGGGTTTTGACATCAGTTTAGGCCGCCGCCCTGTGCATGCTTACCTGGAGGGGGCCATTTGTCATCGTGTGTTTGCATGTATTTTATGGGGGGCAGGGCAAAGGGACCTCTGTCCCTAGGAGTTGGCTCCTATGGGAGTTGTAGTCCAGAACGTCTGGAAGACACCAGGTTAGCAAAGGTAATGATGACATTCTGTTGAAGATAAATGAGCATTCAAATGTATTGTTGCTCCTTAATTACATTACAGTATAAGGATGTTTTATTTTCTCAGCCTTTTCTCTCTCTAAAAAAAGAGAAAACAAAAAATTTTTTTCCTTCCAGTAGCACCTTAAAGACCAACTAAGTTCTTGGTATGAGCTTTCGTGTGCATGCACACACGAAAGCTCATACCAAGAACTAACTTAGTTGGTCTTTAAGGTGCTACTGGAAGGGGAAAAAAAATTTGTTTTGACTATGGCAGACCAACATGGCTACCTATCTGTAAAAAAAGAGAGTTCAGGAGGGTTTCCATGAAGCAAGAGCTGTGGCTTTTATGCAAAAAGCAAAAGCTTTAACGCCTTCTTGAGTGTGCAGAACCAGTCATACAGATCTTTGACTCCCAGCCAGTCTTTCTAAGCCCGACAAATAAAACCTTGTATTTACTTCAGGGTCGACTCTTTCTATTTTAAACTTTCTTTTCCCAACTGGCAGAAACTGAGACTTACTGTGGAAGCGCATTTGTGTAAATGTTGTCTTCCTTTTTAAAAAATAAAAATAAAAGAATGCATTGGCTTTTCCTTAAGGGTATCTTTGTCTTAGGGACGCGGGTAGCGCTGTGGTCTAAACCACTGAGCCTCTTGGGCTTGCCAATCAGAAGGTCAGCGATTCGAATCCCTGCGACAGGGTGAGCTCCCATTGTTTAGTCCCAGCTTCTGTCAACCTAGCAGTTTGAAAGCACATCAAAGTGCAAGTAGATAAATAGGTACCGCTCTGGCGGGAAGGTAAACTGCATTTCCATGCGCTGCTCTGGTTTGCCAGAAGTGGCTTAGTCATGCTGGCCACATGACCCAGAAACTGTCTGTGGACAAACGCCAACTCCCTCGGCCTGTAGAGTGAGATGAGCGCCCAACCCCAGAGTCGTCCGCAACTGGACCAAACAGTCAGGGGTACCTTTACCTTTACCTTTATCATTGTCTTATGTAGGGAGCTGTGGCTTGCAGCTCAGTCTGTAACATGGGGTATCTTTGCAAGTATTGCTTGGATCAAATTATGGCACTTATATTAATGAGTGTCTTAAAAATACCAAACTATACAGTTGTATCTGCCAAGTAGCATATACAGTGGTACCTTGGTACTCAAACGGCTTGGCTCCCAGACAAATCAGCTCCCGAACACCACAAACCCAGAAGTGAGTGTTCCGGAACGTTTTTTGGAAGCCAAATGTCCGGCGTGGCTTCCGCTTGAGTGCAGGAAGCTCCTGCAGCCAATCAGAAGCCGCGCCTTGGTTTTCGAACGGTTTTGAGAATCGAACCGATTAATTTTGAGAACCACTGTAATGCATTTCAAGTGTTACAGCAGTGTTTGATTTATTGTTGAATATATTTCCGTTTTTTTCTATATTTCCCCCTGTTGGCTTCAAAAATTCTCAAAATGTCTTATTGCTACGGCAGGTAGGACTTTGGTTTCTCAAAAAGTGCTGTCCTGCACTGTGCGACAAACTGCTTTTGTGACTTACGGGAATCTCAAAAGCAGTAAGTGACATGGTTGAGGGTCTGCTGTTCAGGGAAATAAAGGCCTAAAGCAGCTCTCTGGGTTGAGACCAGTTTCCCATTTTCTCTGTTGCTGTTGCCCCCCATTTTGTGGATTAATGTGGCTGTGAAGATTCCTCTTTTAACAATATAAATGGTGAACCTTTTTTTTCTCCCCTGCCCGTATCAGGACCCAGACACGAGAACGTGGCACCATTATGTATACCAGCCAAAATATCTTGAACAGCAGAAAGCGGAGGAGCTGGAACGTGAAAAAAAGTTAAAAGAAGATAGCCCCAGAAAAACACCTAACAAGGAAAACTCCTTCTCCAGCATTCCTGTCTCATTAAACAGCATTAAAGAGGAGCCTAAGGAGATCAAGCGTTCCGATTCCCAATCACTGGAGGAGAACAAGATCAAAAATGATGATCGAAAGACTCCTGTGAATTGGAAGGAATCCCGGGGCACCAGAGTGGCGGTTTCTTCTCCAATGACTCAGCACCAGTCGTACATACAGTACTTGCACGCTTACCCTTACCCCCAGATGTATGATCCAAATCACCCTGCGTACCGCGCTGTGTCTCCCGTTCTCATGCACAGCTACCCAGGTGTGTACTGAATGCTTCTAGACAGACATTAACTGGGCCGTAGCTTTATCTATTTTGACAGTGCCTGTTAGCAGCGAAGGAGAATTAGAAGCTTCACAGATGACATTTGTTTTGCAAAGTTCTAGGAGCGAAATAGATTTAACACAAGCTGTTACTTTTTTATGAACTGTCAACATTCCCAGATAACAGTTTCCACATCCCGTGTCATTCGGCTGCGGCCATTACACTGACAGATAGTTTATTGCCTATAAAAATATCCTAAGCACTTACTGTCAGAATCATTATAGTTCCTATTCCTTTCACTTAAGAGGGACCCATAAATGTTTGAAATGGCTCTAAGCTCAGCCCTCTTTATAACCTCCCGTTCATTAGGCTGAATTAGCTGGGTCGGGGCGGGAGATCAAAGCGCACGGGTGCAACTTTGGTAATCTGAATTGGATGCATTTGGAGTGGCCTGCCCCCCAAATGTAAACAGTAACGTGATACGGCATTTATTATTTATCTGCAGGGGCCTATCTGTCACCGGGATTTCATTATCCTGTTTATGGAAAGATGTCCGGAAGAGAAGAGGTGGAAAAAGTCAATACCAGCCCTACTATCGGTGTAAAATCTACCACTGAATCGAAAGCACTGGATTTGCTTCAGCAACACGCCAACCAGTATCGCAGCAAGTCTCCTGCTGTAAGACATCTCTTGTTATGATTTGTAGACCTTGGGGATGGGCAGGCTTTGGGGGTCATATAGAAAGACCCAGTCCTGTTTCAGAAGTATACCACCGGTGTGTCCTCTCTTATCCCCAAATCCTGACCCTTCACAACCCCTGCTAGAAACATCGCTGAAGCCCAAGCTTCCCAGTATGCATGCGCAGTATCATAAAATAAAGTGCATGAGACAATGTCCACGGACATTGGATGCCTCCTTGACTGGTCAATTATACTGTGCAAACGGGAAACCATTTTTTATCTTATTTTATTTAGTTATATACTGCCTAAAGCCAAAATATGCTTCTAAGCCGCTTCCTGTTATAAATAAATAAAATGACGGGTATGGATCGTCTGGTTTTCTGCAAAGCATCTTTATAGCCCAAAGTGCACTGATTTGGGTAGAAATTCAGATATAAGGATAGTTGGCTCCATGGCCCAGTTTGCACATTGTTAAAAGCAAACTATAACAAGCCTGGAGAGCTCAGTTGGTTGGAATGTGGTGCCGATAACGCCAAGGTTGCAGGTTCGACCTCCGTATGGGACAGCTGCATATTTCTGCATTGCTGGGGTTTGGACTAGAATTTAGGGGTCAGCAAACTTTTTCAGCAGGGGGCTGGTCCACTGTCCCTCAGACCTTGTGGGGGGCTGGACTATATTTTGGAGGGGGAAGATGAACGGATTCCTATGGCCCACTAATAACCCAGAGATGCATTTTAAATAAAAGGACACATTCTACTCATGTAAAAACATGCTGATTCCTGGACCATCCACGGGCCGGATTTAGAAGGCGATTGGGCCGGATCTGGCCCCCGGGCCTTAGTTTGCCTACCCATGGACTAGATGATCCTCAGGGTCTCTTCCAACTCTATAATTCTATGCTGGTGTACCCTGCCGAAAAGTCCTTGCTGCACTCCTCCCTCACCGCTGCTGTTGCTACACCACTGGAAAAAAAGCCAGAATCTGCCTTGTCACAACAGTCAGACCTGAGGTTAAGAGTCATTTGCTCCAATAAGCTAAGACAGATGGTTTTTTCAGAGAGAAACAAATCCAGATTCAGCCAGCACCACAAGCCAGAGTCTGGCTTATTACCTATTGGCATGTCAGGAATGGGGAAGGAGCACAACAATAACTTTATCAGCAACGTGCACCGAAGCACATTCAAATTAAACCATAGTTTGTTTTTTAACTCTGGGGTTGATGTGCAGCCCAGACCCTATATGTTGCATTATAACAGTAACTTCTTATTTTGCAACTAATAATAAGATATTTAAGGAGGCAGGGAGGTTAATTTTAAATCCTGTATTGTTTCTGTATGAACTGGGTAATTATTTTACTTACCCTTCCCAAGGTACAGCATACAGTTTAAGCTAACTAGCACATACACGCATACCAGAAGGGATTCTCTTCCAAACATTTTTTTTCCAGTTTCCCTATCCAAGCGTAAAACAATTGTGTGTTTTTAAATAAGTCAGGCCGCATTGTAATTGCGGAAACAAAAGCCACTTACCCTAACCTTCAATTAAAGCAGTTTTTTAAAAGCCTCCCAGACCAAGGGAGGCAGCAGCGTGCCTAGTGAGAAATGAGATCTGCTGAAACAGAGATACAGGCTGAGTCAGAGAGAATCCCGCAAACCATCAGAATGTGATCTTCTTCATCCACAAGCGAAGCGCTTATTGTTTGGGTGCCTTTTTGTTTCCAGCCTGTAGAAAAATCTACATCTGAGCGCGAAAGGGAAGCAGAGAGGGAGCGAGATCGACATTCCCCTTTTAGTCAACGGCATCTTCATACCCATCACCACACCCATGTCGGAATGGGCTACCCACTAATTCCTGGTCAATACGACCCGTTTCAAGGTGAGCTGCGTCTTCCTGTTTGGAATCATTAAAGTGGCTGAACTTGACTGACTTGGTTCGCACGTAGCACTGAACCACAGTGTAGTATTATGGCAACAATCCACACTCCAGCCCCTTTCCTACTTTCCAAGGAGATCAGAAGCCGAAAGTCCCCCTCTCCACCTCCAGTGTAACTGCAAGGAGGAGATTAAGAAGCTTCCATTCTAGAGATTATGTCTGAGCTTTAAAATGTGGTTAATCTACCAGGGTTTTCCAAACTTGGGTCTCCAGCTGACTTTGAACTACAGTTCCCATCACCCCTGACCACTGGTCCTGACAGCTAAGGATGATGGGAGTTGTAGTCCCATAGCTGCTGAAGACCCAAATTTAGGAAGCCCTGATCTAGACTGGTTAATGAAAGCAAGCGTCAGTCCCCCATGGTGTGCAAGTTGGATTGTTTCCATTGATTATAGTTAAATCTGACTACAGTTTGTCCAGGTTTAGATATATGGAGAAGCAGCAACTGGACTAAAATGGAAGAAAAGGTTTCTGAATGCCTCCCCAAAGCTGAACCAAGGGGAGAAGGGGGCAATACATAATACTAAGGCTCTCTGGCACTCGTCCTCATAACAGTAAACCATGGTTTAGCAATACATGCAAGTGCAACATTTCCCCATGCTTTTAGGAATAAGACATGTCTATGGAGAGGGATGGACGTGGGTGGCGCTGTGGTCTAAACCACAGAGCCTAGGGCTTGCCGATCAGAAGGTTGGTGGTTCGAATCCCCGCAACGGGGTGAGCTCCTGTTGTTGGTCCCAGCTTCTGCCCACCTGGCAGTTTGAAAGCACATCAAGTGCAAGTAGATAAATAGGTACTGCTCCAGCAGGAAGGTAAATGGTGTTTCCGTGTGCTGCTCTGGTTCACCAGAAGTGGCTTGGTCATGCTGGCCACATGACCCAGAAGCTGTCTGCGGACAAACGCTGGCTCCCTTGGCCTATAGAGCGAGTTGAACACCACAACCCCAGAGTCATCCGCGACTGGACCTAATGGTCAGGGGTACCTTTACCTTTACCTTTATGAAGAGGGCTATAATCTTGCAAATTAAGTTTCCTTAATTTTTTTTGCATGGCTATTTGAAAAAAAATGGTCCGCTTCCCTGATGTACAAAGTTACCTATTATGGGTACTTCAGATTTCAGCATGAACTTACATTAAACTGAGAAGAGACAGCCAAAGGCTGTTTTGCTTTGCTTGGGGAGGGGGGCATTTTCTGCCAGTTACCTTGTGCAAGCGATATAAAGAGTGTGATACAGAGTGAAGATTTTTAATGCACATAGAGATACCAAAGATTGAACCTAGGAGCTTCTGCATAGAAAGCAAATACCGTACCACTGAAGTATGCTTTTGGAATGCTTGCACATTAGAAAAGGACAGAGCAGTCTTAACATTCTCCCAGCTCCCAAATTAGGACTGTGTTTATTTAGAGAAGCCCTCGACTCCCTGTTAATGGAGCTGCAGATGGGTTCACAGTAAGCTACACAAGCGAGCTTTTTCCCCCCCTGCTGCCCCTGTCGTCTAGCAATATTCAAAGGAGATTCTTCCCCTATGCAGAAAAGAGCCACTGTCGTGTTTGCAGCACAAATGACATTAATTCATTATGTTCACTTGGCGCCTTCGCAGTTCCTTTCTTTCTTGGAAGTCCTGACTGTTTCAAAATGCAATTCAATGGCTCCGTACGCCTTATGGGATACATTATGTGCATTCAAAAGGAAAAACGTTAAAATGATAGCTATTATGAAAGTATTATGTTCTGAGTAGCTACCACGCCGTCGCCGCAACTCACTGTGACTTTTGATTCTTGTTGTTTCCCGGTGCCTATTATTTCTACTGAGCTTCCTATTCAGGAATTCATACAAGCCATTTAGCACCATGCAGTGCGGCACTTGGAAAAGAATACAATAAGGTGGAATGCCTTCTTCCCCTTACAAAATGCCTATTAGGTGGAATCGGAAGAAGGCATGCTGGCTAAAGGAGGCAGGCAGGTTTTCCTCCTTCTTCTTGCCTGCAATTATTATGTATGCCTTCTGCACAGAGTACGGCTGGGCTGTTGTGATTTCATGTCTTGTTAAAACCAGTGGAGGAGATCCATCCATTGAGATACACTGTTTTCACCTTTTCCTCCAGGGCTGACCTCTGCTGCCCTTGTCGCCACTCAGCAGGTCGCGGCTCAAGCATCTGCATCTGGTATGTTTCCTGCACAACGGAGGTAAATATCCTGTAAACCTCGGAATTATACGCGTAACAGGCATCTTAATAGGGAGGAGGGGAAGCGAACCGCTGTGTTTTGAGGGTGGAGGTCTACATAGACTTCTTAATGGGCAGGTGCTTTCTTTGGTTAATAGCAGCGTTACTCTACTCACGATAACGTTTTACGTGGAGCCGTTTCCGTCGCGTAGATAATTGATCGCTGAACCAGACTATGTTCCCTTGAAATATGTGTACATACCGCATTGGCCCGAATATAAGCCGCACTCCCCCCCCCCCCAAAATTCCAACCGTGGAAAGTTAAAACGCACGGCTTAAATTTGTGACTTTACACAAATGGGCTTTTATGATATAGCTGCTGGAACAAACATACGGCAAAACGGAGCAAAAAAAATGTTCTATTGCCAATTTGCGATTGTAGCAATTGAATAGCGATTTTTTTAGCAATTGTACAGTAACTTTTGCGGGCTTGCAAGATCAAAGGCTTAAATTGGCTCAGAGTTACAATTCTACCAACCGCAGCGATTTTCAGCCTGTAACCCAATTTTAAGGGGTCAGCTTATATTCAAGCCAATATGGTATATTGCCCATCATGTCAAAGCAAGTCATTCAGAATTTGCAGACTATTGTGTGTGTGTGTGTGTGTGTGTGTGTGTGTGTGTGTGTGTGTGTGTGCGTGCATGTACACCCTCTTTAAACCAAATGTGCATCTCTTTCTGATGTCTTCTGATATTTGTAAGAAGCCATGCGTTAGTAGGAAACTAGGAGCAGCGCTTTCTCATAGCATGTGACGTGCATTTCTTTGTAAATTATTTATCTGCTTTTAAATAGGATTACTTTTCAGCCTTTCAAAGGAAATGGAAACCTTATATATAATTAAATGCAAGTTAATTTGGTGCAGCTTTTAATGACCCAGACTATCCAGTGCTGCTATAACATAATTCGCGGCCCTCCCCCGCTCTCGTTTACTGAGATTGTTGACATAAATTAATGAGACTGCATTGTTCTGAAATAATCCCTGCCTTTCTTTTCTTTTTCAGAGAATGATAATTTTGGAAATGTGCATCGTCATGTGACTGGATCACATGAAGAAGAAAAAGCGCTTTATTACAGACATCAGTTCCATGGTGTTAATTTGAAATGCCTTAATGGCAGGCAAAAACCAGTCATTTCATTTTTGTAAATTGCAGATTTTTATCACAGAGTAACAAATGTTGCTGTATTTAGACTTCTGTTTTTTTATATATATATGCTTATATAAATATAAATATATATATAAATATATATATATATAAATATATTCTTTACTTTTTGTATCGGTAATCAGGCTCACACAGAGAGCCTGCTGCTAAGTTGTAAACCACAAAGTAAATGAAAAGAAGTGTATTGTCTTGTTTGGAAAACGTTAACCACAAAAGGTTGTTTGTTTCTTCTTTTCCTTCCTTTGGCTTTTTAAATTGTAAATAACTAACGTTGCGTATCTGTGTGCCTGAACCTTGCATACCCTTCTAATATTGCCCACAACCCTCAATAGAGGTTAACTGTGACGACGACGACGACACTTTGGTACAATTTAGATGTCTATTTGGTATCTCCTATTAAGATGCATCAGTGTAAAATGTTACTGTATTATCTGTCTCATTGTAATTGTGTATTGTGAAGAATATACATTCGGAAGGCATGGGGTTGCCAGCACCACAAAAACTGTGTTGTACATAATGTACAGGATTTTAAATGGGGAAATAATGAGCACCTGTGAATAATGAAATGTCCTTTTTATAATCTTGAATGGCAAATAACCCAATAGCCTGCATACCAGAAGACGTCTGTGATTGTTCTATTACTTGAATAGTCCTGCAGTCTTTTTTTTAATGTTTACAATTATCCCGTTTTAGAAGAGAGACTTTAATGCCATTGCCTGGTTACTTGTTTTATGCTGTAATCTAGTTTATTTTATGTAAAATGTATATTGAATGCTTTCATTTTTATACCTGCCTTAAATAATTTGGCAATCAGAATTAAAAAAAAAATGCTGTTTTTGTACTTTCTGGTGTCGCATCGTTGATTTACAGATCCTTTGGCTTAAGGCAGGGGTCAGCAAATTTTTTCAGCAGGGGGGCGGTCCACTGTCCCTCAGACCTTGTGGGGGGGCCATACTATATATTTTTTGGGGGGGATGAATGAATTCCTATGCCCCACAAATAACCCAGAGATGCATTTTAACTAAAAGGACACATTCTACTCATATATAAACACGCTGATTCCCGAACTGTCCACGGGCCGGATTGAGAAGGTGATTGGGCTGGATCCGGCCCCCGGGCCTTAGTTTGCCTACCCATGGCTTAAGGGCTCCTTCTAATGTTCACATATTGAACTCTTGACTGAGATTTGAGAAAGGGCATTTTAAGTGCACTATTTCCAGAAAAAGAGGTGCCAGAACTCACCATGAAAGCCTCCCTTCTTCTCTTAAAATGACAATGGTGCCCATCTGAGATGTGTCGGAACTTAGTTCTGGCTGAAAAAAAGCCCTGGGTGAGGGAGAGGAGATGGCCCCCACTGGCCTGACTATCACCACTTGGCTCCTTAGCTTAGAGCTTGGGAGCAGTAATTCTGGAGGGGAGCTAAGAGCTACTAGGATTCTTTGAAACCTGGCACCACACTAATGTCAGACTTGGATAGTCTTTTCCCCCCCAATTTAGAAACGGATTAGTCCACCCAAAAATAGGATGGCGGTTTCTACAAAAATGTGCATCAGCTATATGTACCCTGAGATGATGGGGGGTGATCCTCACTGTCCTGAATTGGATCACATAATGAAGCTTGTTGAATCAGATCAGGGCATCCCCAATCTTCCATGTAGCTCTGTTGCCTTATTTCCACAAAAAGATATCAAACACATAGAATCATAGAAGGGAAAGGACCCCAAAAGTCGTCTAGTCCAGTGCCTCCATGACAGATGCTCCATGACATGGCCATATCCCTCTGTTTTTTCCTTCAAGGATAGTACTCCAGGAAGGGGGGGGGGCAGCAAGAAACAACAGATTTTTTTTGTCACTTTTAAAATTCACCTGACGTGCTAGCACCTGGATCTACTAGCCTGAGCTTTGGCAGATTTCTTACTCAGGAACACGTCCATGTCCCCAGTTTTCAAACAGATTGCCCCCTCCCCCAAAGGAGGAAAAAAACTGGAGGGGAAGAGGTGTGATTTCTGTTTTCCCACCCCAAAATACCTTGCGAGGAGAACTGCTGCACCTCATCGTCTGAACTTTTTCCGGTTTCATCCCCTCAGAAGGTCTCTTGCCTGCAGTATGTACCTGACAGAAGATAAAAAGCAGAGACTTTAGAAGAAAAATGCACATTAAAAGTTCCTTGCGTGGAAACCCCTGAATGGATCTGCTTTGAATTTGACTGGGATAATCCACTTACAGGAGAGGTCTTCTGCCTCCAGATTTCATTCACTTATGTGACTCAGGGGCAGGGGGCAGATACAGCTATTATTAGTTTTCCCCATTCTGCCATTTGTTTACTTAAGCCTGTTCAATACCTCTCATTCCCCCACTCCCAGAAGGACTAATAGCTCCTGGGGAGGCAAAATTTTGCTTTAAAAATGGTATGGGGAAAAGATGAGTTAAATAATTCCACCAGCGATACCGTTCTGATCCAATCCCACCTGCTGCTTTTAAGTTTCCAAAACAAAGAGGAAGAGATCCAGTCATCTTCCATATCATGTCTGGGGAAGAGCAATGAGAGTTTTCATCTGTGAAACAACCACCAACTCTATCTGGTCATTCCCCACACTCTCCCAGTACAGTGGGACCTCGGTTTTCAAGTGTCTCAGAAGCCAAAGGTTTCGGAAAACAAACGCCGAAAACCCGGACGTAATTGCTTCTGTTTTTGAAAACACCTCAGAGGTCAAATGGCTGCGTGTTTTTCAATTTTCTCAATGGATTTTCCTGACCGCCCATTGCGCCTTGGTTTTCAAACATTTCAGAAGTTGAACGGTCTTCCGGAATGGATTACATTTGAAAACCAAGGCTCCATTGTACTGATAAAAATGGCAGGTAACGGTCTAGCTTTGCAGCGGCAGCCATACCCAACTGAGTGTTGAGTTATTGAGCCTGCCCCTGGTTGCATAAGCCAAGTAGCATCAGCTGAAGTACATAATGCTTGCAGTAAACCAAAGACCTTTGTCACTGGTTTTGCGTATCCCAAGGGGACTTTGCGTGTTAAATCTCTCAAGCAGCGTTTCCCCATGCAAAGTAGTTCTGCATTTTCAAAACAAAGGGGACTTTCAAAAGGAATTGCTATGGTTTGCTGGCCCGTTGTTCAAGGAGGAGGCCATTGCTTGTGTTCCAAACCTTGGTCATGCCTAAAGCATCAAGCCAGGTGTTTGCAACTTGCTATTCAATTACCTGGAATGCTTTTAAATTTCAACACATATCCCCCAAAGTTGCATTGACACTTTGAGAAGCAGCTTTTATTGCTGGGCAATAAACCATTTGACGCAGAACCGGTACAGGCAGTTTTCTTTCAGTGGATTCCTATGAACTTCTTTCAGCGTCTCTCCAAAGGCCTTTTGAATTTCTATAGCATTCTCCCTTAATTATATGATTGCTGTTCTTTGAGCTTTTGGTTAGTATAGTAGAGCTTATTTATTACATGGAATATAATGCTACAGAATTTGTCCGTGAAAAGATAATGGAGCAGCAATTTCAGCTGAAATGTATCTATGAAGAAAGCAAAGTGAGTAAGGATACCAGAAAAAGACTTGAGGGAGGGGGAACATGGCCTTGTGAAGCAGTCAGTTATTTCCTTTCTTCAGTGTTGCATCAGTGGCGTGTGAATGTATTGCCCCATGAAAAGCAACTGCAAGGAGGCCATTTTGGATTAAAACCATAGAGTTGAGGGGGTTAACCAGTGTCCAGGCTGAACGATGGGGGTGGAGACGCTCCTTCAGGTATACAGGACCTCCAACATTTCTCCAGAGAGAATAGGGATGTCCTACCATACCCTCCAACACTTCTCTGATGAAAATAGGGAAGTCCTAAGGAAAAGTGGGACGGCTTCTGTCAATCCGGCACTGTCCCTGGGATATTGGGACACTTGGAGGGTCTGCCTTTAATATCTCGACCCAGGAGCAAGAGATATGTCCTTTTTTCAGCAGCCTGATGTTCTCCAAGACCCTGACTATTTGTGATCCTGTTGCATGTGGGAGGGGGTGGATTTGTGCCCCAGGTGTGTTTCAGTTCATTAGAGTTTATGTTCTGTTCAAATGTTTTATGTTGTTCTGATGGGCTAGCTCTTCATCCCTGCCATCAAGATGCAGACATCTGGTTGCTGAACTTTAATGGCAACACTTGTTACGTTATCTTGTTGAAGGATCAAGTCTGGCTAGATACTGCACACCCTGCACTTTTCCAGTGCGTTGCTATTGAAAAATCGCCCTTGCAACATCCTGCTTTGTAAATTGGCTTTTTCCGTACAGCGCGTCTGCTCACTTTAGTGCTTAGTACACCAAATCAGTGCCAGCCTCTACACAGCAGTCTCTATACTGCAATATGCATTTGTGAAATTTGCAATTTTTGTGTGCCAGCTGTGTTTGCCATTGAAGTGAATAACCGGGCCTTGGAATGCATGCAACTTTCAAAACTGGCCCATGGGGAAGTGTGCAAGAAAAGCGCACAATGAACAAAAAACTGAAATCTCCAGTAAATGCAGAATACATGGCAATAATGTGCAACATTTTAGGCATAACACATACATTATTTTGTAGTGTTATTGCAACTGCAGAGTTCTGTACAAAATTGCCTAGATAGGTGCCTTTGTGACAAGCATATATTTGCATACCTCACCCTTCCATTTGCTGTGTCCCCCTTTGAGCGCCGTATAGCATAAAACATGCTCTGATTGCATTGTCTCGCAGACAATGAGCTTTCTTTTGTACTTAATGTTGCATTTAACTTGAGTGCTCCCAGTAACACTCATAAAGGGAGAAGCAGAGAGAGACGGGATCACTCTGATTCTCGGTTTGTGTGAGCTGGCAGTTCTTCTGGTGCAGTCAGTGGGTCCCAAAACTTCCCCATGTCCCATGGACCACTTGAAAACTGCTGAGGGTCCTGGCAAACCACTTAATGGTTTTTCTACCTCTTGTAGCAATAGTGATATACACACAGTGCTAGATGTTGTGCTGTGGGGATGAGGGTGGCGCTGTGGTCTAAACCACAGAGCCTAGGGCTTGCCGATCAGAAGGTCGGCGGTTCAAATCCCAGTGACGGGGTGAGCTCCCATTGCTCGGTCCCTGCTCCTGCTAACCTAGCAGTTTGAAAGCACCTCAAAGTGCAAGTAGATAAATAGGTACTGCTCCAGCGGGAAGGTAAACAGTGTTTCCATGCGCTGCTCTGGTTCCCCAGAAGCAGCTTAGTCATGCTGGCCACATGATCTGGAAGCTCTACGCCGGCTCCCTTGACCAGTAAAGCAAGATGAGTGCCACACACCCTGAGTTGTCTGCCTAATGGTCAGGGGTCCCTTTACCTTTACCTCTTGTAGCAATAGTGATATACACACTGTGCTAGATGCTGTGTGGTTTTACTTCTATGTTTATGGGTTCCTTTGTTTCTCATAGATTGTGTTTTATTGCATTATAATCTGAATTGAATTCAAATTGTAGGTGCTCTTTACAGATGCAAGTCAAGCCACCTGAATGAAGATCGTGGAATTTGCTCAGTGGTCCATAGGCCACTTTTTCTGAGCACTTTTCCAAAAGAATTGTTTTTGTGATAAATGTGCAATCATTCATTTGTTTTGGGGGACCCAGATATATTCCCCTCAGGTAGAATTTATGTGGCTGGGATGCAAGTATGATGATGTCTCATACTTATCTGAACGAGGTTTTAAAAATGATACAACACAAATCGCAACCATTCAAAATTTACACAACACATATAGGCAACATACCATTATGTGTGCAGATGAGGAAATAAACGATACATTTTCAGCCACCCAGAATGTAACAAACATCTGTAAAAGCTTTTCTAAATAAAAGGACATTGCATTTTACTCACACTCGAACTGCAATGTCTGCTAACTAGGGAAATGCAGTTTTTAAGTAAAAAGGCTCAACCTTTTTTGTATTTCTAGAAAAAAAAATCTTCATATACTACAAAATGGAAGTTATGCTCCTTTAAACAAGGCTTTCCACAACAAAAGGAACTGGCCTATGAAATGATTCATAATACTTCCCAATTCCACCCTTTCCACTCTTCCGGAAGCTCCCCACAGCCATTTGGAAATGTGCCATGAGCTGCTTCCCAGTGCTATATAATTAAGGTTTTTGCAGGTTTTTTCAGATCCTATTTAGTTTATTTATGGTGGGTTGGATCAAGAGACTCTATGTGTAGAATTCTGCTCACAGAAGACAGAGGAGATATTCCTTATTGCTCCTCCCCCTGCAACTCCATGTGTCCCCTCAAAATGCTCTATAGGTTGGATGTAATAATAATAATAATAATAATAATAATAATATATTACTAATACTCCGCCCATCTTGCCGGTTCTCCTAGCCACTCTAGGCAGCTCCCAATAGAATATTTAAAGCATGATAAAACATCAAACATTAAAAACTTCCCGATACAGGTTTGCCTTCAGATGTCTTCTAAAAGTCAGATAGTTGTTTATATCCTTGTCATCTGATGGGAGGGTGTTCCACAGGGTTGGCACCACCACCAAGAAGGCCCTTTGCCTGGTTTCCTGTAACCTCACTTCTTGCAATGAGGGAACCGCCAGAAGGCCCTTGGATCTGGACCTCAGTGTCCGGGCTGAACGATGGGGGTGGCAATGCTCCTTGAGGTATACTGAGCCAAGGCCATTTAGGGCTTTAAAGGTCAGCACCAACACTTTGAATTGTGCTCAGAAACGTACTCCCTTATATAACAAAGAATTAATAAAATCTATCAAACAACAGACACAACTTTGTATATTAGATATCTCTTACACTCAAGAACAAAGCAAAGACCCGAGTAGACTGATTCATGTATTGGATCTCTGGTAACCTACCAGTTAGCTGGGGCTGGCATAGGCTGTAGTCCAAAACCATTCAGAGGGAGCCACGTTGGTAGGGTTGCCATACGTCTGGAATTTCCAGGACAAGTCTGGGATTCCAATGATGGAATTAGTGTCTGGGGGGGATTTGGGGAAAGTGGCAAAGTGTCTGGGTTTTTGAAACTTCCCCAAAGCTCAACAACTACCTTTGGGTGATTTCCCAACTTCTTTGTGTCCGGATTTTTACTTCTTGAAATATGGCAACCCTACACATTGGGGAAGTCTGCCTTAGAGCAATCTCTCACCTCCCCAAGCAGTATGTGGAGCCATATCTTACAACTATCACTTGCAGCACTATTGTGCAATAGATAAAAGGCAATTGAGTGTGCACAGATGAATCACCCTGAAAAGTCCTCGCCCATACAAGGTTGTTGTTGTTTAGTCATTTAGTCGTGTCCGACTCTTCGTGACCCCATGGACCAGAGCACGCCAGGCACTCCTGCCTTCCACTGCCTCCCGCAGTTTTGTCAGACTCATGTTTGTGGCTTCGAGAACACCATCCAACCATCTCGTCCTCTGTCGTCCCCTTCTTCTGCCCTCAATCTTTCCCAACATCAGGGTCTTTTCCAGACAGTCTTCTCTTCTCATGAGGTGGCCAAAGTATTGGAGCCTCAGCTTCACGATCTGTCCTTCCAGTGAGCACTCAGGGCTGATTTCCTTAAGAATGGATGCGTTTGATCTTCTTGCAGTCCATGGGACTCTCAAGAGTCTCCTCCAGCACCATAATTCAAAAGCATCAGTTCTTCCATACAAGGTAGAACCTGATTTTCTGGATGTTGTGCTTGTGCTTGTAAGTTCCAGGCAGACAGAATGAATTTGCCCATTGCTGAACAACCCCTCTATAAGAAGGGGGGGAAACACTGCAGTTACAACACAATGGTTTCAGCAAAGCCATCCTCTCTTCTCTGATGCGTTGGGTAGACAAGGACGCGTTTCCATTGGGGGCAAGGAGTGGGAGAATCGATACTGTACTCACACTAATGTTTGCTTGCATGAAATATTGACCACAGTCACGCTGCCGGTTTTACATGAAGAATTAAAAGCAATTTCAATTGTTTGAAAGGTACTAATTGTTCTCTCTCCCTCCCCCCTCCCGGAAAGAATAATAACAGGACAAACTGAAATCTGGGCTCTCCGGTTATTTTATAACTGGCACTAACAAATCTCACCAATTACAGAGTCTATTCTATAAGCAATGAAAGTATGGCTCCCAATTAATCTCGTGTACCTCCAGGCAAGGTCTAAATCAGCTGGATACAGCTAAAGCAATTTGCACCCAGCTAAAAGCAAATTGGAAAATAAGTGTTCCCTGCTCCCACCTATCTTCCCAAGCCAAATGCACAATCAGTATTCTGGCGCAGGCCCTTGGTCATGTTATTTGCAGCTATCAATTTTAATTATAACAATTATTGATTAGTTGGGAAAGTGAATAATCTAATGTTCCAATGAACTCCAGGGAGGCTCCTGGGGTCTCTTTTCTTCCATCATGCAACGCAAGTCCACTATTCTTTTTTTGTGTGCTGGGGAAAAAACAAAACAATCAGCCGGAGTCCATGCTTATACTCCCCAAGGCTGTGTTTTACAAAGCTGTAGTTAAGGCTTCACTTGTGTGAACTTTCCACCCAACCTGCATTTTAAAGCTTTCAAAGCTCCCGCTGTAACAACACGTTGAGAACTGAATGACAGCAAAGCGCGGCTAAGTCCAGAAACTGAAGCCAGCGTTACAGGGGAGATTGTCAAAGGCATAAATGGGAATTAGGCAGCCAATTCCTACTGACATACAAGATTGCTCACCTCTGTGCCATTTCTGCCTCTCAGAAGGCGCTCTCCAGCCATCTCCAGTAATTCCCCCGCTGTCATCTTCCAGGACTTAAATGAGCGGCCTGCTTATAGAGGTGCTGAGCAGCAAGGACTCCCAGAAACTAAATCAGGATATATCATGTCAACTCCTGCCAGATACGGCTCTGTGTGTGTGTGTGTGTGTGTGTGTGTTGGTGGGAACTGCAAGTCATTGATGAAGGTTTGTGTTATTGTTTTGCTGATCCTTCCTCCCCAACTAGCAGCCATGCTCATTACATTTATTGCTGGTCCATAATAAAAACACGGATGACATAACCTCCAATATTTCTGCGATGAAAACAGGGACGCCCTATTCCAGAATAATATTATTATAATAATTTTATTATTTATATCTAGCCCATCTGACTGGGTTGCCCCAGCCACTCTGGGTGGCTTCCAACATATATAAAAACATAATAAAACATTAAACATTAAAAAAAAAACTTCTCTATACAGAGCTGCCTTTAGATGTCTTCTAAAGGTTGTATAATCATTTATCTCTTTGGCTCGGGGTTCGCATGATTCCATATCCTCCAACATTTCTCCAATGAAAATAGGGACATTCTACCATACCCTCCGGGATGCGGGTGGCACTGTGGTCTAAACCACAGAGCCTAGGACTTGCCAATCAGAAGGTCGGCGGTTCGAATCCCCACGACGGGGTGAGCTCCCGTTGCTCGGTCCCTGCTCCTGCCAACCTAGCAGTTCGAAAGCACATCAAAGTGCAAGTAGATAAATAGGTACCGCTCTGGTGGGAAGGTAAACAGTGTTTCTGTGCGCTGCTCTGGTTCGCCAGAAGTGGCTTAGTCATGCTGGCCACATGACCCGGAAGCTGTACGCCGGCTCCCTCGGCCAATAAACCGAGATGAGCGCTGCAACCCCAGAGTCGGTCATGACTGGACCTAATGGTCCCTTTACCTTTACCATACTCTCCAACCTTTCTCTGATGAAAATAGGGGTGTCCTAAGGAAAAGCAGGACGGCTTCTGTAAATCTGGGACTGTCCTTGGAAAATAGGGACACTTGGAGGGTCTGGGATCAGATCAGGATCAATTCAGGCAAAGGTTCTGTTTCCAGTGGCAGCCAGCACTGGATGCCCAGAGCTTTGTGAGATGTGCATCAGTGTGTTAAAAAATGGTTCAGTTTTGCATTGCCCAGGGACCCCAGATTACCAAGTAATAATACAGCAAAATAACTAAATCTATTTTATACATCTTTAGGACCATGTCTGCTGCTTCCAGTTCTATTGGTGATGTTCGTCTTATGTGAAAGGACTTACTCCGGCTGCTTTGGGTAACCCATGCTGATAACGTCACAGGTTTGATCCCTGTACGGAACAGCTGTATATTCCTGATGGGGGTTGGACCACAGGGTCCCTTCCAAGTCTACGATTCTATGGTTCCCACTTGCCTATTGGTTTAGATCTTCAGAGAATGTCCTATTTATTGTGTCATGGCCTGCAGAGGCTCCTTTTTTGTCAAACTGGAGGAGGCCCTTTTCCATGGTATCCTCCACTTGAATCGATCCACCAACATTCAGCTGGCACCTACTGTGAGGAACTCCCACCATCTCTGTTATCATTCCTGGTTACCATACAGTGGAACCTCGGTTTTCGATCGTGCCTCAGAAGTCGGAAGGCTTCCGCTGTGCGTTTTTCAATTTTCTCAATGGAAATTGCTGACAGCCCTTTGCGCCTCGGTTGTCCAACGTTGCGGAAGTCGAACGGTCTTCCGGAACGGGTTGCATTCCACAACCGAGGTTCCGCTGTAATTGTCATAAGTGGTGTTTATCAGGTTGTTTTAAACGTACAGTCAATTGTTTTTAATTCTTCTTTCATACTGAATTCTTTTCTTTCTTGTACATCACCTTCGTATTATTTTAATGAGGAGTAGTATATAAATATTTAAAATAAATAAATAAATAAGTAAGTAAGTGCTTTTATTCCTTTTATTCCTCGGTATCTATTCCTTGATAATAATAATCATCGTAATAATGTCCAGGTACATTTAAATGAGGACAAATCAAATGGCCTCTCCCCCCCTTCTTTTTTTTTTAAAGTGTCTTTAACTCCGAGTCTTTTTAATTAATCAATTAAAGCTTTAGTTGATTAATCTGCCAAATGAACTAATTAGAGCATGAAGCTCTAAAGATAATACAGTATAATTAGTATATGTGACAAAACGCAATTTTAGATTTGATGCACTGCATCTCAAGCTATCTGGGATGTGTTATCAGAGAAGGAAAGTCATTTCCTTCCAGAATATCATTTCAAAGATAGTTCCAGTTATTTAGCTCTTTCTGCTGATTAAGATTCAGGACTGTTCAGCTTTTTAAAAAAAATAAATTAAAAAATCTGCTTTTGAAATTATAAGAGAATATGTACTTGAATTAGGAAAAGAGCCATAGCTCAGTGGCAGAGTACATGATTTGCATGCAAAACATCCCAGGTTTAATCCAAGGTATCTCTAGAGAGGGTTGGGAAAGACTTTGTCTGAAACCTTAGACAGCTGAGCCATGGTGCCTGTCAGTTAGACAATGCTGAACCTGACTTGTAAGGTGGACTATGGATCTGACTTGGTAAAAACCAATTTTCTATCTTCTCATTTTTTGACGCAGCTGAAAACCTTCAAGAGAGCTATGCTTCTAGCCTCTGACCTGTTACATGAGAAACATAAAAGGAGAGTAATTGCACATCAAAATCCAGAAACTATCTGTACACAATACATGATAAATTGTTTGTTAAAGCTATATCCTGCCTTTCCACCATATGGTGCTCAAGGTGGCAATAAAAGAAAAATAACAAAGCATAAAAACTGGAAGGCAAAATTTCAGTAAAACCAATAAGAACAACAGCTGATTGACCAAACTGCGACATTTTCGGTGGCCATAATTGTCAGCATGTGAGACGAAAGGCCTGTATGAATGAAAAACTTATTTGCCTATTGGTGGAATGTATTCAGAAGAGAAGTTAGGTAGATCTTGGTTGGCAAGGAGTTCCAGAGTCTGGGAGCAGCCACCAAGAAGGTCCTGTTTTGAATTCCCAAGAAAGAAAAAATTCATCTGAGGGTCTGAAAACCCAAGTGGGCTTGTAGACTATGGACTTTCTGGTAACTTTGCCTCAAGTTATGTAGAGCAATTTGACTTTTACCCAGAACAAACCGGTAGCCTGTGAAGCTGCTGTAATAGGGGAGTCGCACAATCCCTTTAGCCATTCCTGGTCAATAGTCTGACTAGTACTGTCAGCTGGATGAAGTTTCCAAACCATCTGCAAAGGCCATCTCATGTAGAGCATATTACAGCAGCCTAGATGAAAGAGAACTAAGGCCTGTGACCCTGAGGAGAGATCTGACCCCAGTGTGCTGGACTTCCCTGCTACACTGCCACACATACTCTCAACAGCAAAAAATAATTTGCAAAAGTATAGGGCTGGATGGGATGCGGGTGGCACTGTGAGTTAAACCACAGAGCCTAGGACTTGCTGATCAGAAGGTCGGTGGTTCGAATCCCCGCGACGGGGTGAGTTCCCGTTGCTCGGTCCCTGCTCCTGCCAACCTAGCAGTTCAAAAGCACGTCAAAGTGCAAGTAGATAAATAGGTACCACTCTGGCGGGAAGGTAAACGGCGTTTCTGTGCGCTGTTCTGGTTCACCAGAAGTGGCTTAGTCATGCTGGCCACATGACCCGGAAGCTGTACGCCAGCTCCGTCAGCCAATAAAGCGAGATGAGCGCCGCAACCCCAGAGTCGGTCACAACTGGACCTAATGATCAGGGGTCCCTTTACCTTTACCTACGGCTGGACTATGAGACAAGAAGATGCTGGTTTCTGATGTGAGGAGTACTTTGGGACTCACAGTTCATGGCATGAGTGTCCCACCTCTGTGGCACAGCCAGAGGAGAAGAGAAGAGGTGTTTGTAGGTTTTCATAGGTGTTTGGATGGTCACTGTGAGGACAGGAGTATGGCTTAGATGAGCCTATGGTTTCTTATGAACTTTTGTGGTCTGGAAGCAGTTCCTCCAAGGCCACTGGTAAATAACATTGGAGAAATGTCTTGTGATGTTTAGCATTGCTTTCACAAGATTTGGAATAAGAAACAGGAAGTGGGTCTGCAGATCCAACTGCCCTTCCATCAAGGTGATGAGCAACCTAGGTTTCTCTGGGCTTCATGGAGGCCAGGAAGGATTTTTAGAGATGCCTTTTTTTTCTAATTAGGTATTTTTGCCTTCTCCAAGGTGTAGGCCCAGTTTTCAGTTATTTGGGATATTGGTCTAATATTGCTGTTCCTTTGCAGGAGACCCAGAATCAAGTGGGAGGTGTCCTTTCATTGATGAAGGAGAAGGGGCTTCTGAAATATGAGTTTAATGAGGGGTAGGAAGGACTTCTGAAAATAATAATAATAATAATAATAATAATTTATTTATACCCCACCCATCTGGCTGGGCTTCCCCAGCCACTCTGGGCGGCTCCCTACAGAATATTAAAAACACGATAAAACATCAAACATTAAAAACTTCCCTAAACAGGGCTGCATTCAGATGTCTTCTAAAAGTCAGATAGTTGTTTATTTCCTTGACATCTGATGGGAGGGCGTTCCACAGGTGGGCGCCACTACCGAGAAGGCCCTCTGCCTGGTTCTCCGTAACCTCACTTCTCACCATGAGGGAACCACCAGAAGGCCCTTGGAGCTGGACCTCAGTGTCCGGGCTGAATGATGGGGGTGGAGATGCTCCTTCAGGTCTACTGGGCCAAGGCTGTTTATGGCTTTAAAGGTCAGCACCAACACTTTGAATTGTGCTTGGAAACGTACTGGGAGCCAATGTAGGTCTTTCAGGACCGTGTTCTGCAGCGTTCTTTTAGCACAAAAGTTGGGTTGGACTTCTCACAATAGTGCTGAGCAGCTTCTGGATGGGGAGCACTCTATGGCAGGAGTAGCCAACCTGATGACCTTCAGACATTCTTGGATTCCCAACTCTGATCAATCTCAACCAGCATAGCCAATGGTCAGGGATGATGGGAGTCATACTCCAATAACATCTGGAGGCCATTATGTTGGCTACCTCACTCTGCTGGCAGACAATGCCTTAGGACTGAGCTGGGGTGCTGGGGGGGGGGAGGCTAGTACAGTGGGACAGTCAGGCTGATTCCTCTGAGTCTGGGATTAGGACTCCCTCCCACCCCATTCCTAGTTTCCTAACAGTTGCGATGCCTGAGAGTTAAATAAAGTTGTGGCCTGTTTCAATTCAAGTTACGACGTCTGTCTCTCATTTACCATCTGCAAGCAATATAATGTGACAAGGCAAGCTCAGCATAAATATGTACCTGATTTTCGTCAGAAATATGTTGACCCTCTTTTAATCAACCATACTCAGAACGGTGTTTAGGAGCACTGATAATAGGGGGTGTTCAAGGGAACACCTGCCCATCCACTCAATAAACATGTGGAAAAAAAGTGAGAATGCCACTACTGGCATACATACATGCATGTGGACATACATTGGATCTTGGTGAGAAAGGGGCTTCACACAAGTACAGTGGTATGTGCATAGGGCTCGTCCACCCCATTGGACACCCAGACCCTCCAAGTGCCCCTATTTTCCAGGGACAGTCCCAGTTTCTGAGGACACCCCGAGCTGTCCAGATGTTCTACAACAGCCATCATTTCTGACCATTGGTCCTGCTGGCCGGGGGCTGATGAAACCAGAGTCCGAGAAAATCTGGAGGACCACAGCATCTGGAGGGCCCATCCCTGTTACAACGCTTTCTGTCTTGCTTGAGCCAGTGTGGTATAGTGGTTAAGAGTGATAGACTCGTAATCTGGTGAACCGGGTTCGCTTCCCTGCTCCTCCACCTGCAGCTGCTGGGTGACCTTGGGCTAGTCACACTTCTCTGAAGTCTCTCAGCCTCACTCACCTCACAGAGTGTTTGTTGTGGAGGAGGAAGGGAAAGGAGAATGTTAGCCGCTTTGAGACTCCTTCGGGTAGTGATAAAGCGGGATATCAAATCCAAACTCCTCCTCCTCCTCCTCCTCCTCTTCTTCTTGAATTGGTAACTACGTTTGAAACAGGATTTACAGTCGGTGCTCCAAATCTGCAGTGCCAACAAGTCAGTGGAAAGCAAGTAAAAAGAAACGGAGAAAAGGGGAATCTATGGATTAAAACCGCCACCATTCCTAAAAGAAACGAGAAATAAACATTGCTGTAAACCCTCTTCTAACTGAAGTGAGATGGAACGCTCTTAAAAGCATGAGAAAATCCCCATTAAAATTTAGTGGGCTATCAAGGAGGCCAGAACACACACGATTTGGTTTCTTAAGCCTTCAAGAGGTAGCCTGCTTTAAAATCAAGCCCACTTAGACTCTGTTTGCTCTCTAACACTTTAGTTGCCAAGATTCTTTGCTGTTAAGATTTCGCTGGGAGCACAAAAGGTGCTTCTGTGAATGCCAGCCCCTTGGACTGTCATTGGACAGCGGGGAAACAGTCTTCTTGAGTCACATACTTCAGACCTGAGTCACAACGCAGTCACCAGGGGTTCGGAAATATTATACAATGCAGCACTGAACCCTGGTGCACAGCTGACCTGCTTTAATTCAAAGGAAGAATGGTCACATTAGCATGTGAGCAAAGGAAGTCAAAATGATCTCATTCAAAGAGTCCCCTTCCATGGCCGCAAAGGGAGCTGGCCTTTACAAAACAGCACGTCTTTCTCTCGGCCTCACAGGGTTGTCTGCTTAATTTTCTTCACTCTTAACCCTGGATCAAAGTGGGAGACAAAGCGAAGACTTGGAATCCTTTTCTTCCTATCTGGGCCGCAACAACAGAAGAGTTGTATAATGAAAAGTGTTTTCATGTCAACAGAATGTTCTGAAAGTATGAACTGAGAAGGGGTATTGTGATCAAGCTGAGATTTATGGAAAACATAGATACTGTTGCTGCTTTGATTTGTTTTTGATTCTTACATACCAGCACTGACATTGTTTGAAATGTAATTCCACTTAGTCCTTGCAAAAATAAGGGTTCTTAACAATGAAATTCAAAGATCTTTGAGTTGGAATTTTGATGCACCTGAGACCTGCAGGGCCCAATATACGCTGACCCTGCATGGCATTTTTTTTCTGGGTTCTTCCACATCCACAGAAAGGCAACAATCCAACATGGATTTAGGTGAGCTTCTTCCATGGCAATCACTGGAGTGGTTTGTGGCCCTGCTGTATATACATTATTAGTTAATTGATGATCCCCCATTGCTGTGAAACCCAATCACCCCAGTGTAACCCAAGACAATGAATATCAGGGAGCATGATTTCCCGAGTTAAATCAGCAATCAGAGCTACATGTGCAATTCCTGACAATGGGCCGCTACCCCAAAACACATGCATGGAGTGCTCAATGAAAGGTTGGTTTGTCAGCTGTGACAGCACCAGTTATCTGGTGCTGGTATGATGACAGGGCTGACCAGGGGTTGTAGCCAATGAGGTCCTCCCATTCACAGAAGGCTCTTTTATATGACCCAGCAGAAGCTCTATGAATAGAAGAGGGAGGGGTGCGATGTTTGCAAATCCCTTTTGTCCTGCAGCCCTTCAAGCCACCTCCTGTGCTCTTCTGGAGGGTCTCGCACTGAAAAGTGCGGAGAGAAAGGCAAAAGGGAAAAATCACTTTCCTTGTCCTGTATGCAGAAGCTGGATCAAAGAGACATCAATGAATGGAAGTATAGCATTGGTTATCAACAGGAACGTAGTTTTCTGCTGCTCAGAAGAATCTCTGAACTGAGTCTATTTTTTCTTTTTTTGGGGGGGAAGAATTTGAGTAAATACCTGCAAAAGACATTGAGACAGTGGAACGATTTGTGTGCAAGTCGTATTTCTCTGTTAAGAAGCAAAGCCCACCTTAGCCTCCCTCTTTCTTTCATGAAAGGTGTTTTCGCCGATGGCTTAGCAAACTGCATTTCAGAACCACTGACCTATTTTGAATTAATTCCTTATGACTCCAAAAATGCACTATTCATAGCACCATAGTCATTGTTCCTATGCCACACAGATTTCGTTTTCAGATGAACGCAATTTAAACTCCCATTCATTGTGAAGATCAATTTCACTAATCTTCCGCACTAATAAAAAAAGGTGCCTTTTGTAAAACCAGCTTTTGTCAGAACCAGTGTCAAAGGCTTCTGTGCTTGTTAAGAAGTGGGGAAACGTACTATGCTAAAAACATGACACCTTCTAGATCTCGATCGCTGAAAGTTCATGTTGATTGACACAATCTACTATATCAATGTCTCTGGTTATTCGCCAGATTCTGAAACATGGAACATATTAATGTAAATCAGTTTTTTAAACAGCTTTGTTTTTATTTAACAGACCATTTTCCCTAAGGTAGGGCAGACTCCAAGTGACCCTATTTTCCAGGGACAGTCCTGGATTTACAGAAGCTCTTCTGGTTTCGGACTTGATCCTGAAATGTCCTGCTTTTCCTTAGGACGTCCCTATTTTCATTGGAGAAACGTTGGAGGGTATGGAAGGGAGCTTCCCCATTGGGTTGTATTCAACTAATGCTTACTCAGAATACACCCATTGAAATTAGTGTTCATGACTAAATTGGGTTTATTAATTTCGGTGGGCCTACTCTAAGTGAAAGTTCATTGAAGACACTCCATTGCTTTGAGCCACCTCTGGAATAAGTATAAGACAAACCTTTTATACGTTATGGTACTTTGCTTTATGGATCAAGCTGGTAGGCTATGTGGAACATACCAACTATTTATTCTGCCCTGGGCAAAATTGCATTGCATCACCTGAAGCATCACAATTCTCCAAAGCTCTATTCCTTTCAAACAAAATTCACCCTGTAAGGCCTAGACTGCACACTGGTCAGGGAAATGGGAACAATATCAATTGACTTCATGCTATCTTTTCAAGAACCGGACAACACATTTCTTTCCTCTCCCTACAGGCCATAGCGTGTGTGAGAAAGGTGAGCATTAGTGATGGGCATTTTATAAGAAATTCAATAGAGAGAATATAATGGAACAGAGAAAGGACAGGCTGGATAGATACATCTTATTCTCAGTGCCGTGTTGTTTTCTTTGACTGCCTTTATAAAGGCACACTTTTACCTTGTATCAGTTGTCAGGGAGTGCCTTTACCCTCAAGGCATCCCCGAGGAACCTAGTAAAATGCTCTTGCAATGAACAAAGACAACAGAAAGTAATCAAGAACCATGTTTACCCATAACACTGTCTCCCTGTCCCCCAATCATTTTCTAGGGAGGGATAAATCCACCTAACCCAGTCACTTTAAGAACAGAGATGGGATCATACAGGCCTCCTTGTTAGCAATTGCTGGTGCTTATGTGGGGTTTTATTGTTGCTGAATAGTTCTCAGGAAACCAGCCTCCAAGACCTCAATCCCTTTCTATCATCCCTCTCCTTTATTCATTTCCCTGCTCATCATGTCTTGTCTGCTTCATGTTATCTGATGCTCCATTAAGTTTCTATTTTGGCTAGAAAAGAGGATCATCCATTGTCAGATATTTTGATTATCTGCATAACATCACAACTATTCTCATAAATCGAGGGATTTAAAAACAAACTTAATTCATTTTTAGCTACCCCTGGGATGATTCATGACTAACTCTGACATAAGCTGCAAATACTCCACAATGATTTCTTCAGGTCAATGTACATGGAAGAAATCTGTTAATCCTATGACGGTTCAACTTTTAGTAACTTCTGGATTCTCCCTGGAATCTAATCTATAACCTGTTTCCTGGGGTGTAATCCTCCAGCTTTACAGTACAATGTGGCTTTTGCATTGAGTAGATTGCACAACTAGCCTTTTTTAAGGTTGGAAAATGAGGTGAAGAAATCTAAAGCAGATCTGCGAGTGCTTTTACTATCTTTTAAGTGGTAGAGCATATGTCTTGTCTGCAAGTTCAACTGCCGGCAGCATCTCTGCTTAAAAGTACCCAGGGAGCAGGTGAGGGGAGAGGTCTCTGCCATAGCTTGGTGGGACAAGAGACCATTCTGGGCCAGATGGAGAGACAATCTTACCTGGTGAAAGGTAGCTTCCTTTGGTCATATTTCACAGACCACTTATTCCTTTGGCTTTTCACAACAAATGCTTAAAAGTATATTCTGTGTGTGTACCTAAAATCAGTGCTGGTTTTTGTTTTTTTTAAAGAAAAAGAGGTACTGGAACTCACCATGAACACTTCCCTCATTCTCTTAGAATGGCAATGGCACCCACCTGAGAGATGTCAGAACTGAGTTCCGGCAAGTTCCGGCTGAAAAAAGTCCTGGCTAAAATACATGCCCTATCATCAAAGTTTTTATTTTACAATGAAGATTAAGAAGATAAACACCAGAGCATCCACCCAAACTTGCAAGATTCTATGGGGACTTAAGGGGCCAACATAAAGATAAAACCATTTTTTAAAAAAATCCAATGCCATATAGCATAGGACCTTACAAGTCAACATCACTCCTTTTAGGAAATTGTGTGTGGGATCCTGAATACAAGGGCATGCAGGGAATGATTTCATTTTTAATGGTTTCCTAGCTCTTGTCTGTGGAGGCTGAGGGCTATGCACACACACATCCTTGCACCAGTCTAGTTAGAAACTAGACAGACATGTATGGTGGGACTATCAGGGCAGGACTTGGAGTAGAAGAGTGGAGAAAAGAGCGGAAGAGTACCCCCCCCAATGCAGCTGGGCTGGCTTATTATATTTTAACACTGTTCCCTTATGGCCATTAAGACAAGAGTCCAGGGTTGGCCCAAGACATTTCACCTGAGGAAAAAGGGCATGTTTGTGCCTCACTTTCAACTCTACAGACCAGCTAAACTAGCAGTTCAACCATATTTACACCCTCATGATGAGATAGTATCTGCCACAGCACCTGAGGACAGTAGGCTAGCTCAGAGAGCACAGGACAGGCCTTAGGGCATTTATAGTTCTGTCAACTAGCACCTCACTGCCGTCCTCAACATCTGCTGCCTGAAGCAGTTGCCTCATTGCCCCTAATGGCTGAGCTGGCCCTCCAAGGGTCATAAAATTACCTAACTGCACCACTGTATGTATGGGGGGGGGGAAGGGAGGGAAAAGAACCCCCTTGACTCTTTTGAATTGTTCCCCATGAGTTATAGCTATTCACTCCTTTCCCTGTTACAAAGCTGTTTTCCTCCTACAAAGGTACTTCTCAAAAGACGGCTCGCCTCACCAACAGCAGGCTGCCTCCATCTGCCATTGTGGGTTTGCCTTTGCTACAGCCAGGGATTTCCAGCGCAAGAAAACAAAACCACCTAATAGGTTTCGATTCCTTCCCCAGTCCCTTTCCAGTGAACATAAAGCAGAACGATTAAAAAGCCACGTATTCCCTTAGTTGGAACATTTAAACAAGGAAGGGTGTGTTTGTTTGAAAGAACGGGCAAATGGTTATCTGGATGGATTAGGCTTTTTATTTTTATTGTTATGTAAAGAAAAGGCACAGCCCAACATGATAACCACCGCCGAAGCACAGATGTCCAGCTTTGCCATTCGGCTGTGTTGTTTTTCTAAAGGTCTTCCAAACGAAACCCGCTGGTGTGTTTGCACCTCAACTCGGCTCGACACTCATCTGAGGAATGTGATTAAGAGCTAGTGCCTGGCCTGTCTCTTTGGGCAAATGCTTACAGCTCTGAAATTTTCAAAGCCTGCTTAACGGTGCCCTAATTAAACAAGTAGAATGCAAGAGGAATTTCTCTGAAAGGTTTAAAGACTGTGCCAAAAGAGGAGGGGGGACAAGTATCATGTTTATGTTTCAGCAAAGCCAGTTGGGGGCTATTAAGGCTCACTGGTTCGACGTTCACCCAGTGGCATGAGAGACCCTGCTTCAGTGAAACCACCAGGGACAGGGCCTTTTTAATAATGGCACCTCAGTTATGAGGTAACCTTCCCAGGGAGGCTTGCCGGGTGCCCTCTTTGTGGTATGCTCATCCCAGTCTTTAAAATAACTTCAGCAATTTAACCTATATTTTTTAAAAATAAAATATCTGTTTTTAATTTTGGGAGAGCACCAAATTCTGTTTTGCTGTGTTTATGTATGCCCCTTCTCCTTTAGTGGTTTTATGTTTTACTTGACATTTCAATTGTGGGTTTTAATACTTTTTTATTGTAAGTCACCCACAGAACTTTGTTTTATGGGGAGGCACACAAATAAATGACTAAATGGAACTGGAGCAGCTCTGAACAATTGTCGGTTCTTTGTTTTGGGGCGTCGGGCACAACACTGTCAGTGTAAGCCCTCACCCTCAATGGCCTCCTCTTCATCCTCACTGCCACTACTGCCAACTGAGGAGCTGGCAGTCAGGCATCAGCCGCTGCTGTTATTTTTGATCCTTGCTGGCTCATGACTTGCTTACTCCATCTCTGTTTGTGTAAACAGGCAGAAATAGTGAAAAGGAGAAGCAGCAAGCTTCTGGACCTTAGCTGATGCCCAACCAGCCTCAACTGCCCTGAATAAACTGGGACATCCCATTTTTGGGCACCACAGCCCTAAAAGATGTTCAGAGTGCGATCTTGTACAGGTCACATGACTCACACAGGCATGCATCCCAGAAGACTCAGTTTTCCACGGCGACACATTGGAGGGTGTTTGACACATGAACTGAACTTGCTCCAGACCTTCCCACGCCACCAGTAAGAGTGTCGTGGAGAAATGGGAGGAGTCTATGCTGTGCCGTAATGCCTGCTGCTGTGAGGTCACAGAATCCTGGCAAATCAAGGCAGAAGCGCAGACTGTTGAAAAAGGGCAAGGCAGAAGGGGGAAAGTCAGCTGGTAACAACCAGAAGGGAAACGAGCGCTGAATAAAGGAGGCAAAGATAGAAAAGACAGAGCGAAGAAAACAGCTAGATACAGCCTCAGGAAAGAGGGGGAAAGTGGACCAACAACCCAGATTTATGGTACCAAAATAACTGTACAACTCTTGCCACTCAACTAGAAAATTATTTTTTTTTTAAAGTATATCTTACTTTTCTTGTAAAACAGCTCCAGGTGGATAACATTTCATCAGAACAACAAAACATCTATCAATCAAAATAAGCTACAAAAGTAGGGTTGCCATTTCAAACAGTGACGTTTTTGAGCCATTTTTATGGGAAATCGGCAAAACCGACACTGCCGACACGGGTTGCCATAATGTCTGGATTTCCCCAGACATGTTGCCGTTTTCCACCTGGACACTGCTGCCGACCGCAGTATTCCGGATATGTCCACGAAATTCCGGACGTATGGCAGCCCTAACAAAAAGCAAAACCAACAAGGTGTGTGTGTGTGTGTGTGGTACAATATGCAAAGCTCGCAGCTTTATGTACTTTTAACATTCCTGAAGCACTCCATATTCCCAGAGAACCAGCAGTTGGTATTTTTTTGACAGCACAAATATTTAGCAAAGGTAATTAGGGACTGGGGAAATCCTCTTTCATTCCTTCCTTGCAAAGGCCAAGTGTCCAAGCCATTCATCATGCATTTGCAGAAACCTTAACCAAGAACAAAGAAGTAAGAACTGCCGTTGTTTGTCTTTTCTTAACCACCAGCGGCAAAATAAGGTTAATGATATGTTTGTAACAACTACAATTATCCCTCACAGACATTCTTCTGAATTAGAGAAGTCTTATTTTATGATTGGTGACCTATATGAGAAGAGAGAGAGAGAGAGATAAGGCAATACTAGCTATCAGCTTTTTGATGACATTTCCACATACACCCCTCCTCTTCATTTGAGATTAGAGCACACATCTAACTGGTCACATTTTGCAACACAGAGAATAATACATTCCCAGGGAAACTGGGGATATAACCTTGGGGGAAAGATGTGGCTTGATTGAGCAGATAACTATCTACACACATCTTTAGGTAAATGGTGAAATATCAAAGGAAACTTTTTTAAAAAATTAAAAAGGACCAATGTCCCTACAGGAAAGTATCAATAGAGATTTTCGCATCTGAGCTCAAAGCGTTGTAGCGTGTCTTTGATGATGGGACTTTTACCCAGAGACTGCTTTATGAGAACAAATGTGCTGTTCAAATTGTCATCAGAATGACAATGAATTAACCAAGCCCTATTCAAATGGACTTCTGGCATGACATCAATCAGCTACTCTTTTCACGATGCATCTAGGTTAATATAAAAGAAATGCAGTACAATATCATTTATTTCATTTAACAGCCTTCAAAGTGTAGATCATAAAATTCTTTATTGGGCATCACTTCAAGACAAGATCTGAAGAGGGGAAGGCACTCACAAGACTCAAAGGAAAGGAAGAGAGTTTCAGAGACACAAATCCCACCTCAGGGCCCCAAAGAAAGCATTTTTCAAACAGGTAAAGAAAAAAAGAAGTGAAAGAAACAGTACGAGATCATCATTTCCTATTTCTGTGCCATAGTCCAGGGGTTACAATTCTGTTTAAAACTGTCACAGGTATGTTTCAACATGTAACAAGTGACTTATGTCTGCACTTTCTTTTTGTTCCTGAGATTGGATCTTAGAAACAATGCAGCAAAAAATTACCTTGATCTCTGGTTCCAGATGATACCCAACAACGTCCACAATCCAAGGCCTATTTGGACATTGTTTTCTTACCCTATTAGCATCCTGGAAGGGGTGGCGGTGGCAGCAGGACTGTGCAATATATCAATATATTGTTCAAAACCGGTTCGAAGTCCATACTGAGATATCGGTTTCATAATTTTTGACCTGGCAATATATGTCATGGGGTGGTTTTTTTGTGTGCTATGCAAAAATCACAATGTGAGGGGGAACTGTGGTGCCAGTCAATGTCTCTACATGTTGTCGTTTAGTCGTGTCCGACTCTTCGTGACCCCATGGACCAGAGCACGCCAGGCACTCCTGTCTTCCACTGCCTCCCGCAGTTTGGTCAAACTCATGCTGGTAGCTTCGAGAACACCATCCAACCATCTTGTCCTTTGTCGTCCCCTTCTCCTTGTGCCCTCCATGTTTCCCAACATCAGGGTCTTTTCCAGGGAGTCTTCTCTTCTCATGAGGTGGCCAAAGTATTGGAGCCTCAGCTTCAGGATCTGTCCTTCCAGTGAGCACCCAGGGCTAATTTCCTTCAGAATGGATAGGTTTGATCTTCTTGCAGTCCATGGGACTCTCAAGAGTCTCCTCCAGCACCATAATTCAACAGCATCAATTCTTCGGCGATCAGCCTTCTTTATGGTCCAGCTCTAACTTCAATACATCACTACATAGCTCCATCCTTATTTCACACATTGTGATATGTTACGATGTTTAGCTGGTGATATGTTGTGATGGTTAGCTGGTGATATATCACGATGATGAAAACCAGATATCGCCCATACCTAAATAGCAGCCATTGCCACTCTGCCCCCAATCAGTTGACTCTCTGTTTGTCAATTGACACACAATGTCAGTTGACTCTCTGCTGTCCATGAGTTGGAGAGAAGATTAGGAGGGGGAATCTACTCTACCTGCAGTGCTTAGGCTCCTCCTATGACATAGAACCCTTCTAATTGTTCCAAGGAATGCTACACTAATAGGGTTGATGGAAATAATGTCTCAGAGCTTGCAGAATGAGGGAAATCAATGGGAAACAGCATCAAATGCTGAAGACAACCAACCAGGGAGCTCAGTCATTGTGGTCAGTAGTCTTCCTAACCCAGGATCTTGCAGCACTTTTATTAATTCAGTCAAAATAACCAGAAAGGCTAAATGGTGCACTTTCTACACATAGGAAGAATGCCTCTCTCTCTCTCTCTCTCTCTCTCTCTCTCTCTCTCTCTCTCCCCCCTTCCCTACCTACTTAAGGAGGCATGGGCCTTTTCTCAGAAGGGTTACGAGTCAACCCAAATAGCACGTTCATTTCCACTTTAAATGTCCAAATATTATTCCATTACTAATTACAGATAAAATTGTGAATGCTGGCTGGTCAAGACAGGGTTCAGTTGTTCTCAGAAATAATAGCATTGCTTCTGATATTGGTGGCAATGATGGCACCGATATAAAGAAAGTCAGCAGCAATTTACACGGGAAAATCTGCTCCCTCTCCTGCCATTACTAGAATTGTCTTTGAGATTTTTCCTTTTTCTAGTTTCAATGTATGCGCATGTTTGCTTAAAATATTGCAAGTAGCTTTGAGTTACGTTGGTAATAAAGAAAGCAGTACACTTAATAAATACTACTAATAATATAAGCATTGCCCCTTTTGCTTCTAGGTGTCTATAATATACTCAGAGATAGCCAGTGTCTATTTTCTTTTCTTTATTCCTTGTATTTATATACAAAAGTCAAAGCCATCACCAAGCAACTCAAGTAACAAGTATTATTGTGGCCCCAAACTGTGGCATCGAATACAAAATGTGCTCTAAATACACATGTGGTCCTTATCTGAAAGACATACAACTTGTATTCCTCTATCATTAATTAGTGCTTCTCTTGACAAATTTTAAAAGTGCAGCTTGTGTTCCTAAAAAAAGAGAAGGAAATAAGGACATGTGTGAAAAATCCTTAAACCGCTGCCATGTTGTGAGCATGTTGTCCTTTTCATTGGCTAACTGACAGCAGAAGGCCCTTTGCTGGAAAACGACACCGTCAGCTTTCCAGATTTAATTTTTCTTGCACACGTTGGAGGGGAAAAAAATATTTAAGCCCGTCCAATACTTCCTTCAGTGACCTGGTGCACCAATCACTGGAGATGCCTAACTGGCTCAGACAGTGAATATTTCACCGCATTGTCTTGAAAGTGCAACAGGTTTAAGACCCAGTGGGCCTGCTGTAGTCTTAATGAAGCAGTTAATGATGTGTGAATTATAGAGCCTGACAACCCCCCTCCCCAATAAAACCAACGGGGATGCTTTCAGAGTCTTCCATGGCAGTTAAGTAATGACAATGCTGTCTGCATAACTTAACAAAGCACCATTAAGTAAAACGCCATGTCTGCCATGTCTACCTGGCCGCACTGAGCATGCCCATACACACAAACAAACATCGGTGCGGAAGAACTAGTCATACGATGCTTTCTATCTAGACAGTTGGCAAGAGAAATTCACCAGCCATGGGAAGCCGGGGCGGGGGGCTTTGCAACTCAGCACCCTGTAAAACAACGTGTTATTCACAGTTGTCGCAATTTGGCTTTTCTGGGAGAATCCTCCTTTAGAGAAACGCATGCAGAGGATTTCAATCAGCCAATTGTTTCCCCACATGAATGAGGGGAGTTCTGAATGTGCTGCGAACACTGCGCTTCGCTCCCTCGCACAAAAGGCAGCTCTTTGTGCGCAGACGGGGGATTTGCACATCCCGTGCACAAGATTAAGCAAGCCAGTGTAAATTAAACTGGTGTAAAGTTGCACCAGGTCCACGCCCCATTCAGCAGCGGGGCCTGGCAGAGGGAAAACAAGCCTGTAAAACAGTGTTCTGTGTTGGGTTGCCAGGTCATGTGACTTAGGATCCAGCTTAAGTCCCTGCCCCGCCCTGCAACACCCCTGGGACACCCTTTTCTTGTGGCATACATTGGCCTCAACTCAGCCAGCTTCGGGACTTAAGCTGACCCGTGAACCAGTCATTGGAGATCCATTGCATCCTAAATTGCTCATCCGGGCCAAACTTCCCATAGGATTACTCCCTGTGTCCGTTAAGAAAAATAGGTTCGGAGTGAATAAAAACCTGCTTTGCATCTCTTTTGATAGGGCGTTTCAGGGTCACTTAATGATTCAGGCTAAAATCCACGGAGAATTTTGCCTGTGCAGCCACATGCCCTATTAATTGCAATAGTGATTGCATAGGAGAAGCTCCTGCTGACTTGGGCTCAGAGCAAGCAAGAGTGGGAGAGAAAAGGAGGGGGGAAGAAGAAGAGGGGGGGAATGGAGTGAATGCATATATACATTATCTAGATAATCTCGCTATGAAGAGGAAAAGTTCACACACACACAAAGAGAGAGAATGCTCTATCTGAAATGTTGATAGAATGCTTTGTCTAAATTGTCCCTTCATATATTTTTTTGCCTTTTCATTTGCCTGTGTTGTAAGATTGGGGGGGTTGGATGATGCTTGTGGGTTCCAGCCATGCCTGTGATTTAGCGAGTTGAGGTTGGAATCTAGCAAAGAGACTGCGGAACTGGTCAAGCCAGATTCTTTGTTAGCTTGCTTACAGGGCCATTCGCCTGTCCCTATGGCTGAAGAAATGGGTGAATAACAGATGTGTTGCCATAGAGACAACTAGGTAGGCCTTTCCCACCCATCCCCCTCAACTGGCTTCTTGTAGGTGGGAGCACATTAGGCCAGGGAGAGGGCTGGTCTTTGTGCTAAGTCTGGGCTGAAGCTAGAGAGATGCAGAGACTTGACTTGCTTTGTGTGCTGAATCCAAAACCATGGCTTTGGGAACCCTCCTAAAAACGAGGAAGCGAGAACTTGCTGGAGTGTTAATGCTGTGAGCCCTTCTGTCTTACACTCAAGCTGCATACAGTGGTACCTTGGTTCTCGAACTTAATCCATTCTGGGAGTCCGTTCGACTCCCGAAACCATTTGAAAACCAAGGCGCGGCTTCCAATTGGCTGCAGGAGTGGAAGCCGTGTCGGACGTCCAGCTTCCAAAAAACGTTCACAAACTGGAACACTTACTTCTGGAACTCTTACTTCCGGGTTTGTAATGTTCAGGAGCCAATTTGTTCGACAACTAAGCCATTCAAGAACCAAGATACTACTGCGTATGTCTAAAGAAAACCATATACCCTGAAGCATCACAGTTTCCATGGACTTACATTCCAAGGAAACCAAACCTTGGCTAACCGCTGGAACTCCAGGAGTCTCTTCACCACTCGGAGAGTGGGGTGCACACAGCAGTCTACATTTTCTAACTCTAATACTGAAACGGGGAACTTGGGCGTAGCCAGAATTCAGGTTGGGGGACCCGGACACTCAAGTGTTATCATCCTCTGTCTGGCTCTGTCTAGCAGATTTGGAATGAAACAATAACAGTTGTTTTAAATTACTTTCCTTTGACCCCAGGTGCTCAGAAAATTCTGCCAAAATCTTTCTACTTTTAGTGAAGTATTTTTATCTATTTATTTGATTTTGGGGGGGCAGCTGCTTCCCGTCCTCCCCAGCTGTGCCCATTACTGGGAACAGAAAAGTGCCCGTGCAAAGTCTCATGAATGTAATCTGTATATATAATATAGGCAGGATTTCTTCATTGTTCGAAGGTCATGTGTAAGGCAGGAGTTATCTTGGAAACAATCTTCCTGAATACATGACCCACTATTTGAACTGGTCTTTCTTCACACATACCTCATGAGTGTTAGAATTCCTGCTCCATGACTGCAGTCATGGGATTGTTGTCTATCACATGACGGTGTATGTTTTGACTCCACAGAGTGGGAAGTGACGGAGACAGGATGTTTGTGTTTCTGTGTTCCGTGAAGTGGGACTATTGTCCTTTGTTCTTTCTCTTTGCTGTCTGATGCTAGACAGAGAGGGGGCCATGTTGCAGTGCTCCGTGTGTGTTTATATGTAAATAAAGTAGATTAGCCAAAATGCTGAGTTGCTGAGGTCTGTTACGCAAGCTGCAAAGACTCTGCGGATCCCTAAGTGTGCTGATGTCTGTTGGCATCGGTCGCTGTGATGTTCGGGCTGAAGAAAGCTTATGAAGCTCCCAAACGATCGACCAGGAGGGAAGGAACATGCCAGTTGGGCGTGTGTGTCTGCCAGGGTCCTACTTGAGTGTAGGACGAGCTCCTGACGATGAGTACGTAGGTGTCATTCCCCAAAAGCTCACTACTCCAGCACCTAAACTTCGTTTTTAAGCTCAGTCCCATCCTGGCATTGGGCTGTCGTTTAGGAAAATAGGAATCTGCCTTATAATGAATCCAACCACTCGTCCATTTAGCTCCATATTGTCTACAATGACTAGCAGTGACTCTCCAGTATTTCAGAATGAATCTCTCCCAGCTTGACCTGGAGAAGCAGGAGATTGAACCATGAACCTACTGCATACAAAGCAAACACTCTTCTATCACCACTGAGCCAATACCAGGTGACTTTTTAACCATCTCTTTTGTACTGTCATGACACCACTCCACGTGTTAAAGTGTAAAAAGTTACCAAATTCCAAGAAGTAATCCTCTGAGCCTTTGCAAAACACGGTCCTGTTCCACGTGGACATCACAACTTTCTGTTAGTGATTTACTAACGTTGGCCAACACCAAACTCTTTTTCCCTCTCTTCCTCCCTCTCTGTGGCAACTGTTTGGGTTCAGCTTAGTTATGATTTCTCTGAACATCTTTGATGAATGTTGAGATGGACTTTGATTTAAAGGAGATATATGCTTGAGTGCTAGAAAGGATCCAGCCTCTGAAGGAAATGGTGAAGGGTTGAAGGCGGTGAGAAAGGGAGAGAGAGAAATGTCAGTGGGAGAGATTGCTAAATGGACCAGGTAGCTGGATGAAGGGACGTGGGTGGCGCTGTGGGTTAAACCACAGAGCCTAGGACTTGCTGATCAGAAGGTCGGCGGTTCGAATCCCCATGACAGGGTGAGCTCCCATTGCTAGGTCCCTGCTCCTGCCAACCTAGCAGTTTGGAAGCACGCGAAAGTGCAAGCAGATAAATAGGTACTGCTCCGGCGGGAAGGTAAACGGCGTTTCCATGCGCTGTTCTGGTTTGCCAGAAGTGGCTTCGTCATGCTGGCCACATGACCCGGAAGCTGTACACTGGCTCCCTCGGCCAATAAAGCGAGATGAGCGCCGCAACCCTAGAGTCAGCCACGACTGGACCTAATGGTCAGGGGTCCCTTACCTTTAGTTGGGTGAAAGGCTCATACAGTGGTTATTGACACTAGCCAATATGTATCTGTGACACTGCTGCTTTACCCCCAACAAAGATATACTTGCTGGGGTCAAGAATAGTAAGTTAAAAGTGACTTGGACTAGAATTCCAAGTGTTGTAAACAGTTATTCTCCCCACCCTCCACCATGACAAGAATGCCTGTTGGGGAGATCTCACCTCATTGTTTTGGTCCCAGCTGGTCACAATTTCCCCCCTGTGGCAAAAGCCTAAGAAAAGCAATGGGAAGAAATCGCTTCCATGGGAGAAATGTAGAGCCCAGTTTGGAAAGGTAATATTTGTGGATTTTGCAGTAGCTCAAAGCCGTCCCCAAAGTGCTTAGCACTGTAGAGAATTTGTCTTCAGTTTAGACTAGTGCATGCAACAGAGCTATAAAAGAGACTCACATTTGCTCTTGTTGTTATTTAGAGCCCGGCGAAATGGTGGCTTTCAGCTTGAAACAATCAATAAATCAACGATGAGATCACAAGCCACAAGGCATTCCCTTTGGACATGGGCTTCATTTTTGTCCCGACTGTGTCAGGGAGTTCTTTGTCTTTGCCGTGGAATTGCTTTTATACCTTCTCATCAAGCCAAACTGTCCGATAAAGCAAACTCAATTCATGTCCTATAATGACAAGGTCGTGCACCACACAGAACAGCTCTTAGATTTGCTTTGAGGTGGGGGGAAAAAAAGAGCTCATATCAAAATAAAGGTGTGTGGCCGGGTTGTGGGGGGGGGGGAGACATTGAAGGATTTGGATGAGTCACACTTAGCTTCACCTGAGAATAGGAGTAGATAAAAAGACGAGAGCTTTGATCCAAGGGCTTGTGAGTAGACTGTATTTTTACAAATGACTTCTTTACATTATTGAATACAATGGGAACTTTAAGGCCGCCTGCAATAACACTTTCTCATAAAAAATTAACAAAGAATTTATGGAAATGTAGCGAAAGTCCCAAAGCAATTAGCTTAGATTTCTCTGGAGCCTGAGAAAAGCCTGGATAATTGCAGGCAGAAACTACATAAAGTGGCTATTTTCATTATCACAGGATACAGAACGTCCATTTTCATCACAATGGGACATAATGATGTTAAAGGGAACACAAAGATATATTTTAAAAGGTTGTGACACAGTTTACAAAATGGTTTGATTTAAGCGACTTTGGGGATCCATATTAGAGATTATTTTTCAAAAAGACTTCTCCCTGATATTGTCAAAGGCTGCTAAGATGCTGGAAGAGGGGGGTGGGGGTGGGGAGAGAAAGAGAAGCAGCCCAAACTGGTGTTCAGAAAGCTAATGGTACATTACATTACCAGTGGGATGCCCAAGAATGAATTTAATTTGTCCTTGAATTTAAAGAGCTGACTCGCTGCACAAATTGTCACATTAATATACATTTGAGGAAGCCCTTTGTATATACTTACCGATGTGGTTATCATTTTAGTAATGCGCTCTGAATAACTGACTGTGGAACAAAGCCATTTTAGCATAAAGTGAAAGAGCTACAAGAAACATAAACCATGAAGACGTTTTTGGATCCGTCTCTGTAGCCATGTTCAGTTGCTCTGATGTCTCCCGCTGAATGCTCACTAAGTATTCTTCCCTAAGTAGTCTTCCTGCACTGAACTGGTTTCCTTTATTTCTTTTTTTGATATAATGCATAACGCAAGCCAGAGGCATCCTTGCAATGTCGCACACAGTTTGTGCTACAACTCCATTCAAGGCCTGAATAAAGAGCTGTACAAAACAACCTTTATCTGTAGCATTGCACCGTCATAAAATAGATTTCTGATATCCGGCTCCAGGGTAATCTGCTGCTGAATTTCTAAAGGTGAAGACAGTCTTTGTGTTTTCTCAGTTGTCATAATGGAGTAGTCACCCATAGCATTAACCTGGGTTCACAACTGGTAGTGTAAACATATACCGGCAAGCGAAACATTGGCTCAGTAAGAGAGTGAGTGCTGAGTCTGGCTTCTCCCCTTGTGCAGCAACCTGACTTAAATATATATATTTAATTTATTTGCTTTAGATAGGCACATGCCAGTCTACCTACTACCTACTCACCTACCTATCTACATTACTTCTACACATTTACCGAAAGCATCTAACCTCCACCTGTAACCCTTGCGCCAAAGTTTGAGGAAAGGTGTACTGGCGATGTTATGGGAGCTAGCCAATACATGCTCATTACAGCCTTAACACTATCAGCATCAGCAGAAGAACTGGCTTTAACCTGGTTCAGCCTGAACATCTAATAAAAATTTGATGAAAGCCACCACCCCATAGCACGTTCAAGGATGAAGATTTTTGTGCGCGCCTTAAGAGCAGTGAAAACGCTGTCCTGCTGCTTCTGTCACAGTGCGCTATGCTCATATTCACTCGTGTTCACTTAAAAGAAACCCTAGTGTGTTTCCTAGAGGAACAAAGCCATAACAGCTTACTTATTTTCCTATCTGAAAAAAAAACCACAACCTTTTCGGCCTGAATACTCAGACTACATTATATGAGAAAAGCAATGACAAACCTAGACAGCATCTTAAAAAGCAGAGACATCACCTTGCCAACAAAGGTCCGTATAGTAAAAGCTATGGTTTTCCCAGTAGTGATGTATGGAAGTGAGAGCTGGACCATAAAGAAGGCTGATCACCAAAGAATTGATGCTTTTGAATTATGGTGCTGGAGGAGACTCTTGAGAGTCCCATGGACTGCAAGAAGATCAAACCTATCCATTCTGAAGGAAATCAGCCCTGAGTGCTCACTGGAAGGACAGATCCTGAAGCTGAGGCTCCAGTACTTTGGCCACCTCATGAGAAGAGAAGACTCCCTGGAAAAGACCCTGATGTTGGGAAAGATGGGAGGGCACAAGGAGAAGGGGAAGACAGAGGATGAGATGGTTGGACAGTGTTCTGGAAGCTACCAGCATGAGTTTGACCAAGCTGCGGGAGGCAGTGGAAGACAGGAGGGCCTGGTGTGCTCTGGTCCATGGGGTCACGAAGAGTCGGACACGACTAAATGACTAAAAAACAACAAAAACACATTCTATCAAATTAATCCTGTTCAAGGTACGCTGAACATTGTATACATCCTCTGTGCAGCTGGAAAGGGGCAGTGTGGGGCAGTGTTTAGGATGTTGTTCTTCATCCTGGGTTCAATAGCATATATACATACAGTGCTCTCTGGGCAAGGGACTCACTGATTTCAGGATACATGGCAGTAGATTCCTCATTACTTTGTACAATGGAAAAGGACTATAACAGGATGGGGAATCTGTGACCTGCTAGGTGTTAGTGGGCTTCAGCTACCATCAATCCCAGCCAGCATTGCCAATGGGAAGGGGACACGGCAGCTTCTGTCCAACAATATCTTGAAGACCACAGGTCCTCCATCCCCATCTGCGAGAATGATGAATAGCTGTGACATAAGTGCTCCTCTGCTATAAAACTATTAAGTATTCTGGAGCAATTAGTGGCTGGAGAAACACAGCCAGATGGGCGGGGTATTATTATTATTATTATTATTATTATTATTATATTCCACCAACTGGAATTGTGCTGAAAATTCAACATTCGCTTCCCAAGTGACAATTTTTGAATTTTGCCTAGAAATCTCAAATCACAATTTCATAGAATCATAGAATCATAGAATCATAGAATCACAGAATCATAGAGATGGAAGAGACCACAAGGGCCATCGAGTCCAACCCCCTGCCAAGCAGGAAACACCACCAGAGCACTCCTGACATATGGTTGTCAAGCCTCTGCTTAAAGACCTCCAAAGAAGGAGACTCCACCACACTCCTTGGCAGCAAATTCCACTCTCGAACAGCTCTTACTGTCAGGAAGTTCTTCCTAATGTTTAGGTGGAATATTCTTTCTTGTAGTTTGGATCCATTGCTCCGTGCCCGCTTCTCTGGAGCAGCAGAAAACAACCTTTCTCCCTCCTCTATGTGACATCCTTTTGTATATTTGAACATGGCTATCATATCACCCCTTAACCTCCTCTTCTCCAGGCTAAACATGCCCAGCTCCCTTAGCCGTTCCTCATAAGGCATCGTTTCCAGGCCTTTGATTGGCGTTCAAACTTTGAGGAAGACTAAGCGTTAGCTTGCTGATTTCAATACTTGTGCACTTTGGCCCTGATTTAGCAAAACTTAAATCCTGTTGCTTTCCATCAGATTGCATCTTGAATCTCTGCATGCTTAAGTCTGTCCGCCACAGATAACTCTGTCTGAATTGGAGCCTGTCAGGAATGCTGGCCAGTGCTGGCCAGACTGGGCACACATTGTGTTTATTTGTTCTGAAGTAGATTGCTGTCATTCCTCTCTGTACCCTCAGACTGAATGCCCAGGAGAACCTCGTGAAGCTTTCTAAGTTTGGTGGCCTCTGTGGGGCCCTCATGCATTGCGTTCCCCTTGCCCATATGAGGCTGCCGTGGGAGACCCTTTCTGGCCTGGGGTCCACAAAGGCCAGTTTCTTTATATTCATACATTCATCCAGGCAAGTAAGAAGTTTTATTAGAGTTCAGCTGGAAACACTTGGGAGAGGGCAAAGCAGACCTGCTGAGGAGTGTGGCTTGAGAGGCTGCGTGGGCCCCAGACTGTGTGGCCTGGGGAGAGACCCAAGGGACAGATGGAAGTGTGGGGGGGGGTCTCATGCATTGGTGTAGCCAGGGGACACGGATGCAGCTGCCCCCCAAACCAAGAAGAAGAAGAAGAAGAAGAAGAAGAAGAAGAAGAAGAAGAAGAAGAAGAAGAAGAAGAGTTGTTGTTTGGATTTGATATCCCGCTTTATCACTACCCGAAGGAGTCTCAAAGCGGCTAACATTCTCCTTTCCCTTCCTCCCCCACAACAAACACTCTGTGAGGTGTGTGAGGCTGGCAGACTTCAAAGAAGCCCAAGGTCACCCAGCAGCTGCATGTGGAGGAGTGGAGACGCGAACCCGGTTCCCCAGATTACGAATCTACCGCTCTTAACCACTATACCACACTGGTGGTTCAAGATCTTTAACCAAAAGTAGAAATAGCCAGAATATCTGAAATCGAAATGACAGATTTTTCTAAGCACTTGGGGTCAAAAGAAAGTAAGTAAAACAACTGTTGCTGAGACATTTCATTCTGAATTGGCTATACCAGGCACGTCCAATTCCCAAGAGACTACGATCTACTCCCAGTATGAAACAACTGGCAGTGACCTACCCATTGAGTTATTGAGCTTTTTTTTGAGGGGGAGAACCAGAGTTCTTGAGCTTTTTTGGAGGGGGGAACACAGTAATTGAGCTTTTTGGGGGGACAGAGTGGCTTGGCTTCATTGGGGGGGGGATATAGCTCTATAGCTACCTTTAAATCGCTAAACAACAGCTTACGCCAAACGAACAACAAACAGATGAGACGGAGTGACAGAGTGAGAGGGCGGGGGCCAGAGACATTCATTCCCGTTTTCTTAAAGTCAAGTGAGCGGTCAGGAACCCGCAATCGACCACAGGTCAGGAACCCGTCAATCACGGTGCACCGGTTGGACATCTCTGGGCTATACAGAGCCAGACAGAGGATGGTGACAGGGGGTGCCCTGGCCCCACAACATAAATCCTGGCTATGCTCACAGTCTCACAGGCCACATTTGGCCCCTAGGCGTGAGGTTATCTATCTCTAATACCAGTGTCCATATGAAACCACCCAGACTGCAGGTATCAGCTGTACACGCACTGGGCGCCTCAGAGCAAAGCAATAAAAATTTTTTACTGTCCGGAGAGGGGTGGGTGGGAAATGAACAGTGGTTCTCCTTGGCTAGGCAGATTTAGTACTGTTGACCTTGTTTTATGTGCTCATGAAAAACACTGTTTTCAGATCACAGATGAAGAAGGGGTAACAAAAGGGGTTCTTGAAGACACAAACTCAGAATGGATAGGAATCCCTCCACAAGGGCCATATTTCATTCTCAATTTCCTGTAGAAATTCAATTAAGGTAATATAAATTTGAATTTTGCAGACAACTTCATGATAGGATTTTGTGGATCATGATTGACAGGGCTGCAAATTCCATTAAGCCCCATCCCAATTTTAACAGCAAGTGCATGGATATTAAATATCCTCGTTCTGAAACTTCTGAATGCTTTAGATACTCGGAATAAAGTTATTGCTCAAGGGCTAATTTAAAACTACATGCAACACATTTTGATTTACGGATTATCAACCCAGCTGAGCAACAAAGCACGGAGTTGGAGAATCTCATACACAAATACATTCAGCTGTGCTGTGGATTACGCTAAAGTGACACATTTATTTAAAAATCTGCCTACGACTTGTCCTCATTGATTAAATGCCCTTAAGAAAGTGAATCTGATTAAATAGAAGCCATTAAGATTCAGCACGTCTCCTCCACTGCTTTTGATGGTCGACACATTCCCTAGAGAGGGAGATTGGACAGCTGATAAGCAAACACTGAATTATAAGCACTTTGTGGAATGTCACTGGCAAATGAAAGATCTACTGTTTTGCTTGCAAAGCAAGAGAATGCCTTAACAGTACAAAAATGGACATGGTGCAGGAATTATTTCATCTTCTGTGCCTGGAATATAAATGCCTGTATATATCATGTATGTATTTTTATGGCAGAGATCAGCTCACAGAGCAGCATAGCTTGTTGTGAGGCGCAGTATCAATTGATCACGAAAATAGAAGCGTCTGTCTCGGACTTTCATGGCACTGTCAGAAGCCCAAACAAACATGGTGTGATATCTCTATTGCATATATCGCCGGCTGGTTTTCAGAAGCGTGAATTGGGTTAAGGAAAGGGTGACAAGGATGCTTGTTTGGTACCTTCTGCCACTGGTATTCAAACTCACAAAAGGAGCTGTAGGTTAGAGGCTTGCACAGTAGGTATTAGGTGAACATTTTGGGTGTAATCGATGGGAAGTTAAGCACAGGTGTGTCCTGTTGAAATTAACAGCACCTCAGCAAACTGTTAAGTGCTACAGGATACAGCCTTCTGTAAATGCCACTGAACTGAACTAGGCTTGCTTCCAAATGGGTAGCACAACATTGGACTGCAGGTTTCAATTACGGTGGTAACTTGGTTTACAACCATAATCCATTCCGGAGGTCTGGTTGTAAACCAAAACAGGTTGTGACCCAAGGCGCGCTTTCGCCAATGGGGCCTCCACAAAAAAAGGGTTGCCATAACAAATGGGTTGTAATCCAAAAAAATGGGACACGTACTTCTGGGTTTGACGTGGTTGTAATCCAAAGCGGTTGTAATCCAAAGCAGTTGCAAACCAAGGTATCACTGTATGCAGAAGATCCTACTCAGTTGTGTGCTATTGGCTGGGTTCAGTGTAACGTAAGTTCGAATTTCCAACTTTCACCAGTACCTGTTATAGTCTCATATATACCGGTATGTTGCAAATTTGGATTAGACATTAGATACGTTTTCAGGATGTTTGCAGATATTTGGATCATATGGATCTGTCCTTGAATGATGAAAAATGAGGTCAACCTTACATGTTACATGCCAGCCATTTTTATGTGAGATCCAGTATGAAAGTGCAAAGTGCAGATGGGAAGTGTTTCTTCATTGTGTGTGCATATGTGGTATCACTGGTCTTGAGTGACAAAAAATGTGGGTCACCAATGTGCATGGAATTATTTCTACATGAAAAGTGGTGCCCAATGTATAATGCCTCAGTGAATTGTGACACTTGAAATATGTAGCTTTTCATTGTTTGTGCATGTGAAAAATGTGAATGGTTTCATATCCGATATCTGTACATGCAGCACAAAGCAACAAGAACAACCAAACTGCATGTGTAGGATCACAGGTGTGATGTTCCTTACACAGATTTCCCATTAATTTCCTTTTGAAAGCACCATCCTCATTAGAATAATGTGCAGTTACTCCAAGTAATCCTATTTCTCAGCCTAATAAAATACAATATCACTGCTGAACAGGGCAGTTATCTCTGTCACTAGATACACCTGCATGCACACATCCAGTGCTTTTGTGGGAAACCCAGCCAGATGGGTGGGATATAAATAAATTATTATTATTATTATTATTATTATTATTATTATGTTTCAGAAACAGGTTGGGCGCAGACTCCAAATTCTCATCCCAGTTTTCTGAATCTGAGGCATTCCTTCTTTGGAATTCAGAAGGTTCCAAGGTCATCTGGTTAGAAGAGTTTCAAGTTTGAATAATAAACACAAAGTAACGGAGGGTATATAAAAGAAATGATTTTCTAGGCAGAGATATTCTCTGCCGAGGAGGAGGTGGGAATGCCTCATTATTAAACCAAGCTTCGTTTCTTTGCATCAAAAACACAAAATGGAAGAAAAGCCCCACCCTGCTTCCCTTCAAAGGACTGTTCCTCAATTTCCATTAGTTACTACTTTAAGGTCTTTCCTAGAAGAAAAGCAGGTTGGAGGCTGAGAAAGAGAGAGGAGGGAGGGAGCGAGGGGCTTTGTTTGGCAAAATTGTATTTTCTATCAATTCTAGTCTTATAAATGGCTAACATATGCAGATGAGGAAATGCTCTTAGAATAGCAAATAGTGTTTTAGTCGAGCACTCAAGAAGGCTGAAAATAAACAAATGATACTGCAAAGGAAAAAGCAGCCCTGGTGCAACTATCCACTATATATTTTGGGGAATGGTTTGTCTGTCCATCTGCTCTTTAGGGATTTAGATGCCTTTTTTGTTTGTTTTTCTTAGAATTCACAGGCAGCACCTGGCACTTTCTGCTAGTGTAGCCTGTAGCTCTTAGTCACCCGTGGGCGGTTGTTGGGGGTACCACTTTATTCTGCAGACGACACAGAGGACTGGCTCTCGAACGAGCTCCTTCTGACAGAAGAAGATTTCCTCCAGTTGAGAAAGTGCCTTCCTGCAAAGTAACACCCTCTGTTGAAGATCAGAGAAGCTGGACCTATCACCAGAGCCAGAGGGCCCCCCATCTCCATGAACATGACAGGCTCTTAGGTGTAGGAAGCAGCGGTGGGGTGCTCCAGGAGGCTGAGGTAGGCAAGGGCCCATAGCCCAGCTCACTAGCAGGCCAGGTGGGGCTTGCTAGCTCTGGGCAGTATGTGATTCCTCAGCTGGAAGAGGCTTGGAGCAGGTGAAGGTCACCTGCCTCATCAAGCCCAGATGCTCCCCTTTTGATGAACCTCAGCTTGGATGCTCCAGGATCTCTGTGGAACTGTCCTTCGGTTTGGACCTTGGACATGTGGATTGACTCTGGATTGGGGACTTGCTGCCAGGTAGGCCAGGGGTTCAGGACAGGCTTGTGTGCCAACTGATAACAGCATTTTCTATTAAGGTTTTCTATTCATGGTTGTCTGCTGACAGGACTACTTCTGTCAGAATGCTACTCATTGCGTTTCAGTAACACTTAAACTGCTGTCTCTGGTATACTACTTCTGACACCACCAGATAAGCCTTTCAAAGCCCACCACTCAGGGAGCAGGTGGCGCTGGGGTCGAAACCACTGAGCCTCTTGGGCTTGCCGATCAGAAGGTCGGCGGTTTGAATCCGTATGACGGGGTGAGCTCCCGTTGCTCTGTCCCAGCTCCTGCCAACCTAGCCGTTCAAAAGCATACCAATGCCAGTAGATAAATAGATACTGCTGCAGAGGGAAGGTAAACAGTGTTTGTGTGTGCTCTGGCACTCGTCACGGTGTTCTGTTGTGTCAAACTGGTTTGGTCATGTTGGCCACATGACCCGGAAAGCTGTCTGCGGACAAACGCCGGCTCCCTCAGCCTGAAGAGAGATGAGTGCCACAACCCATAGTCGCCTTTGACTGGACTAAACCGTCCAGGGGTCCTTTACCTTTCCCCCTCCAAAGCCCACCAACAGACAAAGGGGTGTATCAGAGGGCACCTTGTCCAAGGCCCTCAAACTTCAAAGCTATCGTGCCTTTGCAGAAGGTTGCTGATGCCAAACTTGAGTTTGGTAGTATAGTGCCCCATTTATCTTAAAGTACCAGCCTCCACTGCTGTCACGTATGTGCAGGAAAAATGGAAGGAAGATTGAACCAAAATGCACAGATTATATATATTTTTATAAATGCAAGTCAGAATGCTGAGAAAATACTGACTTTCTTAGCTTTTTGCTATTTGCTATAGGAAAGAAATATACTTAGAACTTGGAAACAAATAACTATAGTCAATAGAGGAGAGATTCAAGGACATGACCTCTTCTTCAGCAATCAATATCAGGTTGCTGCTATGTATATTTCATCCTCCCTTTTCCTATGTCTGTCTGGATATTGGGGTGCCTGTATATTTATTGCAGCTGCTCATCACTCTGCTATTCTGCCCTATGTATCAACAGAGATACTGCAAATATATAGCTTGGATTACATCAGTGGTGGAATAGTACAGCAACAAAATAGAAGGCAATGGAAATATCAGCCATAACATTTTCCATTTTCCTTCACCCACAGATACTGACCAAAGCCTGACATTTTCTTGTTTCAGTCATGGATCCTATCTATTAACAGCACCCTTAATTGCTTTACAATAGAGTTCTTGTCTATTGATTTTGTGATCAATAGATAGACAAATGGGTGGGTAGACAAGTGTTGAAGAGGTATGACATTTGCACGGACAAGGGCAGAATCAGGGAATGTGCCAAAATACAGAGGACAAGGCCAAGACACTACCAATATAACGGAAGAGCACAGTGGTCTCCGCTACCATACATATGTCAGGCCATTGATCCATCTAAGAGAGTGTTATGTACTGAAGTTCACACCCTGGGCCAGCAGGGGGATACTGTAGATAGTTTTCACTCAGGTCCACATATGCAAACAAGGAATTGAAAGTGACGTTCAGTGATTGGATAGTTACCGAAAGTTGTTACTGTTGTGTTGTAGTGGAGCTCTATATAAGCAGGCTGGCTGAACCCTTCAGTTCAGTTCTGTTCTGGCCTGTGAATAAACAAGAGCTGTCTGAAGAATCGCTGTGTCGTCTGATATGTTCACCCACAACTTAACAGACAGTACAGTTTTCTTATGCAGAGCTCTTTGTTAGGTAGAGATGCCAGGCACAGATTTTGGTACCTTCTCGATGGAAAGCATAAGTTAGCTCCAGACTGAGAGATGGTTTCTCTCTAAATGGGCTGGGAAACATGACCAGGTCTTTCAATCCATTGGTATAGCTGTTCATACCTATGCACTCCATACCTTACTGTATGCTTGTGAAACATGGACCACTTATAAACGCCATCTCCAACTCCTCAAAAGATTCCATCAACGGTGTCTCCAAAAAAATTGTACACATCACTTGGGAAGACAGGCGAACTAATGCCAGTGTACAGGAAGAAGTGAAGATCACTAGAGTCGAAGCAATGATTCTCCAACATCAACTTTGTTGGACTGGTCATGTTATTCGGATGCCTGATTATTGTCTTCCAAAGCAACTACTCTATTCCAAACTTAAAAATGAAAAGCGTAATGCTGGTGGTCAACAAAAGAGGTTCAAAGACTCTCTCAAGGCAAATCTAAAAAATGTAGTATAAACACCAATAAGTGGGGAAAACCTTTTGTGGTAGGTGGTAGGAAAGGAGTTAATGTCACTAGTGGCTCCTCTACACGGCTATTGACATTCTGTGTATGGGCAATGGATGGTATGTCCTTTATGGATTTGCAGGGAGCTTAAGGAAGAGTGAGATGAAAGCAAGAGAAAATCTTACACTTCCTTGCCTGAATTGTCTTACATCATGGAGCAGTTGCTTGACATTATAGCCTGGTTGGCACTGGCTAAATTGCTTGACACTGCATGTTGCAGTGGTGCAACATGGCAATTTCTGCAATGATGATTGATGCAGATCCTTGTGTAAACACACTTGTGATGGATCTGCTACAACATCCTTTCCAAAGGTTACATACAATAGATTACTGGGGGCGAGAAGGACCACTAGTCCTAAAATAACATTCTTGTGATTGGGCCATTAAACATTTCTAACTGTCCTCAGGAACATGGATGAAGCTGGAGTGACTTTGGCAGCAGTTTCCATAAATGTGGGAGCTCATATTTCAGCAGCGCAAAACATAGGATACATTTTTGGATAGTATTCACAGAGAGCCTGGGTCAATATAGTGCCCTGCATGTGAATGTGCTTCCAGGAACACATGGATATGATGTTGAAAGTCAACATACTGACTGGGGCTGATGGCAGTGCTGTATTTACACAGGGGTTGGAGTGGATGGTAGCTGGGTTTTTTTCTGGTGAAGCCACCAGAGGGGTACCATTGGGGTTCCCATCTTTGTGTGTACCTATACACAAATGTGTGTGTGTGTGTGTGCCAAACTGGGTCTTTGACTCAGGTGAAATAAAGCCTAGTTTCTCCCCTGGCTGATGGGCAATGGAATCCAAAGAAATCTGGAGGGCCACAGGTTTAGGGATACAGACTGTGGCATGCTTCATTTATTACAAAAAAATTAAAAATTAAGGAGGCAATAAGAACTGCATCATCATGCAACATCCTGTGTAATTTCTGACCCAGCTCAGTTTGCTGGCATTTTGTTTTCTTGGATGATATTCAGTTGTATCATGAATCACATCCCTCACTCTGCAAAGGACAGCTCTTACCTAACTGAACAGAGGAGGGTGAGGAATTATGCATTTCCAGCTGGTATGTTAATTGCTAGCTGCTTATTCGACATTACAGATATGAAGAAAACCCATCACTTGTTCTGTCTGAGACACTTTTCAATTAGAACACTTATGAGAAACTTTAGGTCTGAATGTTCCCTTTTTTATGAGAAACTGGATATTATCATATTAAAATCATTACTGAGTCAGAGCTTGAGTATTTGTTCTGAAGACTGTCAATACACTTAATGGCAGTAGTCTTGGAAACGGCACATCTGCCAGAGGATTAATTACTCGCATAAAACATTATCATTTCCCCACATCTCCTATGAGGTTGAAAGGCTGCTATAATGATTAATGGACCTGTATGACATACAGAAGAATAAACATAAATGTTACCCAGTGGAAAGAAAGATTTGTTCCTAATTCTGATTGGAATAAACAGAACAACTTTAGTCGAGCAACATCCAAAGCCTAAAAAGAGAATTATGCAGAATCATGAGAAAAATACATTCCAACGAATGCTCAGCCCAAATGCTATTTTAGGCTCAATTTGCATATGCGTAAATGCTGGTGCTGTGGTTGCCTTTTGAAAGGCAACCAAGGGGAGGCAACTCCATGTGGGATGTCAGTTGCGTACAGGGCCGGATTTAGATGAAGAGAGGCCCTAGGCTACACCACTTGTGAGGGCCCTCATACCCCTGTTGGGATGCAGCCAAGGAATCAAGGGCAACTGGCAGGCCCCCAGCTGGCTCCAGCCCACTGGCCGGTGTGCCGGGCGATCTGCAGTCCTTGGTGCAGCATCAGCGACTCGAGCTTCAGAAGTCCCTGCTCTCCCTTCTTATGGTCTTTGTACTGGACCTGGAGACTCCAATAGAAAGCATTCCATGTCAGGAAGGAGGGCAGGTGGGCACCCTATCAAATGACAGGGAAGGAGCTACACAGAACAAGGCCTTTTCACTGGTGGTGCCCATTGTATGCCCGCTCTTCCCAGACCTGCTCTCTTTTGGCCTGTATTTTGGAGCTTTATAATCTAGGAAGACTTTGGAAGAACTGGTTGACAAGTCTTATCAGTTGCTGACGTATGAGCAGATTGTATTTGCTGCTGTTCTGGGCTTCTGGTGCATCAGGGTTTCCACCAGCACAATAGAATTGGCCAGGATGCCAGAAGGGATACAATTTACAAATTTTCTCCATTATATGCACAGCAGGGGGTGTTCAGTCAACAATGCAAAGGCTGAGCTGAAGCATTCCCTCCTGGTTACCTGCTTTCAGCAATAGAGATCACTGTTAAATAGTACCCAATTGGTTAGCTGTTAGATTCTAGAGCTCCCTATTGGTGGCTCTTAGGTAATTCACAAAACACAGAGTCCATTCAGAAAACACAGTGTTCATTCATAAAGCAGTAACATAAATCTCCATTGCTACATATTGGGTGTATGTTTCAGCGGTTGAACGTACAGGTTTATGGCCATACTGTAGTGTAGTGCTTATGCGACTGTGAATAAAAGGTGGCTGGGCTCATCGTCCCGGGGTTTTTTTGGGGGGGAAGAGGTGACAAAACTGATTTCCAATAAGTGCCCCCCCTTTATTTCCATAACAAGTCCTTGAGTCTGTACTCTGAATAGTGACACCAGGGACCTAGAAGGTGCAGGGCTTATCAGCCCAACCCCTGCACAGTCTCATCAGGGTTTAAAGCAATTTGAGCAATTTGGCCAAACTGGGCCCCGCGTGCTGCTCCTAAGGCCTCCCAACCGCACCAGGGCAATCTAGATGGATTTTATTTATATCTATAAGATTTTGCAGACTTTGGCTGTGAACTGGGGCCCTACAAAAAACAAAAAATCAAGTTGCGCCCCACTGCTTCAAATTGGGCCCCCACTGGCTATCCCTGAGTCTCATAGCTGCTGGGCCTGAGTTGCCCTGCCCTTGCATGAAGTCTTGGGTTTGCAATTTTGGGAGAGGGGAGACTGCCTGCTGGGGAGCAGGCTGGCTGACAAGGCCCCCTAGATTTAGAGGCCCTAGGCTTCAGCCTACTTAGCCTATACATAAATCCAGCACTGGTTGCATGACACACAACCAGAATGATTTTTGATTGTGAATATTCATAAAGTGCAGGGATAGCCAAGACAGTGCCCTCCAGATGCTATGGACTGCAACTCCCATCAGCTTTAGCAAACACAGCCAATGAGCAAGGCTCACAGGAGATGTGGATGGTGCATTTTTTAGATAAGTTCATGGAGTTTGTGCTAGGCATGGAACCATTGCTGGCTTACATGACTGGTTCCTCTAGTCTTATATCCCATCTCTGGCTTACATGACTGGTTCCTCTAGTCTTATATCCCATCTCTGGCAATGACTATTTACAGCCAACTAATTTTTCTATCATATCTCAATTAACCTGATCTATGACTTCTGTTCAACTCTACCATCCTCAGTGACCCCAGAATCTCCTGCTCTTCTCCATAACATTATTTTCCCCTTTACCCACATGCTGTAATGTTGTCCCAAAACATCTGGTGGGACCACAACCCCTGTCTCTGCCTTCAATTTTCCAATGAAGCTGCCTTTTCTATGAGCAGCAGAAGAAAGGCTTGCCGATATGATGTTTCAGAAGAATTTGTGATTTGCTTTCCTCATCAGAGCATTCTAGAAATTTATTCTTGAGAAATACAGAAGCTTAAGATGACGGTATCTAAATTGCGATAGTGTGACTGCATGTTTGGAATGTGGGTGACTTTCACTCAAACCTTGGCCCATCCTTGGACTCCCACGGCATTCTTTGCCAAATTGCTCTCTCTGAACCTCAATGATCCATAAAATGAGAATAATAATTCTACCTACATCAGTCACAGGGCTGAAACGAGACATCACACCAAGGGTGTAAAAACATGGCATATGTGAATTCACTGATGTCCACAGAATGGATATCCCTGTATTAAACATTTGTGCTAATATCACTTGTGTGCAATGCTGACGGTCTAATGTTTTGCGTGGTTGCACTTGTGTAGGAGTTGTTGTTTGCTAGCACAGCAAATCCTGGGCTGCATAAAAGAGGGATGAACATAATGGGTCTTTTAAATGTCTTTCCGAAGCAGCCAAGCATTTACAACTCCATAAATAGTTAAATGTGAGTACGGAAGAAAGGGTAAGAAGAGATGGGTGGAAGACAAATAAGGCAGGGTGAACAATGCAGTCTTGAATTTTCGGATGAGCATAGAATGGCACATGCATTAGTGTGGGGAAGCAATGAGATGTCTTGCCACCTCAGATCTAAGGTTTTGCAAAGGCAATCTTTTTACGGGGCACAGGAAGTCATTTCTCCCTGTGCTTTATGGCAACATTGTGTAAAACTGTACAAAGGCGGTAGAGGAGACAGGAGACTTGCTACAATTCGAATTGCCTCCTGATGTAAACATGGGTCTTGTTATTTAGCCCCATACAAATCTAATGTGCAAGTCCTAGATCTCAAGAATGGAAACAGATTTATTATTTATTTGCTTTATTATTATTTATTAAATTTGTATACCGCCCTTCACCCGCAGGCCTCAGGGCGGTTCATGGGATTTGTTTTGCAAGAAGAAGAAGAAACCGTGTGGAATATTTTGATGCTCTCAGATGAGCTGCAGCATTGACAAGGAAAGATGCTTCGCTCTCCACAGCCTCCTATCAACTGAGCACTCCAGCTCCCATTTGCCTCTTGTAATACTACTACTACTACTACTAATAACAATAATTTATTTATACCCCGCCCTCCCCGGCCAGAGCCAGGCTCAGGGCGGCTAACACCAGCAAAATTACAATAAAAACATAATAGGGGGAAAAATAATTTAAAATACAGGTTAAAAATACTGTACAATTTAAAATGCAGCTTCATTTTAATAATAGACCATAGATCAAAACCATAAGGGGAGGGAAACATAAAGGTCAGACTGAGTCCAAACCAAAGGCCAGGAGGAACAGCTCTTTGTAGCAGTGTGGGAAGGAAAAAAAACCCTTCTCTCCCTTTGGCATGCGGATGGAAGTATCAGGTGTAACCACATCCCCAGCTCCTCCCTGCTCACAGTGCACAGAGGGAGGATGCCAGAGAAGAAGAGAGAGGAGAAACTCTGGGCAAAAGCATTGCCTGTCTCTTGAAAGCAGCAGTAGTGATGTAGAAAAGAATGTCACTATTTTCATCTGAGGAATGTTGGAGGTTATGAAATGGTATAATAGTGATATAAAGGTATAATGTGATTGTGGCCGAAACCACTCACCTTTCACTGAACTAAACGGGTCTCCTTATCTGTCTATCATTTATCCACCCCACAGATACACCCTTTAAAATAGGTTAAAACTCATCATTGGGCGCAGAAGGGCGTGGGGAATTGTGTCTCAGTGGAACTATCTAATAGGTGCTAGTAGCACAAAAACCATGACTGGTCACTGCCAGATATGGGGCAAACCAGTGACCTAGCCCAGCAACGTTCCTCTAACGTAACATAGATGGTTATGCTAATACACCTCAGCCGAATTGTTGAAAGACAATATTCACTGTTAGTTTTTTGAAAATGGAAAGATTAAAAATGGACTTTTTCAACCATAAAGTTATTAATTGGTCTGTCTTGTAAAAAATGATGCTTCTACAACCTCATTAATGTCAAACACAAGATTTGTTGCTTTTGTGTAGTAAAAACTAGTCAGTTGTGGCAGCGTGGGTGTACAAATGAATGATATTAAGTGATCAGAATTGCACAAAACACACCGTCTGTATGTGTCCCATCAGTCCACGTCTGGTGATATTTTGAGTAGTAAATAATGCTACTTTCCCTTATAAGAGAGTCATAGAATTGTAGAGTTTAACAGCATCAAGTCTCATTCTGTTCCTCCACCCTGAGGTTTAGAGCTTGTCTTTTCAACCTTCACCACCCTCTGTGCCCTACAGACATTTTGGGCAACAAATCCCATCAGCCACCATGGTTATTGACTGGGGCTGATGGGAGTTGTAGTCCAAATCTTCTGGATGGTACCAGGTTGGTGGCAGCTGCCCCTAGGGCACAGCCGTGGGACATGTTCCTGGTCTGTCTGATATCCTAAAGTGTATGAGAGGGGATGTGAATCACACAGCATGGGCAGGTGAGAAGGAGCAGCTGGACCTGCCCACCTGAAGCTGTTTTGTAAAGCGTGTTCTCCCTGAAATGAGAGCACGTGTTGCGGTGGGGTCCGCGGAGTCACCCCTCCGTTGCCAGGCAGGGTGGTTAAGCTGACCCCTGGCAATTGATTGGTTGGCTGGGTTATTATATGGTTGCAATTTGGTGGGAGGGATCGAACCTTTTAAATTCCGGGAACACAGCTTGGTGCTTTCCCTTTCGCTTCGTGAACAGGATCACCCGCCCACCCACCCTGTGTTTCGAGGGTTTTGCTTTGACCTTGCTATGCCTGTCATGGGGTCACCTGCTTTGGGGGCAGGGGCCTGGTAGGAATTTTGTCCATCTGGCTGATTGGCTGGGCCATTTGGTTTTTGCCTACTGCGTAGCAAATCGTCACAACTTGTAAGGTTGCAGTTAGGCATTGGTTATCAAATTGGTTGGAGGAGGGGTAAGGGTTGGCTGTGCCTGCCCCTCCAATGTTGCTGCGGAAGGAAATTCCGTTAAAGGAATCCAGGGGCTTGCCATGATTTCGTCCAAATCCCTGGATGGGAAGCATGCGGGTGAGTGCTGAGGGCCTGTGACTCAGCTTCTTTGCTCCCCAATATTGCTTTCCCTTACTGGCTTCCGAGGGAGTTCGGAGGTCAGTTCTGTCCCCAGACAGTCTTAACCAATGCCTAAACAACCACTCACTGGTATGTATTTTAATAAAGTTGTGGCCAAAATTATGCCAAAAACCTTAAACAAAAATTATGTGTGAATTGTGAGTTATTTGAGGGGTGGCTTGGGGACCTCGACAGGCAAAAGCTGCATTTCTTCTGCCTGATGGGGCTTTGTGACTTGGGATCAAAAATGGCTTTGGGAATGTTGTGGGATAGGAAAGCGTGCTTTAAACACCTCCCCACTCCACTGCTTGATGCTTCATAGGAAATATTGGAAATGAGTAAAGGCACGTGCTCATCTGAGCTGCCCAGTAGCCTTTTGTTACAGAGGGGCTATAAATGCAGAAAGCAAATAATAAATAATTATGCATATTAAAAACCTGACTTTCAACACAGTAGGGGGCATGTCTGAAGCTGCACCAAGCAATACTATAAAGTGAGAGGTGCTTAATTAACAGATGCTGAGTTAATGTCCTAATTGACCTGCTCTGGTTTTATACAGTCTATTTGTGTTGGCGCTAGAGACCTGGTGGGCAGCCTCCACCTGCTTTTCCTCAACCTGCCCAAGGCCATATTGTAAGGAGGATGAAATCGTGCTCTACGAATAGGCTTCATTTTAAAATCACCCTGAGCCAAAATTCAACAATGGTTGGAAGGCTCATGTTATTTCACCGATATTTGATTTTAGCAATCTCTTCAGTCTAGCAAGCATCCAGATCACAGGAAGTCATCATACCACTCTTTTCTGCCTTGGTCAGACCACAGCTGGAGGACTGTGGCACCAGAGTTTAAGAAGGATATTGAATGTGCAGAGGAAAGATGACCAAGATGATAAAGGGTTTGAAAACCAAGCCTTCTGTGCAAACGGTTGGGTATGTTTAGCCTGGAGAATAGGAGTTTGAGAGATGACATAATAGCCGTCCTCAAAAATCTGAGGGGCTGTAACATGGACGATGCTGCAGTTCTGTTTTCCACTGATCCATAGGGTACAGCCTGAACCAATGAATTCAACTTACAAGAAAGAAGATTCTGACTAAATACAGTGGTAACTCGGGTTGTTATTATTATTATTATTATTATTATTACATATGCAGTTCATTTACAGCTGGTGGTTAACAAGCTATTGACAAGAGGGGGGCTCTTCCCCCTCCAGCTCCCCATCTTTGAGAAGCTGGTCAGCCCTAGAATGCATTCCCCAGTTCTCATTTTCAGACCATTCCCTGACACTCGGCAATGGTTTTCTTCTCGCACGGTGCTCATGGTGTTAGAGACGGTCTCCGTGAAGTACAGTGGTACCTCGGGTTAAGTACTTAATTCGTTCCAGAGGTCTGTTCTTAACCTGAAACTGTTCTTAACCTGAAGCACCACTTTAGCTAATGGGGCCTCCCGCTGCCGCTGCGCCACCGGAGCACGATTTCTGTTGTCATCCTGAAGCAAAGTTCTTAACCTGAAGCACTATTTCTGGGTTAGCGGAGTCTGTAACCTGAAGCATCCGTAACCTGAAGCTTATGTAACCCAGAAGAACTTTCTGATAGTAAAAGCTGTTTGACAGTGGAATGGTGTACCTTGGAAGGTGGTGGATTCTCTTCATCCATTGTCTTGTGGGACATCTTTGGGGGAAGAAAAAGCTGAGGAGTACAGCCTACACAAATCTTGAGTCCCTAAGATGGTTGGATGGTGTCTTGTTTGCCTCCTTCCAGCAATTCCTGCAGCCAAGCTGGTGCCAAACGTATTGCTCTGTTTTCCTTTGGGCCACATCAGTGAAGCTGAGGGGTGGCGGTCTTGTCATCTGGGCAGCCCAGGACCTCCATATACACATCCCAACCTTGCACCCTGGGAGGTCACTTCAAGGCTGCTAATGCAGCAAAAACAATGTGGGAGGCAGCATTTATGAGTTACTGGTCTCTGCAGCCACAGCAGGCACTGTGATTCTCCTGGAGACACACTCCATTTTCTTTCAAGGCAGACAGATGCAAACAAGAAGTAGATTCTCCTTCATTGGTGGTTTTTAAGCAAAGGGTGAATGGTCATTTGTCAGGAATTATTTGGCTGTGGTTCCTACATTGCAGAGGATTGGACGAGATGGCCCTTGGAGCCCCTTCCAACTCCAGAAATCTATGAACCACTCATCCTTCACAGAGAATATGGACAAACTGTAGAGTGATTATGGAAACAGCTCCCAGAATATGACGAGTCTGCAACAAGTATGCATGTTTGGAAATGTTATCTACTATATTGGAATTAAAATTTGGAATGCACGTAATCTTTGGTTTCATGAGATTTCCTTTATCTTTCCTCCTTCTGCTTTTTCTTTTTCTTTGTATGAACGATTCTCATCATTCACGGATACATTTATTTCATACAGCCTTGAGTGCCAGCCCGAAAATACAGCAGGATTGCAGGAACTGCCTCAAAGCAGATTTTATAATCCTTCAGCTTCTATGAGAATTACAAGCCATCTGAGTGCTGCAAGAGTCCCAAAGTGCTGGGGAAAGTGTTGGTGGATGAGAAAAAAGAAGAAGAAAAAAGCTCCACTCAATGCTGCCGGAAAAATTTCCTTTGAATTATTTTATTCTTGGGTCTTACTGTGTAAATCGAGCAGGCAAGAACAAGCGTGACAATGATGATGGCAAAATTGCATAGAGATAAAAGATCCACTTCTGCATTTCAGCAACCATTTGAAATGGATGAATTTATTTCAGACACTTACAGCTGAGTAAGCTGCAGGAGCCTCATGAAACAGCATTCAGAAGAACAGAGATGAATAATAGATATCTAGAAGTGTTAGCATGGCTGATGTAAATCAGCACAAACAGTATCCCATTTTTTTAAACCACTTAGCCAACTATCTGCCATCTGTTCAGTACAGAGAATGGAATAAATGCCTTTTGATGTATGTTAATATTGTCTCCGGATCGATGAAGAAATGAAAGACAAGATAGATCTAAAACACACGGAAGGGAAACTATAGCATGGTATGTTGCTGTTGCATAATCTGAATGGTTCAAATGGAGAAATTTACCTTGGACAAATGCAGAGGTGTGTAGCTGAAGAATGCAAATTTTTCCATTAAAGTACTTCCTCCCCCAATGACGATCTCAGACTCTGAATAATGAAGAAGTTAATCTGAAGAAGAATGAGGATAATATAAATACTAGAGAGAAAAATCAAGTATCCAGGGAAAACATACTTGTGACGTTGATCTAATTATCACTAACTGATGCATGTGCCCATTTCTTTAGAATGTAAGTGGGGTGTTACACCTCTGATGGGGGACATGTTGTGCTCCTTCTGGGGTATTTTGTCCACCTTTGGCTCCTAGAAGCTGTCAGCCTACGACAGCGGCCACATCCCAGGTGAGGGTAGCCAATGGGTCTCAAACCCTTGGTGAGTTAGGGCCTTCCCCTGCATGTGGAGATAGGTTCTAGAGGATTGAGTGGACGAGACCAATAGTGGGCCCAGTGGTCAAGACGGTGGTTTCTGCATATGATACGATATGATACTATAATCTTTATTGTCATTGCCCCATACAGAACAACGAAATTGAATAAATCTACACAAGACATTCAAAACCAACAAGCCTGCTATCCCAGCTATCCCAACCTGGTTAGCCCCCTAAAAACTCTGATACCCCATTTTTAAATACAATATACTCCCATAGAGACTCCTTACACTGCGTTTAAAACCAAAATCGCATTTGGATAGAAACTGTTTCTCAGGAGGCTAGTCCTAGTCTTTATAACCCTGTACCTTCTTCCAGAAGGCAGAAGCTGAAAGATATCATTTCCAGGGTGCGCACTATCCTGCACTATCTCTGCAACTTTCTTATGGCACCTGGAAGCATAGATTGGATCCAAGGTGGGAAGAGTTATTCTCTCCGCAGTCTTTACAAACCTGGACAGCATTGTTTTTCCCCTGACCGTGCAGCTCCCAAACCACACACACAGACCATAAGTTAATACACTCTCAACAGTATTGTGCCGTCGAAGGAAGTGAGGGGCAGATGGGACTGGTCAACCAGCCTATCTTGGAGAAGGAAAATTCTGAAATTCCTAAATCCAGGAAGTAAAGAACTTTTTAAACAGATACAGTCAGTGCTATTTTTCTAGAAAAAGAGGTACCAGATCTCACTATGAACTCCTCCCTTGTTGGCACCTGAGAGGTGCCGGAACTGAGTTCCGGTGAGTTCCGGCTGAACAAAAGCCCTACATACAGGGAACACAACAGATCGTGCCAGGTCTCTTGAAGAACTGAGCAGTGTGTCTGCAACGAACTTACATTTTGAGCATGGCCCTTGTATGCAAGAAACTCAGCTTGAAGTAATGTTCTTCAGTTCTGCCCAGTTGCTTAGCAACGCTCACCCCTCGTGAACCCAGTCTTCAGCCAGGGCTCTCTGGATGCCACCAGAACTGTTAATTAGCTCTGCCCCCTGAGTGACTTCTGATATTACACCCACTAACGGCTTTAAGACCCTAAGCACAAATTAACTTCGTTAGCTCACACTTCTTGGTGTGATTCCCCTGCCACTGTGATCCCGACACAGAGGAACCATTTCCTCATGCATAGGCTGCCCAGATCAGGGGCTGTTTGCACAGAACCTATACCCATACATTCCAACAGTACTGGAGAACATGGGTGGCACTGTGGTCTAAACCACTGAGCCTCTTGGGCTTGCCGATCGGAAGGTCGATGGTTTGAATCCCTGCAACGGGGTGAGCTCCCATTGCTCTGTCCCAGCTCCTGCCAACCTAGCAGTACGAAAGCACACCAGTGGAAGTAGATAAACAGGTACCAATGCGGCGGGAAGGTAAACAGTGTTTCCGTGAGCTCTGGTTTCCATCACAGTGTCCCATTGCACCAGAAGCAGTTTAGTCATGCTGGCCACATGACCCGGAAAGATGTCTGCACACACACGCCGGCTCCCTCGGCCTGAAAGCAAGATGAGAGCCACAACCCCAAAGTTGCCGTTGATTGGACTTAACCATCCATGGGTCCTTTACCTTTACTTTTTTTTTTATTGGGGACTATGTATCTATTTTTTTCAGATACCATATGACATTTTTTGGAGACTGAGTAGGGATGTAAACATGAGTAGGTAACATGATCTTCATGCATTTGTTAATTAATTTTTCATTTATTTAACATAATTTGTATACCTTGTAAAGAAAACCTCTAAGTAGTTTACACATACCCTCCAACATTTCTCCAATGAAAATAGGGACATCCTATTTAATAACAATAACAATAACAACAACAATTTTATTATTTATACCCCACCCATCTGACTGGCTTGCCGCTGCCAGGTCTGCCTTCAGATGTCTTCTAAAGGTTGTGTAGTTCCTTATCTCCTTGACTTGGGTGTCGCATAACTCCATATCCTCCAACATTTCTCCGATGAAAATAGGGACGTCCTAAGAAAATGCGGGACATTCTGGGATCAAATCAGAAACTAGGATGGCTTCTGTAAATGCAGGACTGTCCCTAGGAAAAAGGGACACTTGGAGGGTCTGTTTACAGAGAAAAGTGAAACAGTCTGAAGGATGTGCTTATTCCACAGAACATTCTTGGAAGCCTGTTTCAGACTTTCCCATATTCTGAAGAGAAGTTCCTGAATGACGTGATGTTGTGGTTTATTTATGGAGCAGTTTGGGGCCCACAGGCTCCCAAAACTGGTATAAAAAGTTAGTGATCAGTAACAGAAGAATAGTAAGGAGCACCCACCAATTTCTCAGGACCGTCTTCAGATTGAGAGTACAGTTTGAAAAAGCCAGGCAAACAGAGAAAGAATTCAGAAGTGTTTGTTTCTCACTTTGCCTGCACATAAACCATGTCTAGAAGTCTTCCAAATCCTTAGTATGATTTGTTAAATTTGGCTCTGACAAGATACAGACCCCACAACAGTGTTTACGTAGTAACTCTAGTTATCTTTACTATTTGACAAGCACCGTCAGCCAGGGAAATGTAAGAAAATGAAAGAGACTGCAAACATGCATATCCAATTTGAGCACTTTGGACTGCTTCACTATTTTAACTGTACACTTCTTACACGGGCCTCAAGTTTTCCTTTACATTATTTTTTTTTAAAGGGTTTGTTTATGGAGTTAGAGGGAGTCCAGAATCTCAGAGCTGTAATTGAATGTTCTGCTTTAGTTACTCTGGGTGTGGTCCAAACACTCATAAATGTAGTTTTATTTCATTAGTTTGGGGGATTAAAAATATTGATGTAAGACGATCTGCACACTACCATGGATTCGCAGAGTGTGGGAAAATTCCGTTCTCTATGAATCCTTCCTGTTTTTCTTCTTGGCACACTTTCTTTGTCACATATCTCCTGACCTTTAACATGCTGCAGCTGTGAAGGATGTCCCCGTAAGGCCACCATACAGCTGTAAACTTTAAATCCCAGGACAGTGAGATGAAGTCAGAAGTGTGTGAGCTGTAGAATAAGCCAATGGAGGTCTGCCCAAGCAAGAGAGTGTCTTGTTTATTTTCCATTTGTCTGGAGTCCACCCCGTCCACCCCCACAGATAATGTGGAGGTGGACAGAAAGTCCATAATTCATTTGAGATCTTGTTGATGCTTAGCTATTCACTTGCACTATCTGCATGGTGTACAGTGTGTGTGTGTGTAGGGAGAGAGAGAGAGAGAGAGAGAGAGAGAGAGAGATTGCTTCTCTACCATACTATTTCTGCCCTGCCCTAGCTGAATCTGTGAAATTGGGTTGAGTATTATCGTTACAAACAATTAAATGGCCAAGCCCATCTATCTAATACATACATGCCAGAAGTACACATCCAATTGCTTCTACTTCCCCATTTGATTCATAAACATCTCATTGCAAGATGCAAGTTACATGCACACGATACATTATAAGCACTCTTAAACCACTTTACCAGTCATGGCTTCCCTCAAAGAATCCTGGGAACTGTAGTTTGTTAAGGATGCTGACCTTACAGAGCTACGGTGCTCAGCAACTTTAACAAAATACAGTTCCCAAGATTCTCCATGACTGTTAAAGTGGCAGGAGAGTGTTTGGAATGTATGGTGTGGAGATGATCCAAGTTGATTCAATGCTACCAGAGATAATACGTCTTCCTTCTGATTTCAATGTGGAGGTTAAAGGCATGCCCAAATCTCTTCTAGTTCATTGCCATTTATGCCAAGGACTGTACATTTCAAGTAGCACAGCTTGCCATTGACATGTTGATGAATAACCCAGCTAAGACATAAGGAATCCTGGAAAGGTGGCAGGGGCTGTAAGCACACAGCATCTTTCTGAGTTCTTTGGCAATACTACTGCCACCATTTTCTTCAAGCTACTGCTCCTTGAAATGTATTAGGCAAGCATGCTGTGGTCCGGGAAAAAGGACTCCTGGGTTTTAGCATAACACGACAGGTGCGGCCACACTACAGGGGGCGCCACAACAATGATATAGAATGGAGTGTGAGAGCCTCCCTCCCCAAAAATAGCATTTCACAGGGCCCCGCCAAAATTTGAGAGCTGCAAGTCTGCCACTGCAGGAGCCAAAGCTCATGGAAGGCAATCCACACCACTGAGGCCACCTGAGCCTCAAGCGACAGCAAAGGATCCAGGGGTAAGAAGAAGAAGAAGAAGAGTTTGGACTTGATATCCCGCCCTTCACTCCCCTTAAGGAGTCTCAAAGCGGCCAACAATCTCCTTTCCCTTCCTCCCCCACAGCAAACACTCTGTGAGGTGAGTGAGGCTGAGAGACTTCAGAGAAAAGTGTGACTAGCCCAAGGTCACCTAACAGCTCCATGTGGAGGAGCGGAGACGCGAACCCAGTTCACCAGATTACGAGTCCACCGCTCTTAACCACTACATCACTGGCTCTCCAAGCTATCTACTCATACCTTCAGAGAGAGTGTAATCCCATTAAGAGCAGGCCCCCTCCCATCCATCCTGTCTAGTGCCTCAATCTGATCTGGATTGAGCTTCAGTTTGTTAGCTCTCATCCAGTCTGTTATCGAGGCAAGCCAATGGTCTAGCACATCCACTCCCTCACTGGCAGATTTAAAAGAGAAGTAGAGCTCATACCCTCCAACATTTCTCCAGTGAAAATGGGGACACCCTATTCCATACCCTGCAACATTTCTCCAATGGAAATAGGACTTCCTACCACACCCTCCAACATTTCTCTGTTGAAACCAGGAAGTCCTGTTCCATCCTCCCCCTCCTCATTTTATTATTTATACCCTGCCCATCTGACTAGGTTGCCTGAGCCACTCTGGGTGGCTTCCAACATATATAAAAACACAATAAAACATTAAACATTTTAAAAACGCTTTTTTATACAGTGGTACCTCAGGTTACATACACTTCAGGTTACAGACGCTTCAGGTTACAGACTACGCTAACCCAGAAATAGTACTTCAGGTTAAGAACTTTGCTTCAGGATGAGAACAGAAATTGCACGGCAGCGGCGCAGCGGCAGTGGGAGGCCCCATTAGCTAAAGTGGTGCTTCAGGTTAAGAACAGTTTCAGGTTAAAAACGGACCTCCGGAATGAATTAAGTACTTAACCTGAGGTACCACTGTACAGTGTTGTCTTCAGATGTGTATTAAAGGTTGTGTAGTTACTTATCTCCTTGGCTCAGGGGTCCCATAGCTCCATACTCTCCAACATTCCTCCAATGAAAATAGGGACGTCCTACTGTGGTCTAAACCATTGAGCCTAGGGCTTGCCAATCAGAAGGTCGGCAGTTTGAATCCCCATGACGGGGTGAGCTCCCGTTGTTCGGTCCCTGCTCCTGCCAACCTAGCAGTTCGAAAGCACATCAAAGTGCAAGTAGATAAATAGGTACTGCTCCGGGGAAGGTAAACGGAGTTTCTGTGTGCTCCTCTGGTTCGCCAGAAGCAGCTTGGTCCTGCTGGCCACATGACCCAGAAGCTGTCTGCAAACAAACGCTGGATCCCTCAGCCAGTAAAGCTAGTTGAGCGCCACAACCCCAGAGTCGTCAGTGACTGGACTTAATGGTCAGGGGTCCTGTTACCTTTACCTTTAAGGAAAAATGGGACATTTTGGAATCAAATCAGAAAATGTGATGGCCCCTGAAAACTAGGGAGGGTCTGAGAAGTGCCTGTCTTCAGCATATTTCTGACAACTACTCCAAAGCTCCAGATGATTCCACTCAGTGGTTCCTTGAAGATGTTAAATGGCATATTGTAAGGAGCTGAAGGAGAACAATGCAGGAGGGGTGGGCTTAATTTTGCAAACAGATACGCGTTAGACATGCACCAGATTAATACGGGCTACTTGAAAGAACACTTTCTTGCTCTGTATCAACCATGCACCTCACATAGACATCTTTTAGTCTTTAAAAAGTAAATGCTTTGGCATTTCAGCATGCTCTGTTGTTGATCTTAGTTTTGTGGTGTGACACTACTGGACACTCGTTGCTTTCCTGGTTGCAGCTCCTGTGCTTCTATTTTTCCTCTTTTGTTTTGATGGTAAATTCATTCATTTATTTATTTGTATTCCTTATAACCCATTCTTCCTCACAAAAGAGCCCCAGGCAGCTAACAATATTCATAAATACAACATACAAACACCATTAAAATTGCCATTCTTATAACAACAAATACACATCAAAATGCAGAATGACAGCAATAAAATGGGCAGATTGAGTGCTTCGTCTGTTTACCATAGGCCTGTGTGAATAAATATGCTTTCAGCTGATGTCTGAATGAAACCAATGTTTTCAGTTGTCAATTTTCATTTATCAGTTGTGTCTATATTTCTAGGAAGTAAAATATTCTGTAGATAAAGGAGAGAGGAGAAAGAGGAGAGAGAGGGGGGGAAATTTAGAACTAGGGCAAATAATTGCAAAGATCCAGCAACTTAACTAGGAATGTTGCTTCTAACACAATAAGGTCATAGCAGGATACAGTGTGGAACTGGAGCAATGGACAAGAGCCACTTCTGAACTTGAACCCAAATGCAAATCTTGCCCAGTGCTCAGTTTTAGTGCTACCACAGTAGATTCACAACTTGGAAAACACGTGAATGATCGTTTACAATACTGTAAAGTCACTGTCAAATAAATTACTGTTAAAATTGTGCCAGTAACAATACTGTGCTTTTCCATTTGGAACATTTGCTCGCAAATAACTTTGAGACTCTTATAAAACTGCTGAAGTTAGAAATTTGTCCAGCAGTGTTGTCCCTAAATATGATTATACCTGACTCACTTCCAGCCATTCCCTGTTTTCAAGAGAAGCCCCTGAACTGCAGGACTTCATGATATGCACATCTGAATAATGTCTGAATATATTCCAGAGCTTTGCCGTCGCTGTGAGAGAGAACAAACTCCAGTAGGAATAGGTGTGTGTGTGTGTGTGTGTGTGTGTGTGTGTATATATATATATATATATATATATATTGTAAAAGCACATTTTTTCCATTCATTTATTTTATTTGACCTTCAAAGAATCATTCTGCTCCTGCACAACAATGCTGGAAGGCTCTATTGTGAAGGTAGTTACACAATAGTTAATATGTTTTCACTTGTGCTCTGAAAAGGCTTTTAAAAAGCATTGTACCGTCTTTTTGCTGATACCCCTGTTCATGCTTTGCATGATTCCTCCAGCTTTGTCTTCAGCTGAACGCATTCTTCTTTTCTTCACTCCAAGGGATTATTTGCATGAGAATTTGCATTTAAATGGATGCTGGAAGTGCATTAACCACAACATCACTAACAAAGCAAAGCGGGTGGGGAATCCTCAATGCAAACCCAATAACTTAATCATAAAAAGTCCCTCTTGCTTAATATTTGCTGCTTAATAATAATAATAATGATGATAGAGTTTAAATACATACATTGTTGCTTTAAAAAGAAATTGTGCTGCCTATTCCTGATTTATTATATTAGTGTCAATAAGCCCAATATAAAAAGACAGAGCCAAATCTGTTGAGCAACTGTTTAGATTCTGAGAGCTCTCATAAAGGACAGGGGAAATGCTCTAAAAACTCCTCTTGATATATGATTTGTACAATTCCAGGGAATTAAATGTATTGGACTCTGGCATGTATTTTGTGCTTCCTGGTAAGCTTCTGACAATGGAAAATGGCTTCAGCGCAGGAGAGGCTCTCTGTGTCTGGATGTGAAATTAAACAGTTGTGACTTGCATATGAAGCGACATTATCATTTAGTTTTACGAGTGAGGAAATGGAGCTGAGCTTGACAAAAGGATTCTATTGCAGAATAATACATCCCCTTTATTGTTAAACATAAAATAATTACAATTGTCTGTTTGAACGTATATTATTTATATAGTGACACATGATTTAACATAAATAATTTACCCAGGATGCAGACTTAATTTCTAATTAACTTTTAGCCCTCTTAGCTTGTAAAGCTGTTTCAGATTAAAAAGCTCTCTATTTTTTATTGAGTCTTTGGAGGTGGTGCTGGGGGGGAGGGAGGAACTGGAGTAATTACAGACATCCATTGGCAACATTTTTTATATTCAGTGGATGGAAAGCAGAATTGGTCTGGGAGTTAGATGCAAGATAAAGATGGAAAGTTGGCCTGTCATCCAGAGCTCCATGTGTACTCCATTATCTCCGTGGAGCTCCCATATCTACAGTGGCTTTGTAGATTGCCAGAGTTGAGTACAGCTTCAGTGTATGAGCTTCATGCAGTGGTATAGCGTGGGTTGCCAGTGCCCGGGGCCACATGGAGGGGTTGGGAAACCAACAGAGTACGCATGCACATTCAACTGCCTAACGGCGTCTACATCACCCAAGAGATCTCAGCTGCGGAGATAGAAAAAGTTGTTCTGTTGTCTGGAGAGGTCACTTATATAATAATAATAATAATAATAATAATAATAATAATAATAATAATAATAATATATTATTTATATCCCACCAATCTGGCTGGGCTTCCCCAGCCACTCTGGGCGACTTCCAAAAAAAAAAATTAAAATACTGTAATACATCAAACATTAAAAGCTTCCCTAAACAGGGCTGCCTTCAGATGTCTTCTAAAAATCTGGTAGTTGTTGTTCTCTTTAACATCTGGTGGGAGGGCATTCCACAGGGAGGGTGCCACTACCGAGAAGGCCCTCTGCCTGGTTCCCTGTAACTTGGCTTCTCGCAGTGAGGGAACCGCCAGAAGGCCCTCGGTGCTGGACCTCAGTGTCCAGGTAGAGCGATGGGGTGGAGACGCTCCTTCAGATATACTGGACCGAGGCTGTTTAGGGCTTTAAAGGTCAGCACCAACACTTTGAATTGTGCTCGGAAACGTACTGGGAGCCAATGTAGGTCTTTCAAGACCGGTGTTATATGGTCTCGGCGGCCGCTCCCAGTCACCAGTCTAGCTGCCGCATTCTGGATTAGTTGTAGTTTCCCGGTCACCTTCAAGGGTAGCCCCATGTAGAGCACATTGCAGTAGTCCAAGCGGGAGATAACCAGAGCATGCACCACTCTGGCGAGTGGTTCTCACGGAGAAGCTGTTTTCAATGGAGCCCTGTGACCAAAGCATGTAACTGTATTGAAGCAGCACTGGGTGCGCCCGGGGCAACTGTCTCTCTGCCCCCCCCCCACTATGCCACTGGCCTCATGCCTACGTTAGAGGGCCCATTTGGTTAAAATGTCCTTTTTATTATTTTTACACCCTTCAAGGTGTACCAAATCATCTAACAGTTGTCAAACAAGTAAGCAGAGAAAGAAGACCCACTCTGTCATTAACTGGACATATGTCCAGAGCAATGAGTGTCCACTGTATGGGTAATGTTGTAGAAAAAAAATGATAATATGTATGTAGCTGAGATTTTTGGCCATTGCTTTGCTATTTATCTTTATGCCACAACAAAATAAATTTGAACAACTCTGAGATTATGATAGCAGGTCAAAACACCCGTTTTCCTCTTTTAATTTTTGTTCATCATCTCAAAACCATTTCCTGCATGCTATATGTGCTAAAGAGAAATCTATAAACACCTGAGGAAAATCGCTAGCAGGTTTTCCTTGCTTAATAGGATGAAGGGAAATAAAATCTATATTTTCCTATCTGCTAATGTGGGAAATGGTCAAATTAAAGCAAACATCTTCTTCCATTGAGACTTGCACCATAGGGTTGAAAGAATCTGAGTTCACACATTCAAGGTAGACACAGACCTTCTTATCATCTGCAAAACAAAGCAGGGATTTCTTTCCCTGTCTCCTTTGGGTTCTTGAATTCAAAATGTTCAGCTATGATAGGATTGTGCTTCCAGTTATTACCAGGCAAGATGTCCCACACGCAAAACTTACCAACAAGCACATTACTGTTACAGATAAACCATTTTTGATGACCTAGTTCCAGGTGTCTCCCATACATTGGCCAGGTTTATGCAACACTTTAACCATGGTTTAATGAGAACGAGCAGAGGGCTGGTGCACACTGCTGAAATTGGGCACACTTGACTCCTCTCTCACTCCTGCTGCTTCTGAGAAACAAAGCACAATGTGGCTTATGCTCTCCCAATAAACAAACAAACCATGACCAGTAGGCAAGGTTTGCTCCTTGCTTCTGTTTGTGGTTTGTTTGGAGAGAAACAGGGACACGGGTAGCACTATGGGTTAAACCACAGAGCCTAGGCCTTGCTGATCAGAAGGTCGACAGTTCAAATCCCCATGACGGCGTGAGCTCCCATTGTTCAGTCCCAGCTCCTGCCAACCTAGCAGTTCAAAAGCACGTCAAGTGCAAGTAGATAAATAGGTACCACTCCGGCGGGAAGGTAAACGGTGTTTCCGTGTGCTGCTCTGGTTCGCCAGAAGTGGCTTAGTCATGCTGGCCACATGAACTGGAAGCTGTACGCCGGCTCCCTCGGCCAGTAAAACAAGAAGAGCACCGCAATCCCAGAGTCGTCCGCGAATGGACCTAACGGTCAGGGGTCCCTTTACCTTTACCTTGGAGAGAAACAAACCGTGAGCCTAGGTTCAGAAGTCACAAGCCAGACTTGTTTCCCCACAGTGTAGCAGCAGAGGAGCAAGGTGCTCACAATTCCGGCAACATGGCTTGTTCCCATTAAACCATAGCTAATTTAATGTATGGTTTAATGTGACATGTGAATGAGGTCATTGTCTTGATTCTGCCCTTGCACTCCCCCCCCATCTTATTGCCTCTCTCAGCCTCACATCCTCAAATCACCTGGCTGTTGTTAGCAATGCCTTTCCTTCTTTACTGCTTGAAACATCCATCTCCTGCCAAACTGCTCCTCTTCCTTGTGTCCCCCCCCCCCGGCAGTCTAGTCTAGTCAAGCAGCCAGTTGTTTTCCATTGGCTAAGAACATCTTAAAGCTGCGGACTGGTTTAAATGTGCTCTGCTTCTAGTGAGGTTGTGGCTTGGCTGGAAGGGTAGAAGTAGTGGTAAGAGATTTTGAGGAAAACTATGACTGGTCCCTTTGGGAATATCAAGTGATTGAGTTGCTAGAGAGAAAGGGGCAGGAATTATTTCTTTTCCCATTACAGATTGCTAAACTCATCGCATTCATCCACTTTACCATATGTGCAGAAAGAAGGGGGTGGGGGGTGGGAATTGAAAACCACACGCTCGGTGAATCAGGACAGCATTAGCTGCCCAGCATATGCTCCTGTTTTCTTTCAGCTGTCACCTCTACAGCATCACAATGCTGGAACAAAGAGAGAAAGGAAACTCTCCAGGATCACATACAGTCTCTGCAGTATTCTCCGCAATTTGGGGGATAATAAAATGTTTTCCCCACCCCCCCTAAATCAGAACATATGATCACCCTCCTTTTTAAAATGCCTTGTGTTTTTGAATAAATCAGATTAACAAGAATTAAGTAGGAAAGCTGAAATTTATATGTAAAAACACACACACAATGCACAACCCTCCAAAGTTAAACCCAGCAGATACCACGAAATAATTCTATAAAACCATTCACCTCAAAAGTGGTGGTTCTTGCCGTGTTGCTCGTCGCTGGCCATTTTAAAATTGTGAGCCCACATCTGAAATGTCTTAACGACTGCACTGAGATTTGTCCAAGCTCCCCTGGTGGCCCATATTGCAGGAAGCAATCAGCGAATGCGTGGGCAACAGGCCTTTCAGTGAAGAAAGTCTGATAAGCTTCTAAGGAACCCCCAGATTTTCCTCCCACCAAAGAGTTTGAAAACCACAGGATTTGGGGGGTGGTGTGTGGATTTGAATAGCCTTCCGTTCAGATCCCATTTCAGAGCTATGGTGTTGCAGAGATTGCTGGATTAAAGCACTGTTTGGAAGGAAGGCAAGAACTAGTGTGTAATTGGAGAAGATCTAACTTGGTCTGAAAGAGAATGCTCCGCTTATCACTTAGGGAAGATGCAACTATTGTAGATAAGCCTCTCACTTTGTGTAATGGCTCCCTTGTAAACATATACTGTCCAATTGTGTATAGCAGCAACATGGTGTTTATCAGGGGACTTCAGATTTAGATTAAGCTGTTAAGATGATAAGGTTAAGGTCATATACAAGGATGCAGACAGCTGGAGATCTGTGCTGTAGGAACATATCAATGTCCAATATAATAGAGTGTAAGAAATATGATGACTGCCAATTTAATATTCCTGGGGTCAGATGTGTAAAAAAAAAAGCTGGCTAGTAAATTCTTCCTGTCATGTTTTAAAATTGGGTATCTCTTGGTTGAAAGTTCAGCAGTGGACCTTAGATTGCGATTGTTTAATTTATGTACAGTTTGAGATAATAGGATGAAACTAAGGTGGCCCAATATTAAGAGTCAATCATGTTTCTGCATTCATTAAGCAGGATTACTGTGTTTTAGTTCACTAAAGCCTGCTGCAAGCATTTGGCACGACGCTTTGCAGACAATGCTGCCCCGATCCGCTTTGACTTGGATGCTGTCAGTGGCGTAGCTAGCCACTTGGGTGCCTGGTGCATCACACACATCCTGCAGCCAGGGGTGGGGCATGCTGCCTCCCCCTCAGCTGTAGGGCGGCTGATGTGGTGGGCAGAACGCAAGCCCCGTGCTGCTCAAAAAAGCAGTGTGGAGCTTGCAGGCAGTCCGCCCGCCGCCTCCCTCTCATGAGAGATGTGTGGCTCAGGCACACTGCAGGCCCCGCAGTGTGGCACCCAGTGCCCCCTGCCTCACCTAGCTACCAGTGGCGTAGGATGGGGGTGTGGGAGTTATTTTTTTCAAAAAAGTGTTGTGAGCCCATTTTTTTATTTATTTATTTTAAAACACATATTTTTGACATTTTGTCACCCCCCAGTGATGACACTCGGGGCGACCCGCACCCACCGCATCCCCCCTTGATGCTGTAGGTCCTGGTCTCTGCTGGTCCCGTGTTAATGGATGCCTTTCAGTTTGTGCAGCCTGAGGATGTGGACAGGATCGTTGGAGAGGTGAGAGCCACCATGTGTGTGCTGGTCCTTCTTGGCTCATGGAAGAAGCTGGGAGAGGAGGAGGGACACTGGCGGAGTGGATAGGTGGAGTGGTGAATGCCTCTCTTCAGCAAGGCTGGGTTCCAACGTGCCTTCAGGACTTAGTGGTAAGGCCTTGCCTGAAAAAGCCCCACCATTGTGGATACCTACTGGCCAGTCTCCAATTTTCCATGCTTGGACAAGGCGCTGGTGTGCATGGCAGCTTCTTAGCTCCAGGAATTCCTGGATTAGATAGAGCATCTTGATCCATTTCAACCTGCTTCAGGCTTGGTTATGGGACAGAAACAGTTTTGGTTGCCTTGGTAGATGACCTATGCTGGGAGCTAGACAGGGGGAGTGTGTCCCTGTTGGTTCGGCTGGACCTCTCAGTGGCTTTCAATACCACTGATCATGGTGTCCTCTTTGCCTGCCTCACTGGAATGTAATTTGAGGCCCTGTTTTATGGTGGCTCTGGTGCTTCTTTGAGGGACAAGCCCAGAAGGGTCAACGCTCTGGTTGTTGGCCAGTGGTGTCCCTCATTTTCAATGTGACAGCCCTTTCAATATTTGAAGATGGCTATTGTATCTTCTCTCAGTCTCTTCTTTTTCAGGCTAAACATACCCAATTCCCTCAACTGTTCCTTCTAAGGCTTGGTTTCCAGACCCTTGATCATCTTGGTTGCCTTCCTCCACACACATTCCATCTTGTCACTATGGAAGGGATGTAGAGGCCGCCTAGTGCAACCGCTTCTGCTGCCAGACAGACAATCCACATATGAGGAAACTCAATTGATGATGATGAATCAGAGATGGAAGACTGTAAGTGTGGTCCATTAGCGGTAGATAATTGGGACATGATCCCAGCAGATCTAAGCACATTCAAACCCTGTTGATTGGAAGACATAAGCATGTGTCTTGTTTTATTTTTTCAATGACAAGGAATTAACTTTGGCAGGATTGTTCCCAATGAATCATATTTTCTTGGGGAAACAGGTGAAGTGGGAGCAGATTCAGGCCTGAAACAGCAATCCTGGAGCTAGCTTCTGTTGTACCCAGTACGATGATCTCAGTGATTGTTGGAAGGGTAGGAAGAGAAGCAGAGGTGTTGCTATGTACTTAAAGAACTCAAGGCACAAATGTGCATACAATTCACATATGCTAATTTATATGTCTAGATGCCTCTGGGCGAATTAAAATGACAGGTGGCGAGGGGTCTCATTGACACTGTACTTTGTAGGGTGACAAGCCACACTGTGATCTAGAAAATTAAAATGAATTAAAAAAATTAAAAGGAGGGGGAGATAAGGTGCAGGAGATCTGGGGCTTGGGCCCCCCGAGACATTCCTAACAATGCCTTTGGGGCAGAGTAGTAAAAAGAATTGAAGACTCCCTCTCCTTTCCCCCCTGCATCAAACATGAGGTCTTCAGCTAAAAGAAGCAAATCCTTACTGACATTATCAAATTCTACTACAATAAATAACCTACCTCTCGAGAACAAATTCTAATGGACAAACTATGGCTGATTTTGAAATACTACTGAATATCTCACCTCCCCAAAACAATGGAATTAAGATTTGAATTAAGATTTAAGTTCTTTGTTGCCCTTATTCATTGAGCTCCCCCTATAATACAGTTTGAGTGACAACTTCAGCATAAATTGGCCTTTTATGCATATAATTTTGCTTTTGGAGGAAGAACCCTGAGGAGACTTCCCCCACCCCCACCCCCCCACCCCATGCCTATGTTTTATTTATTTGCTTAAAACATGTGTATATGCAGAGCAGCTGCAAAATGGTTTGTGTGGCAGATTAAACATTTAGATGTGCTGTTTCAAAATTACAATGAAGGTCGCATTGCTTAAGGCCACTAAGTTCTCTTTCAAAGCACTGGATACAAAAACTATTTATCAAAATGTTGCGTTTGATAGTTTAATGTAGATGTTTTGGACTCTAATTCCCATAAGCTCCTGCCAGCAAAGCCATAATGGTTGAGGCAGATGGAATTGAAATCTAAAAACAAGTGGAGGATGCCTGGTTGGTTCCTCTGGACACAACAGAGAAACATCCAACATCTGACTTAGTTTTTCAGTCTTGATTACATAGCACAAGTAAGGAGAAGACTGGCTGATAGCAAAACCCCATGCTTATCTATGCAAAAGTTCCACTGAGTTCAGTGAGACTCAGCCTACACCACTTACCTGGGACGCGGGTGGCGCTGTGGTCTAAACCACTGAGCCTCTCGGGCTTGCCAATCAGAAGGTTAGCGGTTTGAATCCCTGCGACGGAGTGAGCTCCCATTTCTCTGTCCCAGCTCCTGCCAACCTAGCAGTTTAAAAGCATGCCAGTGCAAGTAGATAAATAGGTACCGCTGTTGTGAGAAGGTCAACGGCGTTTCTGTGCGTTCTGGCTTCCATCACAGTGTCCCATTGCACCAGAAGCGGTTTACTCACGCTGGCCACATGACCCAGAAAGCTGCCTGTGGACAAATGCCAGCTCCCTCGGCCTGAAAGCAAGATGAGCGCCGCAACCCCATAGTCACCCTTGACTGGACTTAACCATCCCGAGTTACTTTACCTTTACCTTACACCACTTACTAGAGAACAAGCCCCACTGGATTCAATTGCCCTTACTTCTGAGACTGCAGTCTGAATGCCTTGTTTCATTAAGGTTTTTTAATCCATGAACATGTGTGTAGTTTAATCGACCCCGTTATCTATGTGTTACTATGGCAATAAGTACTGTTGTGGCATTTGACATTCGACTAACTCACTCTCCGCCCTCCACAGATTTGTGATCAATAAGATGGTGGAACTGTGCTTTAATTCTAAAATGTATATTTAATTGTACAATGTAGGGCTTTTTTGTATTTGTTAATGTAATTTCTTTATTTCATGCTGCCCACTACCATTATAATATTTTCGTGAATGTTGGTGGCATAGATATTTGCGCAAATAAACAGAAGTGCCTTAGGAGTAAAAACAAACAAACGTACAATCTAATTTAAGAATGGCCCACAGTGTACAATCGCCTTCGATGTTTCACTCTGACACCCCTTGGAAGCAAACAATCGTCTGGTTCACATGTAACGTTAAACTGAAGCCTTTTTTACCTAGGGATCCATTAGCCACGCCATCCCCTGGA
>JAXCMG010000024.1:5431044-5447523 GCA_034642415.1 Podarcis siculus | reverse complement strand
AGTCATTTAAATGCTATTTGCTCGCAAAATACACATATAAACATGATATATATATATATACACATATACACATGATATATATATATCATACCTCACAGACAAATGTGGACAGAAAAGAGATGATGATGATGATGATAATTAATTTATACCCCGCCTTAACTTACCCTTAACTGGGTTTCCAGTTAAGAATAAATACATAGGATACTGACACAGAATGGCACCATCCCTACAGCAAAGTCTCTTAAATATGCTTTTTAGCATATAAATCCTTTATCCCCCACAAGTTCAGACTGAGAGAACTTGTTGGTGACTAAAAAGAAACATACCATGATTTTATAGCATACATAAATTTAGAAGCAATTCTGCATCAATGATAGGAGTACCAGCGAAGGTCACCGGAGTACATCTATCAAGTTTACAAGGATTTTTAATTAAAGCAAATGTTCTAAAAAGCCTAATAGAGGTCAGCGTAAACAACTGTCCCACTTCTCCCTGGTTGAGAGACATTATATCAAGGCAGATGGCGAAAGCAACATATCACATCTGTCTTATGACTTTGATAAGAAAAAGATAACATGAACCCAGAAAGATCATCAGTTTATAGCGAGGCAGCCATTGAAGTATACGGACTTTGCCGAGACACTATAAAAATTCCCCAGCTCACTTCTCTGGAAATTTCACAGAACTAAAGCAAGCATCTTCATCTCCAGATATCTGCAGTTACAAAGTCACATTTTCACATTCTGTCCTGAGTGTGCTCTCGACGTGAATGCTTCAAACCAACAGGCACATATATTGATTGGCTCTGTTAGAACTATTAGAAGTGGACTTGGTTGGAGAGCATAGCTGTCAACGTTTCCCTTTTTTAAAGGGAAATTCCCTTATTCCAAATAGGATTCCTTGCAAGAAAAGGGAGAAAAAGTTTTTTTTTAATTCAAAATTAAAACAAAACATATTATCCAGAAACATATCACCCTCATTTCCCCCCTTTTTTCCTCCCTCCCCCCACAGAACCCACCCACCCCCACCCCCCGACTTCCCTCAGTTCCACTTTGCTTTCTCTAAAAATGCTGTTTTCTGCATGTTACACAGTTGTATAGATCCTCAAACTATTTAAGTAATAATTATCAATTAAAAGTTTGTGAATGTTTATTCAAAAACAGCCAAGGAGTCCAGTTCGCTTTGTTGCTTCTTCAAATAGCTTGTAAAGGGTTTCCATTCATCTTCAAAGTCACAGTTATCCTTGTCCCATAGCTTGTATGTCAGTTTTGCCAGTTCTGCATAGTCCATCAATTTTTCTTGCCATGATTCTTTAGTTGGGGTTTCTTCAGTCTTCCATCCTCGTGGTATTAAAACCCTCGCGGCCGTTGTCACATACATGAAGATGTTTTTCAGCTTTTTTGGCAGCTCTTTCCCTACAATCCCTAATAAAAATGCTTCAGGTTTTTAAACAAATGTTAAATGGAACATTTTCTTCAATTCATTATATATCATTTCCCAAAATTTTTTAATTACCTTACAATCCCACCGCATATGATAAAACGTCCCCTCCTTTTCTTTACACTTCCAACATATATTTGAACTAGTTTTGTACATTTTCCCTAACTGCACTGGTGTTATATGCCTTCTGTACATCATCTTCATGTAATTCTCCTTCAGTAGGGAACAATCTGTAAATTTTAAATCAGGTTTCCGTAATTTTTCCCAGTCTTCCATCATAATGTTTTACCTCTTCATCTTTCGTCTCCCATTCTAATAGTATGCTGTATGCGGCCTTCAGTAATTTCACTTTCCTTTTGATTACTTCCATTTGAAACCTAGATCTTGTATAACTAAATCCTTTCTTGCTGTCTTCTTTATGTGTTTCATATAGTTGTCAATAATGCAACCAACTCTGAAAGTGGTCTTTGATCTCATCATAATCTCTTAATTTCCATTTTCCATCATGTTCCTTTAATAAATCAACATATGTGAGCCATTTCCCTTTCTTTCCAAGTGGTTTGAGCAGTAATGCTTCATGTGGTGAAAGCCACCAGGGGGTCTTTTGTTCCAATAAGTCTTTGTATCTCTCCCATACTCTCATTATTGATTTCCTGATTATATGGTTGTAAAAACTTCTATGAACCTTCCCTTTCCTGTACCATAAGTATGTGTGCCAGCCGAATCTGTTGTCATGTCCTTCTAGTTCTAATGCCTCTTGCTTATCCAATCTCATCCAGTCCCTAATCCATACCAAACAAGCAGATTCATAATACAATTTAAGGTCTGGGAGGGCACTATCTTTTACGTCTGTAAGTATTTTATGTTTTATCCTCCTCCCCCCCCCCCGATAAATTTTGAAATCGAAGAAAAGGGAAAAGTTGACAGCTATGGTGGAGAGGCAGGAGAAGAGCAGATAAAATTGCCTCAGCATTTGGCGTCGCCAACCCGAAACGTCTCCATCCAGATAGAAAAGCGTCTGTGTTTGGATTAGCCTCAAAGTGGAATAATTCCAGCAAGTTCTTCAGCCACATGCACACTTCTTGGGCATGTGGCTGAAGAAATGATGTTCATTTACTTACAAGTCAGCACAGTATGGAACATGAGAATGTACAAAATTCAGTCAAGATACACACATTTCCCAAGGACTGTCGGGGATTCATATATATATTAGCTGGTTTATGAGCACACTTCCCTCTTCCTGGAAGGATTATGGGCACATAATCCATGCAGTCTGGTGAATGTGCATTATATCTGGTTATTATGCACAATAACCCTTTACCTCACACTGCCCTTAACATAGACATGCGGAGCTGGGAACAAGCACCATTGAATATAGTGATATTTGCTATTGGGTTGACTGGTCTAGAATTGTAGCCTAGCAGTTAATATCCTGTGCTACTCAGAATTCAGTTATTCACTACAAAGATAGTAAACTTTTCTAGAAACTCAAGCACACGGGAGGCAGTGGAAGACAGGAGTGCCTGGCGTGCTCTGGTCCATGGGATCATGAAAAGTCAGACACAATTAAACGACTAAACAACAACAACAACAAGTTAATATCCTGTGCTACTCAGAATTCAGTTATTCACTACAAGGATAGTAAAATTGGCTAGAAACTCAGGCACACAGGTCTAATACCACAAATTTGGTATTTAGATAAACTCTGTGATGTGCATAGGCATACACCGTTCTATAATCCGATAAGGTTTCCCCCTCCATTTTCTGTTTTCATGCTTTCCTGCCTCAGAAAAATTCACACAAATGCTTACCTGAAGTGACTGGTTAATCAACACACTACATAAACTTTTATGTAAGTGTGTGTGTGCATATATATATATATATATATATATATATATGGCATTTGTTCAAGTCACTTTTCATCATCTTGTACTAATTCAGTACAATAATATTGACATTATCTGAACTGGCACATGGAGTGCAAAATATCCTTCGGGAAACTTGCAGATTTCCTGTTCTGGCAGTGTCTGCAACATTAACAGAGCTAAAAGCTGAAAAGAAAAACTACTTAAAGAGTTTTTCTTTCCAACGCCTGTGTGCTTGGCAAACGTTGTTAGTGCTGGTATATATTATGACTCCCTTTAGAGAGTGATCATATCCAAAAAAAGAAGAAGAAAAAGTAACTGGAGGGACTGGGTTTTAAGAAAGCCCATTGGAGAGAGCTGCAATAAAGAAGGATAGTGATTAATATTATGAAAGTTTAATACAAGTTCCAGAAGAGGAGACTGAATTCTTGCAATGAGCTGCCCTTCGCTTTGGTTTGAAAGCTGCAGTTGCTACAAAATGCCACAGTTACACTATGTGAGCAACAATATCTCCCCCCACATATTACCAGTGCAAAAGTAACTGAATTGGCTGTCCAGTTGCTAATGGCAGTAGATGGTTGTTGTTGTTCCATCTGACTGGATTGCCCCAGCCACTCTGGGCAGTTGCCAACAAAATATAATAATAGAACATCAACCATTAAAAACTTCGCTGAACAGGGCTGCCTTCAGATATCTTCTAAAAGTCAAACAGTTGTTTATCTCCTTGACATCTGATGGAAGGGCATTTCACAGGGCGGGTGCCACTACCAAGAAGGCCCTCTGCTTGGATCCCTGTAATTTCACTTCTCGCAATGAGGGAACCAATAGAAAGCCCTTGGAGCTGGACCTCAGTGTCCAGGCTGGACAATGGAGGTGGAGATGCTCCTTCAGGTATACTGGGCCAAAGCCGTTTAGGCACTGCTGATGACTTGAAGAACCTACACAGCTTGAGACCAAGCCATCTCAGAGAATGTCTTTCCTTGTTATTCCCAATGGCAACAGAAGGTCAAAATCAGGCATAGGCAAACTGTAGCCCTCCAGATGTTTGAGACTACAATTCCCATCATTCCTGACCACTGGTCCTGTTAGCTAGAGATGATGGGAATTGTAGTCCCAAACATCTGGAGGGCCACAGTTTGCCTATGCCTGGTCAATATATTTAATTCCCTACATTTTACTGAAGTTTACAAGGGATCACAGGCTGAATAGGTATTTGTACAAAAGAACGGACGAGCTGCAATATTTTCCTACGGAGCAATATACTGAGTATTGAGTCCGATACAAAAACACACAGCCACCTTAACAAGGTTTTTGGCAGTCTCGTTGGAGACACATGCTAATACAAAACTGGACGAGAGCAGTGGAAAGCTGCTAATACAAAATGACTTTGATGGCATGTTATTTCTGGAATCTCACTGCTGGCCCTATTGGCTCATATTCAGCAATGTTTGCGACCACAGTAGTATAACGAATTCGGTTTGGCACACATTCCAATCTGCAGTCTGCTCTTAGGCTTCTTATGGCAATCATTTCTTTACCTTGTAAATCTTGTGGCTGTTCAGATTTCTCCACTATAGGGTTTTTTTATATATTATTATTTTAAAAATGCCATTTTCAGACAATTAGACCATATCTGCATGTGTTCCAAATTTGGCTCTTTAGTGCTAAACTGCAAATTCAGGACCATCTGGAAAAGAGACATAACATGCTGCCAGGGTTTTGCGTGCCAGCAGAGTGGCTACTTTCATTAAGGCTGCATATCGACCCCCTATCTGCACCCTCCCCCCGGTACAGGTGGTGATTTACTACAAGCTGTGCAGAGGTCCTGCAAACTCTGGAGACTGGGGGCATGGGAGAAATGTAGCTGAAATATATGAGACACAGCACAAAAAGGTGTTTTCACTTGTCTGTGAAAGCACTTTAATTATCTCCCAGGAATGCTGGTTAAAATAACATGACATCTTTTCACACTTGCAGTCGGTGTGGAAGAAACCACACTCTCATCTACCTGACCCAGGCTCTATAGCTCAGATTTGCAAGTATGAATGTAAATTTACATTTGTTACCCGTAATTCTATTCATTGCCCATTCAAAATAACATTGGAAATTTCTTTCTTTTTCTCTTTCTTCTCCTGTCTTGCTTTCTTATCATTTTTATTTATTTAGGTTAGTTTGATTTTTATTGTATTTTCTGCTGAAAACTTTCAACAGAAACACTTGCTTTAAAAAAGGAATTATACGTTGTGCTGTTGCAAACATTCAATCAGTCCAGGCCTTACTACTTGCCCAATTGAATGCTCTCCACTGTCTGTGTGCTGGGAATCATAGATTTTGAAGGGATCCAGGGTGTGTGTGTGTGTCATCCAGTCCACTGGCAGGACCAATTATTTGAACCCACACCATGGAAGCTATGCCCAAAAATAATGGGAGAGCGGATCAAAGTGCATTTCTTGCCATAATGCTGTGATACTGCAGTTAGGTAAAGGTAAAGGGACCCCTAACCATTACGTCCAGTCGTGACTGATTCTGGGGTTGCAGTGCTCATCTCGCTTTATTGGCTGAGGGAGCTGGCGTACAGCTTCCGGGTCATGTGGCCAGCATGACTAAGCTGCTTCTGGCGAACCAGAGCAGCACACGGAAACATTGTTTACCTTCCCGCCGGAGCGGTACCTATTTATCTACTTGCACTTTGACATGCTTTTGAACTGCTAGGTTGGCAGGAGCAGGGACCGAGCAACGGGAGCTCACCCCGTCACGGGGATTCAAGCCACCGACCTTCTGATCGGCAAGCCCTAGGCTCTGTGGTTTAACCCATAGCGGCACCCGCGTCCCCTTACTGCAGTTAGGGATGGGAATTTTCTGACAATCTCAACATTGGGCTTATGTGTACAGATTAATATTTTTCTAATTGCCACCTTGTTCCTTTATCTTAACAACAAGCAAGATATGTCATATAGAGCATGCATTCAGATAATATTATACATGTGTATATTTATACATTTCAGGTATTCTAGAGCAGCCAGCGCACCAACAGATACATAGAAGAAAGATCCACATTAATACTTAAAAAAATGTGCCTTAGAAATATAGTACTGCACAAGGCTTGACTGATTCATACTTACGATACACACATTGTTTGCACAGAATTTTGCATAGAATTAGTGGGACACACACACACACACACACACATCACAACCAGTTCACACATAAGTAGAAAATCAATGCAAGAGGTGGTCCAATGTGGGCAAAGCTCAATCAGGTTGGAACTGCAGTTTTCTAGGTATAAATCCATTTACAACAGATTCCTCCTCTCTCTTCAACTGAAGCTATGTGTGAGAGGGAGTCCAGTGGTGCTTTCAGGACATGACTTTGGGGCAGAAGTCCAGGTCTGATTTATCACATATTGAAGCAAGTGAAATGATACACAATAGCATCCAAAGGCTGGGTGGAGAGAGGCATAACACCATTGAGTACGGAGTCTAAGTTGTCTCATGGTATGACTGAGAGTCCCATGGCAGGCCTCCCTGCCTATGAATCCGTGCTCTGATTTACCATCTTTCATAGCCAAAGGTCCTTTCCATATAATTCAGTGTCTAGCTGCATGTGGGTGAATAGTCTCAGCAGGTGAAATAAAAAGCTAGATGGCAAATACTGAGTTTTCATAATCGTCGCTGAAGACATAGATCAGAATTGGCACATTCATTTTCATGGATATTCAGTGTTTCTCTCAATGGCTGTGAAAGCAAATTTTACTCATGTCTTCAGGGCTCAGTGCTATGTTATATGACTCTTGACTGTTTCCATAAAAATGAGTGTATAATGTAAAGTGCTATTTTTCATCTTGTTCTGTGTATGTTCATGTGGCAATGTTTGGGACTGCTAAGGTGTTTTTCTATTGCATATTCTGGAGTATGGCTATTTGTTTGTTTGTCATTTAATAAGCATGGCCATTTGTACCTTTTTTTTGCAGTCTGCAGTAACTTTGAATTTGACTTGGAGGGTCTGTGAGTCTAACACACAGGATTGGGCTACTTCACAATATCCTACTGTTCAAAATGCTTCTTTTTTTGTACTTTCGTATTCGTTGTCACTAAAGATTCTTCTTAAGATGATGGACCCAATATCTACTGGACAAATACAGTACTGATGTTATTTGCATTTTGCAACTTCCCAAAATTTTAAGGCATTGCTTTCCAAATTAATTGGATCAAAAGCATCTCCAGTAAAGGAAAATGATTTAAAATGTTTGCTCATCATTTCACCCTTGTGCTTTCATTTCAGTTTTATATCTTATCTACACACACACACAGAGAGAGAGAGAGAGAGAGAGAGAGAATGTTACATCTTTTTTATTAAGTTTCCACAAGCTTTTAAAGATATAAGAAGGCAGTCTTAACTTGTCACTGTGTTTCAGTGGTTCCATTCACACTTAAGAATGGACAGAGTCCAGTGGACAGCTCAGCTGATAGCGGGTGCTGATAGCACCAAGGTTGCAGGTTTGATCCCCATATGGGACAGCTGTGTATTCCTGGGCTAGATCAGGCATGTCCAATTAATAATAATAATAATAATAATAATAATAATAATAATAATAATAATTTATTATTTGTACCCCGCCCATCTGACTGGGTCTCCCCAGCCACTCTGGGCGGCTTCCAACAAAGATTAAAAATACATTAAAATGTCACACATTAAAAACTTCCCTGAACAGGGCTGCCTTCAGATGTCTTCTAAATGTTAGGTAGTTGTTTATCTCTCTGACATCTGATGGGAGGGCGTTCCACAGGGTGAGCACCACTACCAAGAAGGCCCTCTGCCTGGTTCCCTGTAACTTTGCTTCTCGCAATGAGGGAACCGCCAGAAGGCCCTTGGCGCTGGACCTCAGCGTCCAGGCAAAACAATGGGGGTGGAGACCGGGAGATCACTGGACATCTGTGGTAGATCACTGGTAGATCACTGGCTCCCCCCAAAGAAGCTCTACAACTTTGGCCCCCCTTAAAAAAGCTCAATTTTTTTGCCCTGCACTCCTCCAAAATGGGGCTTTCTCCCTAAAAAAGCTCAACAAAAAGCTCAACAACTTTGATCTGAACCCCAAAAAAGGAGGTAGATCACTGCCAGTTTTTAACTCTGTAAGTAGATCGTAGTCTCTTGGGAGTTGGCCACCCCTGGGCTAGATGATCCTCAAGGGTCCCTTCCATATCCATGATCACACTTGTTCTCTCCTCTTCTTCTGCTCCTATGATATTGATGATCTTGGGGCCTGAAACAGATTTTGTTCCTCTTTTATTCCAGCTCCATCTCTTCCTTTCAACCAAGGGTAGGGAACCTGTAGTCTTCCATGTGTTTCTGGACTACAGTTCCACCATCCATGAACACTGGCCTTTCTGGCTAGGGCTAATAGGAGTTGAGATCCAACAATAGCTGGAGAGTCGTGAGCACCCCACTCCTGCTTTAAAGCTTTCCAGAAGCTTTTTCTACCAAGCTTTTTCTGAACCACTATAGTCTCCCATGATCATATCAACTTCCTCCCACCTCTATTGCTTTATGAGTGCTCCCCCTTTCTTTGCCTACTTGTGAAACCAAAGATAATGATCTCAAATGCAGTTTGGATGTGACCCTGTGGAAAGGCAGAAGAAGGTGGTTAGGTTCTGTAGCAAAAGCAGGTGACAAAGGAAAAGATCAAACATGGAGGGCTAGATTCAAGTAACAATTCCTGCTAGGTGGAAGCCCTTGCAAGGACTTCTGCCACGCAACAGGGCTTTCCCCACTCCCCTCGCATTCCCCAAAATTGGCTTGGTGGAGTCAGAAGAACCCCCAGAACCACAACTGGGGAGAGGGGGAGAGGAAATCATTTCATCAAACAGCAGAAATGTTTGCACTGACAGCAATATTCTTAATGCTATGCTGAATTCCTTCCTAAGACTCATACCTAGGCTTCTTGAAGAATGAGTTGCCTCCTGTTGCCTTGGCCAAGTGTGTACTGGTAAGGAATGCAATGCTTCTCAAATGATTTTGTTCTGCAAAGGTTTATTGAGAAGAAAACCCTAGCAGTGTTGAAATGCCTATAACATAAAATAAACAACACTCAATGACTGGACAGTTACCTGTCTCACACATGAAGTATGAGAGCAATTATAAGCTGAGTGTGTGAGGTCCTTTGAGCAGGGCATGGCTGGGTCTCTATTTCGAGAATGCAGAAGTTGGCATCTGATCAGAAACCAGTTAAGCAACAAATAGAATTCCTGTTGACCTCCACTGCAGAAGGGTCAAACCAGTGGAAATCACGAGTTTTATAGAGACAGATTTGTTGTCCCGAAATTACAAAGCATGTGACAGGACAAGGAGGTGGAAAGATAGCTGAGTAGGATGGTCCTTTGATTTCTTCCTTTGTCTGTTCTCGGTATCAAATGATTAAAAGATAGGGAGTGCAATTTCAAAGTCTGAACACCAAGTTCTCAGGAAAGTCAATATATTTTCTTGCTGCAGGCTGTTCCAGAGAAAAGCATGGGGAAAGGAAATGAGAAACGGCTGATTGGCTGACAATGAAAGCTGAAGCCTTTGCTCTCTGCTAGACTGCCCTGGATTCCAAAAGGTAAATAATGTTTTTTTAAAAACTGGAGGTGGGGGGGAATTGACTTCAGCCAGCTGCTCTGCATCACAATATAGAGGTTGTCTGTGACAGATTTTGTTGGAGTTTACAATTATTTTAACAAAAGGACAGAAACATGTATATTTATATTGTTTCCATTGGTGCAGAGAATAGACTTTCATTTCCTTTATAAAGAAAGTCAATTGAGCATGACACTAATATATTGTTCCAAGGAAAGTTAACTCAACTAAACAGGAGACTTGGTAGGAAATTTAAAATGAGAAGCAATTTCTGTTATCACTTTTAATGAATGCCATTAAGTGATAACCAAAAAAGAAAGAGATAAAAAAGATTGCTAAGAAAACATTCCTTCTATTCCTCTAAATTATCATGACACCACAATCTGCAGCTATAAAGTTAATTTCCTCAATAATTACATTCTGTTTAAGAATGTGAGTGCTTAAAAGACCCAGAAATGGACAAATGGGCTTCGTATAACTATTGCTGAAAACTCAACTATCTCTGCCATTTCCTCCGTTTTACTGTCCATTAAAAAAAAAAGCATAATCAAAGGATCTATAAAAGCATCATGAAAAAAATATATGCCAAGTATATCAGAGCTTTGGCCAGATATCAATGGACAGTATTCTACTTGGAAACCCAAATTCAGTCAACTGGAAGGCATAATTGATTTGCACACACACTCATTCATGCACACACTCCATCACAACTGTGTTTCCCCTAGCCTGACAAACAGCTGTGTGATGGTCTGTGGGGAGCGTGATTAATATGTCGATGATGGTAAACGGAGGGTGACCCTCTTCGGCTCCATCATCCCCATTACAGTTGTGATATGTCAGGTAGTGAGCTGAGTAGATCGTCTTCTCAGTGTACTCTGAGATATCACAAAGCAGAAACTGGAAACAGCTGGGCCAGTACTGGCTAGGTTACAAGTGCCAACACAGAGCACAACAGATAGAGCAGGGACTGTTCGACTGTTTCTCTAGATTCCAAAGTTTCAATTGTGCCTTAGAGGTCTAGTGCAGAACTGGCCTCTTAGGGCAAGTCTGATTACAAATGTATATCAGCTTTCCTTAGGCGAAGGAAGTAATCCCCATGTTTATTGAACAGAATGAGGCTTCTAAGAAGTGGGAACTAGGGGCAGGAGGCTGTGGTCCTCCAGATGTTATTGGTCTACAGCTGCCAACATCACTGGCCATTGGCCATGCCGGCTTGGACTGATGGAAGTCAGAGTCCAACAAGGACGTTTTAACCATGCAGGAAAAGAAAGCACCACCTGCCTTTTATGACTGTTGATATTCTGCATTTTATTATTGTGGGATTTCGTGGTGTTTGCTCATTTTGCAATTTTATGGGCTGTATTTCCACTTTGCGATCACATGGTGAAGAACAGGCTATACCTGTGTTAAATAAGTATGGAAACCACTGAATACGCACTCCTGATATACATGCTCTGCCTCCACTCAGATATAATCTAATTAAGCCCCAGGGCATCCCTACAGAACTGGCTTTTGAGACTCCTAAAGAAGTCAAGGACGTGCTACAGAAAGCGCTGTGAAACCCACTCTAAAGACAACACAGTAAATGTTCTGCCATCATCCATAAAGCAATGTATTCAGTCAATTCCAGTGAATTTCCTCCATGGGTTAGAAATACTCTGTTCTAATTAGAGATGCTGTGTTCCAGCCTCTCGCAACCTGGCCATGCTAGTTGGGTCTGCTAGGGCTTTCATTCCAAAACCTCTGATGAGCACCAGGATGGGGAAAGTTGGTCAATTTCAATGCATTGTATAGTCATCTCACTAATGACTTAAGTACTTCATTCCTATGATAAAAAAGGAAAGCCTTTATAACAAGAAAGTGTCAGTAGAAGACAGGCAGGTCTGCTTCTGCTGAAATCAGGCACAGAACAATAAATACCGTATTTTTCGCCCTATAGGGCACACTGGCTCATAGGGCGCACCTAGTTTTTTGGGGGGGGGGATAAAGAAAAAAAAATTTCCCCCCCCCAGGCACATGGCTGGGGCGGGGGAAGCCCGAGCTTCCCCCGACCCCAGCCCCCAGAACAGGCTGCTATCTGCAAGCCTAGGGAGCCCGGCAGGAACTCCCGCTGGTCTCCCCAGGCTTGAGGATATCTGCCCGAAGCCCGGGGCCCGCTCCGCTGCGCTCCCCAGGTTTCGGGCTGAAGGCTGCTGTCCGCAAGCCTTGGGAGCCCGGTGGGAACTCCCGCGGGCTCCCAAGGCTTGCGGATAGCTTCCTGAATCCTGGGGAGCGAGAGGGGTCAGTGCGCACTGACCCCTCTCGCTCTCCAGGCTTCAGCGAAAGCCTGCATTCGCCCCATAGGAAGCACACACATTTCCCCTTCATTTTTGGAGGGGAAAAAGTGTGTCCTATAGGGCAAAAAATACGGTAATGGGTCGTATAGCAGATGATGGGTCCTTGGCCAGATGAAGGGTCCCAGGACAGTAGCAGAAGAGCTGAGAGTGGGGTGGGAGAGAGCAGGCCACAGAAACTGAGTATAAAGCGTATACGGAACATAAAGTGAATTGCTTAATGACACAGAAAATCCTGTCTAATTATCTTCCAGGAAACCTTAATGCACTAATGATAAGGGCCAGGCTCAGCACCATCTTTTACATGCTGGCATACTACTGATTCATTGTCTTGAGATTATCAAGCACAGATCATTTGAATATGATTGCTATTCTCTCCCAAATTGAGGTTTTCTATGTGCATAGTACATCTGTTTCATACCAAATTGGTTCTGTGCATAGTGGTTTGGACAGTCGAGGTATTCCTTCCAAGCTAAGCACTTTGGATTTGTATCCAAAAGTTTGCAAGCTGCTCACAATGCACATTGGGGCTGTCTTTTGCATTCTGTCTGCCAAACTCAAATGAATGCTTATCAGCTTATATGTGGTCTTAAGCAGAGTTTTCTCTGGGAAGAGGCTGATTATTCACTTATCTATTTATCTGTTTGAAATCTCAGCCAATCAATATATAAATAGCAAGATCTGCTGCCTTTTAGATTTTGGTCACTATCCATTTCCTATTCAAGTCGACAGCAGCACGGTATTTTAATGTATTTTATTTATTCGTTGTTTTGATTCATTAATCATGCCTCTCTATGACAAAATATTAGAACAAAATTGACATAATGTGATCCATTTTGCCGACCCCAGAAACAAGTTTGGCCACATCATTCTGAAATAATTGAAATTTCAGGACAATTTTGAAGAGGCTGCAATGGGATACAGTGGAACACAACCTAGAAGTGACTAGGACTAGATCTGATTTTTCCAGAAAAGCGTGCAGTTGGAAAATCAGAAAGGATTGGTAAAAGGCTCTCCAAGTCACTGCTGTCACTTGCACATTCATAGGCAGGGATGGGTCCAAGAATAACCAGAAGGTTGACACTGGTTTCTTCAGTAGATGTGTACCCTAGCTAAAACCACTTTCAAAATGTAGTAAAAGAAAAAAACGGTGAAGGACCTCTGGACGGTTAAGTCCAGTCAAAGGTGACTATGGGGTTGCGGTGCTCATTTCACTTTCAGGCCAAGGAAGCTGGTGTTCATTCACAGACACTTTCCAGGTCATGTGGCCAGCATGACTAAACTGCTTCTGGTGCAACAGGACACTGTGATGGAAACCAGAGCACACAGAAACGCTGTTGACCTTCCCGCCGCAGCGGTATCTATTTATCTACTTGCACTGGCGTGCTTTTGAACTGCTAGGTTGGCAGAAGCTGGGCCAGAGCAATGGGAGCTCACTCCATTGCAGGGATTCGAACCACGACCTTCCAATCGGTTTAGACCACAGCACCACCTGTGTCCCTATTCTCAAAATGTACCACCACCACCACACAACATTGCTTCCATCACCCTCATGAATTCACAGAACTTCTAAGTTTAGAATCTCCTCTGCATCCCCAGAAGATGGAAATGAGAAATAGCATATTAATGGCCTTAAAAAATGACCCTGGACTGTAACTTTTCTTTTATTTGAAGGTGTAAGTACTGATGGGCAAACTCCCTTGGCTCAATTCAGAATAAGCTCAGTACATGCAAGCTATTATTTGGATATAGCTTTGATGAGTTCTACCTAGGTTTGTAATATTGCTGCATCAGCATATATATATATCCCCGTGAGCATTGCATCTGCCACACACAAAAAGAAAGCAGTTGTGGTTCATCTCCATTTGCCCTGCATTTACCTCTCACACCAACTGTAACAGAGAGCCAATGAACTGTCCCCAAGCAAGTACATCAACCAACAATATAGTTTTGGATCTGGGTGGAGAACAACTGGGGGGGCGGGGCCGGAATGCTTCCAAAGAAGAAAGAATCAAGAGAATTAATCCAAAGAAGATACTTGCCAGATATAAGGCTACATGGTTAGATGGTCTGGCAATGTCATTTTTAGCATTCCATGATAATTCAAAGACATGGTAGCATATTAAATGCACATCTGGTTTGGCCCACACCTTGTTGGCTGAATTGCCCACCCCACGTTGGACCACTGCTAGCCACTCGGTATGTTATTTAGAAATAGGTTAGCTCTGTTATCTCAGCCACCAGCCTAACAATTTCTGTTGAAGCCACCCAACGCTGACCTTGAGACAGGGCATTTACACAGTCCATCTCTATTTTTCATTCACGTTCCCAGGAAAGCTTTATGAGCATGCAGTTCAATGGCACTTTGCTGAGTGAGCTTCTAATTCTATTAAGTGCCCCACATGGACCGCTCATATTGACTCATTAATAAAACCATATCATAACTGAATGTGTAGCAACAACGACCGTCGGCAAAGCATCTTCTTCTATTCCTCAAAATGTCATCAAAACCCTTGTTAGGAAACAAACTCATTTTCAGGCTCAACAGCTATTTACAGTGTTTCAAGCACTGATGATAGCTTGTCTGGCTGGTTTAAAAGAGTTCCTGATATAACAGAACCTGACACTGTTTACTTCAGCCTATTATGCCTGCTGCATTCTCTGAATGCTTCAGTGGAACAGAAAAATCGAAAGAGGGCTATTCTTTGTAATGCCAGCTGCTTTTTTTGTTTTTAAGGAAATCAATTGTTGCTAGAGCTCAAAATGTTCTCCGCAGATTCAGAGTGACCTACTGCTTTTGATGCCGACGATAAAAGAATGTTACCTGCATTTTCGCAGTTGCAAAACATCTTAAAGAACGCTGAAAATCCTAGGCTGGTTTCATTTTAGCTTGTATTCCGTTTGGTATCCGCTAGTACTGACGCTGTTGCTAAATGGAACAAGTTCCATGGGCAAATATGTGGCGTGGAGGAGGGGAGAGGGAAAACAAAAGATTTCTTTGTGTGTGTGCAACATATTGCTTCATTATAAATTGGCAGGGCCCTTTTATGACTGAAATAATTAGTTGTGTTTAGTATTTATAGCTGGTTATCATGATGCTTTCTGTACTGCTAATTAATTTTATGGCCAGCATGCTTCAAATGCAATTAGTTAGGTATGGCAATGATCATAATATTTTACATATTCAGGGCAACATTTTGCCCATGTACTGTGAAACTTGCTGGTAAACTGCATGTCAGATTCACTTAACGTCTTATTCTTACCGTGAATGCTCGCATAGGGCAGTGTGCAGACTAACAATGTAATCTAGGTGATTGCAGTTGTTGACTATTTTAAATGATAAAATGGATCCAGAAAGCAGGCCCTGAGAGCAAGGGTCATAGTGCCCATATATATTTTTAAAACTGCAGGGCAATAGCTGCATATCTCTGGGCTGCAAACATGATATCTATATTGTATTATATGGAATAATGTAGGATATTTATCAAACAGTTGATAAATACTTGCATTTTACCATGGACCTAACTGGACATCACACACAAATATATGTAATGAAAGCTCAATACCATTTTACTATGATTATGCTTTGTAAAAGAAAAGAAAAGAAAAGAAAAAGATTTGAGAGTGGGTGAATTTGAGCAGAGCAGTAGTCAGGAATGCTTTTCCCTTCTTGTCATTTATCCATCCCATCATGGATATGGTCCTGTTCTCTCTGTCTGTTTTGAAGGTGGATAACTTCCTGGTAAGAAGGGCTGGGGTTCAACCTCTCTATAGGATTTCTGTCATGGTGGCATTTCCAGTGGTTGAAGGGGCTGACTTGTTATGCAAGTGACCCCATTGTTCAGCCCGGACACTGAGGTCCAGCTCCGAGGGTCTTCTGCCGGTTCCCTCACTGCAAGAAGTGAAGTTACAGGGAACCAGGCAGAGGGCCTTCTCCATAGTGGCACCCACCCTGTGAAATGCCCTCTCATCAGATGTCAAGGAAACAAACAAGTGTCTGACTTTTAGAAGACATCTGAAGGCAGCCCTGTTTAGGGAAGTTTTTAATGTTTGATGTTTTATCGCATTTCTAATATTTTGTTGGAAGCTGCCTAGAGTGCTGGGGAAACCCAGCCAGATGGGCGGGATATAAATTCTTCTTCTTCTTCTTCTTCTTCTTCTTCTTCTTCTTCTTCTTCTTCTTCTTCTTCTTCTTCTTCTTCTTCTTCTTCTTCTTCTTCTTCTTCTTCTTC
>JAXCMG010000024.1:5417567-5431034 GCA_034642415.1 Podarcis siculus | reverse complement strand
TCTTCTTCTTCTTCTTCTTCTTCTTCTTCTTCTTCTTCTTCTTCTTCCCAATTGCTGCAGGGACCTTTTGCTAGTCTGCTGGTCTCCCTTGTAATTCTGACTCTCCTCCTTTACATTCCACCTATTGCTTTCCGACTCTATGGGAGACTTTGTTGTGTCAGGCAGAAGTGGCTAGCCAGGTGGGGTGGAACTGTTATGATAGCTTCCTTGCAGGTTGGTTGCTAATGCTTACCAAGAGGGAGAGGTGAAGGTGGCGGGGAGGCTGGTGCGGTGCAAACATGCCAGCAGGAGCACAGGATTGGCTCGGCTGCTGCTCTGTTTGTACCACATCAACCTCTCTGTCACCTTGTCCCTCCCCCTCTGATGTAGATATTAATATTGTGCAGTTTGTAGTGACTGGAAGCATAAGAACTGGATCCTTTTGGGAAGAAATCATTGTGCAGGCCCATACGAATATTTTTCAAACTTTGACTTGCAGGACTTTTGTTAACAAACAGAACACAAGCATTAAAGATACATCCCAAAATACAATGTCTTGTGATGTTCAGCACAGTCTCTGCATCTTAGAAAATATGAAATAATCCAAACAGACCTCTAAGCAAAGGTCTCTCTCTCAAACAGCATCCATTTTCCTGGAGCTATTTTCCTCATGAGCTTCATTTACAACTTCACTCCATGGAGTCTGGGAGACAAAAGACTAAAAGCAGCTCCCTTTCAAAATGGAAATTTGCAACTCAGTGCCTCCATCGCATGATCAAAGATTCACTCTAAGCACAGAAAAACAATCAACAGGTAAGCATTAACTAGTTACAACTCAGAGAGAGCTCTTGCTTTTAATATGGTCTCATGGAAAATCCCCACATTAAACCATTTCTCCAGTGCACATTTAGCTATTATCCATTTTTAAACCTTCATTAATACACAGACACTTTCCATTTCTGTGTCAATTAAATCTATTATACTTAACACCCTCTTCCTCCTAGTAAGCAACAACCAGGCAGATCCTTCCCACCTGACAAGTGGCTTCTCATGACAAAGTAGTCACTGATCCAAGCCTCACACATGTGTTATGGCCACTTCAAATTACTCTGCGCACTTCATGAACATTAGATTTGTGTGTTTTGACATTAGTACATTTATTTACTTTCTTAATGCTGCTTGAAGAATATACCTTGTTCAGTATTATTTTGGTGACTCGGTATCTGGTGGTTCAATATTTTGGTAGTTCCAGGAATGTGCAGGATTAGCCCCGCTCCTGAATGACATCATCTGTATCAACTGTGCTTTCATTCCCACACTGGAAACTTTTGCACAATGAACCAGCTCCCTCAACCAATTGTGAGCCAAGTTCTGTTGCAATGCAGAGCATGATGTCATCTGAGGGAATAGCAAACTCTGCACCTTTGTGTCTTCTGCAGTGAACACCTGAAGAGGACTCTAATCAGCTCCAGTTGTGTCACCAAAAGCAATATCTGTGTGAATGAAAGGTTTAGCAAATCTTCACACACATCGACTGATTGACTGACCACTGAGTAAATGATACCAAATCCCAACAAGAATTTGGAATTTTCATGACATTCCAAGAATTTGGTATATCCCTTCTAACTCTACAATTCTATGATAAAAAATGTGGCAGGCAAGTGGAAATCCGGCAAAAGTGGTTCGAGTTGCAATTAACACAGATCACCTTGTTGTTCTGTTGTCCTTCATGATGTGTTTCCTGATCAAAATTTCCACTTATCACTTGTGTGCGTTGATTACAAGACATTTCTAGCCTTGCCTAACAATACAAAGAACGGAATAGTAGGAAGCCTTAAGGTAGGGAAACTATCACCCCCGGCAATTACTGTGTCTTACTGGTAACTTGCAGCCTTATCCTGCAAAATGCCATCACTGGAACAAAGCCTGTCAGAGACTAGACTGAATACATTAAAAAGCTTTGATTAACGTGTCCCTAGGGTGTGTGCTGAGGAAACTTTCCCTCCCTTTTTTACACCAAAAGGCAGCCTATTGCAAGCGCTTCTCTGAATTCCTCTCCAGAAATACTCTTGTGTTTTAATCCAGCTTGCTGTTTAAATTTAAAAAAGGAAGACGCAATGACTTTGTGTGACCTAAATATGAGCCACTTTTGATTCATGGTGCGATTTATCAACTGCATGCAGATTGAGTGTTCAGAGAAGCAACAATTAACCTTACTGCGTGTTAGCTAATATTAATTATATATCTCCAGCGCTTTCCTGTACAAGCGTTCAGGTGCCCCAAGAAAAGAGGTCATTCTTAATGTGCTCGTTTTGGCAGATGAGAAGCTTTGTACTTGCCCTCTTCTTGAAAACAAATTTGTTTGTGTTTGGCAAGCATAACGTTGGCCGTATTGGCTTTCCTTAGCGGTTGCTGACACTGATGTGAAAATATATATTGCAGTCCTTTTAAGTAGAAAACGCAAAAGCTTCCTCTCACCAGGCCAGGCTTCAGATTTCAAAAGGGCAAGAAGTTGTCCTGAACTCACCCAATTATTTTTCCATCAAACGCTGGGGAAAATAACATGTATCTATTGTGCCTGAGATTATCCTCTTCTCCCCCCCCCCTTCCCTTTACGTTAGCCCTCTAAGACAAAATACTGAACGGTCTGGTATCAGGGCCAGCAGGGAATACATTAGAAACACAAAATGGATTTCCTTATGCTCCATTAAAGTAGGTATTTAGAAATACCTGCAGGTATCAAGAGGCACTTACTAGAAGTCAGGTTATTGTGTTGTGCAATAATTCTCCATAAAAAAGAAAAGAAGAAAAGAAAGGGGAGCTACAGAACGGATGTGTGTGTGGGAAATGGAATTGTCATTCCTTTGAATCCACAGCGATACTCACTTATCATTTTTTATTATTTGATACATGTTACTAACAAATGGCCTTGCCTGCAGGACAGATTGCCTTCACTGAGAGCGGCATTACATATTACATATTTGCATACAAGGCTCTCTTCCGCAAAGCTGGGAAAGGGCCCTGCAAAGCACACATCATCTTATAAGAAGATGACAGATTTGTGCTTATTTTGCTATGAAGACTAGAGCTAGACTGAAGCCACTTGCACCCAATAGCTTCCTGACCAGATTATTTGTGTTATATTTTATATTTGATGAATGACACTTTTTGCTTGGGCAGAGATGACCACTGTGCCCTTTCTCAGCTGGTTCTGGGGAAATCTAACGAAGAATTATCTAAAGCAGGCTTCCTCAACCTCCGCCCTCCAGATCCTATGATCCTTAGCTAGCAGGACCAGTGGTCAGGGATGATGGGAATTGTAGTCTCAAAACATTTGGAGGTCCGAGGTTGTGGAAGCCTGATCTAAGGCAATGGCCTCCAATAGTTTTGGGAAGCAAGACACAGACGTTCTTCATTATTGATATGAATCGAAGAACACCACCTTTAACCTTGAATACTTTATTTATTAATATAATCAATGCTTTGTTATTATACATGAAAGACATGAAGTGATGTTACCATATTTACTTCCTATATTTAAATACTGTTTTTCATTCATCATTGTTCTCACATGGTAATAGAGGGGTGGGGGAGAGAAATGCCTATAACCTAAAAATGGGAGAATGAATGGAAGAATGCCAAACTGAAGAGCAACCTTTGTATGTAAGAAATGTGTTGATTGTGGGATTTGTACATTGCATTCGCTAATAGGAACAGATGGAGAATTTTTGCAGTTTCCTGTTTGGGGGTTTAGACACCATCTACTGGTGAGTGCTGAATGGCAATATTTTCAATCGTCCCACCTGTTGATGGCTGTTGATGGGCCGTCTGCTTTGAGTACCTCAGCATCCCCTAACTGCTGGAAGGAATAACAGAATTTTCCTAGAAAAGCTGAACCTGTGACTATTGTTTATAAATGTTCATTGGAATCCAGTGAAGTAGGAGTTTAGGAGCTTAGGGGTGAATAGAATAGGGAGTTAGAATGTGCTACACATCCTGAACAATGGAAAATTGCTTTAGAATCCATACAGAATGCTTCCTGAGATTTAAAATGGAGATTGATCAAAAATCAATATGTATTATTATTTATTGTTTATTTTTATTTATTGAATTTGTGCACTGCCCTATTCCCATAGGTCTCAGGGCGGTTCACTGGATAAAATCATAATATCAACACAGAAAATGCATAATCAAAATAAAAACAAGAACAACCCAATAAACCCCCAGTAGAGTATACTGGAGGGACATGGGTGGCGCTGTGGGTTAAACCACAGAGCCTAGGACTTGTCAATCAGAAGGTTGGTGGTTTGAATCCCCGCGACGGGGTGAGCTCACGTTGCTGAGTCCCTGCTCCTGCCAACCTAGCAGTTCGAAAGCACGTTAAAGTGCAAGTAGATAAATAGGTACCACTCTGGCGGGAAGGTAAATGGCGTTTCCGTGCACTGCTCTGGTTCGCCAGAAGTGACATAGTCATGCTGGCCACATGACCCGGAAGCTGTACGCCGGCTCCCTCGGCCAATAAAGCGAGATGAGCGCCGCAACCCCAGAGTCGGTCACGACTGGACCTAATGGTCAGGGGTCCCTTTACCTTTACCTAGAGTATACTGGACTCTGCAACATCACTACTGGAAGGCATTTTCTAATTGAGATAAATGCCGGAGGTGCAACGCTGGAAATTCCTTGCTTGAGGCATATGATGTGGAAATGTCCAGTGAGATTTACTTTTTTGGTAAGTATTTTTCAGCAAAACACTTGTAATTGGCAGATTTTCATGTACTTTTAAATCATATCCCCATGGTCCACCACTGTCCAGTAGTAGCAAGGAATAGAGATAAAAATTCTCGTGTTCCTCCTCCTTTGGTTGCTACCATCACTTCTTCACTCTCCTCCCCCTTCTGTGATAAATGAGCCTTTTTGAGACAATCAGTTTAGGCTTGACCTTGCTTGGCTCCACACTACCCCTCTATTTCCATTTGGAAGCTGCCAGCTGCCACCCTATAATCCTAATAGAGTTGACACCATAGACTCCCTTGGTAGGCAAGATAGTCTTCTCCTATGCTGGCATCGCTATGCTCTATCTTCTTGCCCAGTACTCTGCTTTCCTGATAAGTGCAAGATACGGGTACCTACAAGAGCACTCTCTCTCTCTCTCTCTCTCTCTCTCTCTCTCTCTCTCACACACACACACACACACACACACACACACACACAAACACAATTTGAGGCAGTGGTTACAATTACCCCTTGTAACCACCACCAATGAATTCATCATGCGAAAGGCTGGGCTGGATGAATCCCAAGCCGGAATTAAGATTGCAGGAAGAAATATCAACAACCTCAGATATGCAGATGACACAACCTTGATGGCAGAAAGCGAGGAGGAATTAAAGAACCTTTTAATGAGGGTGAAAGAGGAGAGCGCAAAATATGGTCTGAAGCTCAACATCAAAAAAATGAAGATCATGGCCACTGGGCCCATCACCTCCTGGCAAATAGAAGGGGAAGAGATGGAGGATGTGAGAGATTTTACTTTCTTGGGCTCCATGATCACTGCAGATGGTGACAGCAGTCACGAAATTAAAAGACGCCTGCTTCTTGGGAGAAGGGCAATGACAGGCCTAGACAGCATCTTGAGAAGTAGAGATGTCACCTTGCCAACAAAGGTCCGTATAGTTAAAGCCATGGTTTTCCCAGTAGTGATGTATGGAAGTGAGAGCTGGACCATAAAGAAGGCCGATCGCCGAAGAATTGATGCTTTTTAATTAAGGGCTGGAGGAGACTCTTGGGAGTCCCATGGACTGCAAGAAGAACAAACGTATCCATTCTTAATGAAATCAGTCCTGAGTGCTCACTGGAAGAACAGATCCTGAAGCTGAGGCTTCAATACTTTGGCCACCTCATGAGAAGAGAAGACTCCCTGGAAAAGACCCTGATGCTGGGAAAGATGGAGGGCACAAGGAGAAGGGGACGACAGAGGATGAGATGGTTGGACAGTGTTCTCGAAGCTACCAGCATGAATTTGACCAAACTGTGGGAGGCAGTGGAAGACAGGAGTGCCTGACGTGCTCTGGTCCATGGGGTCACGAAGAGTCGGACACGACTAAACGACTAAACAACAACAACAAACCACCACCAATAGAGGACCAATGCCACTGGTGTTTTATGACTGTGAGATAAAAGGTTACATATGTGATACCTGAGTGTGAAAGGGAAACAGCGATTTGTGCTGTTTTTGCCTAATGCTACAGGATCCCTCATTGACTTTGCAGAATGACCACCCACGTGAAGTTGACAAAAGGCTTTCCTGTGCAGGGCAATTCGGGTTACAAACACTCTTTCATTGCCTCTATTACCTGCTTTCAGCAGGTGTAATGCTTTATTGCCTGATTTCATTCTATTCTTTAGAAGTCTGGCTGTTTTTTTGTTTTGTTTTTTTTCCAACCCAGATGCCATTTTCCACTGAAGTATTCTTTTCTTAAACACACACACACACACGCGCACACACACACCATCACCACCACCACCACCACAAGCTGTCTGGAGTACAGCTGATAGAGGAGGGAGCTCATCTTTGTAGTTTTAAAAAGATTGTCTTAAAGGCAGAGGGATTTGTCAAAAGCATTAATGACCCCACTTAGATCTTTTAGACAGTTCACGATGTAGTTGTTTTTCTTTCAATGGTTCCTTCAGAAAGGCATTCAGAGAAAAAGGCGAAAAATACACGAGAGACAACGTGGGTTGAAATATATACATCTGCTCAATTATAATTCAAACAAAAACAACTGAGGAGCTGTCCTTTGTTGAAGCACTGTTGGCCAAGCATCTGGGCTTTGCATTTATACATAATTAAGCTTTAGACAGCTGCAGGTTTTTGCAGTGCAACAGGGCACGGGCTATCATAATACATGGCAAGATGCATATCAATTGGGCTGCTTATAAATTCACACGGAGCCTTTGATTAGAAAAGAGAATGGCATAAAAATGATTTATCATGTCAGTGAATATTTCTATAGGATTGATGGAGGACAATGAAAACAATCTTCTTTCTTCCTAAAGATTTTTGACATAACACCAGGAGTGCATTTTTATTTTAAGCCCTGAATGTGTTTGTGTGAATAAAAGAACGAACCCATAAAACACTGGAAAACTTCTAGTCAATATGGTAAAAACTGAACTAGCAAAAATTGACTGCCTCCTACCCCAAGCAGCTGCTAAGATATATCTACTGGGCATTAACACCACATGTGGATTGTTGGGTTGAGATTACTAAGGATTCAACAAAGATGAAAATATATTACCAGTGCTATTTTTTAGGGCTTGATTTTTGCCCAGCACTCCCTTATTGGATTCTTTTGTCTGTTACAAATAATGATTGGCAGGAAAGCCAATGTCACGGAAAGCTCAGAGGAAACATTGTCCAGGAAGCTAGACAAAAACTTTATTGTCTATAAGAGGAGCAGAACAGTAACAAGAAACTGTGGACTAAATCCAGTGCCACCTATTGACTAAAATATATAATTACTCTGCCCAGACAGCCAAGAAAAACTGCACAAGGGAAGGCCAACCACTAGCAACACTCTGTTAATAGCAGTTCCAGCTGTGATGATGTGAAAATTTATTACTATGTTGTAAATATCAGTTTGTGTTTATATTTCCTCTTTACCTGTATGTAGGCATATATGTTAGATCCATTGGCAACTTGCAGATTTCCCTGCATATCTCATCACAATATTACAATTTGTACATAATTTCTTCCCCATAATCTGAGGAAAGTCTTTAATAAATGTTGCTGCACATGCTCCTGATTTTTGTATGAGATAAAATCATACCACACTATATAAATATAAAATATTTTAGCTATTTGGTAAGTCAGTTTTTATGCCCGAGGTATTGGCCACAGCAGGTTTTATTTATTTTATTTTTTTAAGTTTTGTTTTCCTTTAGGGTAATTGGGCTTTCAAAATTGTGATATGCAGGCTCCTTGTATTCCCTTCTGGCTATATATTTTATATGATAATGCATACATATAAGGACACATTTTATATGCCATTCATAGAATCCTGCTGCATGAAGGGTGGAAATGTCTAACTTTCTGAATATATGTGCTGCTGTTTTTTAAAACATGGGTAGTTCTTACAAGTTAGTTGTGGTCCTTGTGGCTAGCTTTCATTTTCAGTATCATGAATTCATCATTACATGTAAAAGAAGACTGCCGTGATTTTATCTTTGTTTTCCTATTTAGCTAACTTTCCTCCCTACTGCCATAGAGGATGATCTCTAATGAAAGGCAAGTAATTAAAAGGATAATCCATACAGCCACAGCAGCACTAGGGTGAAGTTCAGGTTAATTGTACTTGCAGACGTGATAATTAGTTTATCAATTTTGCTATGTTGGTCAAGCTTAATGTCCCAATTGCTTCATCTTGGTTTCTTTTGTCCAAGATTTGCGAAAGTGGACAGTTGTCAATGCAAAAAAATTAAGTCAGTTTGGTTGATATCCACAGCTTTCAAAAAAATCATTTTTTTCATAATTTCTTGAATAAGTAAAACTTTTTCTTTAATTCCTCCTCCTCCTTGTTAGCATTGTGCTTTCTATTTCATTAGCAACATTTGAGTGTTTGGAGTACATGTATTTGGAGTACATGGCTTTATTCCATGGGTAGGCAAACTAAGGCCCGGGGACCGGATCCGGCTCAATCGCCTTCTAAATCCGGCCTGTTGATAGTCCGGGAATCAGTGTGTTTCTTCATGAGTAGAATGTGTCCTTTTATTTAAAATACATCTCTGGGGTATTTTGGGCGCTTGCCTGGTGTTTTTACATGAGTAGAATGTGTTCTTTTATTTAAAAGGCATCTCTGGGTTATTTGTGGGGCATAGGAATTTGTTCATTCCCCCCCACCAAATATAGTCTGGCCCCCCACAAGGTCTGAGGGACAGTGGATCAGCCCCCTGCTGAAAATGTTTGCTGACCCCTGCTCTGTATTTATCACTCTGAACCACACTATAAAATAAAGCTTCATGTTCTTCCATTCATTACAATGGAGAATCTAAAAATAGCTATAATCCCCCCCCCCCATTTTTTGGCCAAAGGGGATGAAATGAACAGGTATAGGTGTCCCTCCAGAGTGGAATAAGCCTGCCAAATTGCAGAGAGATATGTCCATGTGTGGCTTTTTGTGGGGGAAGTAAAGGGATTCACTTTCTTCCATAATTCCTGTGATGGGGTGAGAGTTGTCTCTTTCTTTAAAATCATTCAAGGCAGCTGATTGGTGGGCATTCTTGGTTCTGCGTTTTGTTTTTTTAAAAAACCTTGTATAAACAGAAGTTATTTGTACACTAGAGGAAGATGCTGGAAAGCTGTTGTAGAGTTCAAAAACTAACCACAGTTGACTTTGGCACTTGATTTGGGGAAATGGTTTGTTTAAACTATGGTTTCAAATCCGGAACTACTGTTTGATCCTGGCTTCTCAATAACTATAGTATAAACCAGGGGTCGGCAACCTGCGGCTCCGGAGCCGCATGCGGCTCTTTAACGCCTTTGCCGCGGCTCCAGGGCGGAGGCGAGGGGAGGAGGCGCATTTTCCGCAAAGCCATTTCCAAGCTAGAGAGGAGAGGGGGTTGCGAGCTAACCCCTCCCACACTCCACTCGCGGGGGCTGGCCTTTTGCCCTCGCGAGAACAGGGGAATCCCCGGGCGTGCCTGCAACCCTGCCCGCCAATCGGCGGGGCCGGGGAGGCGTGGCCTAGCCCATTTAAGGCCAGGCACGACCGGGGACCGCCCTCTTTGCCCCGTTCCAGCTCGCACCCTCTCCCTTCCTTCCCCTTGCGGTGTGTGGGATTCCACTCCCGGCAGTCCTTCTCTGCTGTCCTCGCTGCTTTCCTCCCCCCCCCCCCGCTTTTCTCCCTCTCTAGCCTCCTCTAGGCATGGGTTGAAGCTGCATCGTCCATTTCTTTAAAGGGCACCGATAAGGGAAAATCGTTGGCGCCATCTTTGTGGGCGCACGTGGGAGTCGCGGGAGCGGCCATTTTGGTTGAGGGCTGTAAGCAGGCTGCATTGAAAGGGGGCATGTAAGCTGGTCACTGTTTTGAAGGGGAGTGAAGAACACACACTCAAAAAAGGTAACTTGTTAATTTAACGTTTATTTCTATGAGGAGGAGTAATTCTGAGGGGTCAAACAAAAAAATAATAAAAAAGTGTCAAAAAAGTTATTTTAAAATGACGAGGATGACATTGGGCCCTCATTATTAATTATTATTTACATCAGGCACTGATTATGATTTATGGTACACTGGGGCCCTGATTAATTTTCTATGGCATTTTGGGGCATTGATTATTGGGCATAGCAAATTTTGCTATGGGGCCCTCTGATTTCTAATTACGTCCCTCTTTTGGACCCCCGGTAGGCCAGCCATGGATAAAAGCAAGAAAAGAAAAATTTCTGAAGAAAACAGAATGTTTAATGATACATGGACAGAATCATTTGCCTTCTCTACTGACAAGACTGGTTTACCAGTATGCTTCATATGTGGTGAGAAATTTGCAAACAACAAAAAGTCAAATATTGCAAGACATTTCCAGAATAAACACACAGCCTTTGCTGAAAAATATCCAGATGGAGATGAGAGACGAAAAGCCATTGCAGAACTTATGAGGAAGGTTGATAGGAGCAAAAATAATTTCAAGAATTGGGTGAAGTCTGCAAATTCCACAACATATGCTAGTTTTGTAGCCGCTCAGGAAATAGTCAAGCACGGTAAGCCGTTCACAGTGTTATATTTGTTTTAAATGTCGCAATGGTTTTGCGGCTCCCAGTTGTTGTTTTTTCTTCGGAAACGGGTCCAAGTGGCTCTTTTTGTCTTAAAGGTTGCAGACCCCTGGTATAAACAAACCACAGTCTCTCCAGGTTTGAATATCATGCAGCACTGTGGTTAGTTTAAAATCAAAAGTGGAAGATACAAATCTTCATTTGCATGTAAAAGAGGAAGAGAGAATAGTGTGGAAAGCTGAAGGCAGATCTTACTTTCACAGAAGGAAGTTATGGTTTATCATTACAACTTTCACAGGTACATCCAGAAGTCAAGGAAGAATCTGTGAAATTGAAGTAAACTCTCACTGTTTGTGGGGGCAAATGCTTCAAGGGGTGGGAAGAAGAAAATCAAGAAACCTCACAGGAAATGTAACAGCCATATTCTGAAGAGGCATCACTCTCTCTTGATTTAATACACCAACAACTAAACCAGGGGTCTGCAACCTTTAAGACAAAAAGAGCCACTTGGACCCATTTCCGAAGGGGGAAAAAACTGGGAGCCGCAAAACCATTGTGACATTTAAAACAAATATATCTCCGGAGCTGCGATCTGACAGCGTGCGGGAAGGTGACGTCGGGACGGTGCGTGACTAATGCACGCACCGCCCCCATGCGATGTCACAGCCAGTACAGCGCCCACCACAGTGGGGAGTGTCGGGGCGCACAATGCGCCTCCTCCCCTCGCTAGTATCCGCCCCAGAGCCGCGGCAAAGGTGTAAAAGAGCCACATGCGGCTCCGGAGCCGTGGGTTGCAGACCCCTGCACTAAACGAATGATTCAAAGGGATGCTATTGCACTAAAGAATGCGAGAGAGATTGCAACCTAAATAAATACCGAGAATGTTGTTTTGGGGGGTGTTTGTCCTTCATGACAGTTGCCAATTCACTAGTCCTAATTTATGCAAGCTGCAAATAGAGATAACAAGCCAATCACTGTTTCCTTCACTATTTTATTTTATTTTTGCTATGGAAATTGATTTGCATCTCTTTTCACATTAGCCCCCTTGGGTATGTCACTACCAGGGCTTTTTTATTATTATCTGGAACTTGCTAGAACTCAGTTCCAGAACCTCTCAGGTGGGCGCCATTGCCATTATAAGAGAGCAAGTGAGGCTTACATAGTGAGTTCCAGCACCTCTTTTCCTAGAAAAATAGAACTGGTCACCACTAGTTCAAATGGGGCACTGCCAGGTATCTTGTCGAAGATCACTCAGCAAATCCTTAACTGGACTTGGGTTCAAATCTAGACCTCCAAGGTCCATCACTTTACTACATTCGTCACCACCCTGCCTATATAAGCCTCATACCCTTTCTTGAGCAGTTATTCACATGAAAGTTTTGGCTTTGATTTACAGAATGATACAATGGGCAGGATTTATACCGGTGTCTACTCACAAGCTGAAATAGAGAAACCGAGCACCTGGGAGCAATCCTACATACCACATCTCTCTCTCTAGTATAAATGTGAATAAATCTGTCGGTATGATGAGCGTCACAGCAGCGACTTAGGGAAGCTGTCCTATGGGAAAAAAATACATGGAAAATGGTCTTCAGTGTCTTCTCTAGTTCAGCATTTCATATTCCCCATTTGCTCCTTTCAATTACATTTAAGTACATTTTGTTGCTTAAATGTTAAACTCTAACTCTAAAAGATGGCAACATGTCCAGATCTTTAGTAATAGAATAGGATAAGGATTTGGATATATGAAATTGAATTTAGATGGCCTTGATTACTCATTTTGAAGCCAAGGCCCACTAAATGAGCGGTATCATTTCTACCACATTTCCTGCATTTAATTTAGCATGGAGTCAACATATAGGGTTGGATCCAGACTTCGCCTTCTGCTCATGAAAGGCTTTTTAATCCAGGGAAGAGATTCTGCTGGTGAAGAAAATGAGGTAACCTTTGTCAAGACCCTCTCCAACCGCAGTCAGTAGTGTCCTATCCTGTGGGGTCCCCCCCCAGCTGTTCAGAGTAGATTTCCAAGGGATTGCAGGGGGAAATAGCAAAAATCCATATTCTCCTTTGGCTGGTGGAAGCTCCCCTTGAGCAGAACCCTCTTCAGAGGGCCTTCTGGCGGTTCCCTCATGCTGAAAAGTGAAGCTACGGGGAACCAGGCAGAGGGCCTTCTTGGTAGTGGGACCCACCTTGATGGTAGCTGCCATCCCATCACATGTCAAGGAGATAAGTAATTATATAACCTTTAGAAGACATCTGAAGGAAGCCCTGAGTAGGGAAGTCTTTTAACGTGAATGGTTTTATTATGTTTTTATATATGTTGGAAGCTGTCTAGAGTGGCTGCGGTAATGCAGTCAGATGGGTGGGATAGAAATAATAGAATTGTTGTTGTTGTTAAGCCTGTGGTGGTGGTATAAAATATTTCGTTATAAACTGCCCTTCAGATAAAATCTCCATGGTGTCTAGCAAAATGTACTAAAACAATATACAGAGCTAGCGTAGCATAATGAATGAATGAGCACCGTGACTGTAGAACAGAGGGAGCTGTCTTATACTAGATCTGGCTGTATGTTCATCTAGCTCAGGGTTGTCTACTCGGACTCACCTTGGCTCTTCAGAGTCTTGGGAAAAGGTCTCACCATCACCTGTCCCCTCTGCCTTTATCATCTGGAGATGCTAAGAACTGAACCTGAGGCTTTCTAGCAGCTCTGCAACATAACCAC
>JAXCMG010000024.1:5308939-5417557 GCA_034642415.1 Podarcis siculus | reverse complement strand
CTAAGAACTGAACCTGAGGCTTTCTAGCAGCTCTGCAACATAACCACTCTCGTTTGGAATTAAACTCCATTGCTGCTTAAGGTGGTAAGTGAAAATAAAAACAAAACATTGTCTTTGAATCGGCACACTATAATGAATGCAAAAACTTGTCCTGCTAAGCTGAATGTTCTGTCTGTGGTGGCAAATTGGCTCCCACATGTTTGATAACGTAAACATGCATTACAGATTGTTATGCTTAAAGAGGAGTCACACAATCATTTGCTCAGAGCGATTTTCAAGGAACAGAAACTTCAGAGAATGCATGCTCATAAGTGCAGGAAGTCGCAAATAGCAGAATCCAGCATTTATTCACAACACCCTCCTCCACGAAAAACCCCACCACACCCAACTCTTTGCAAGCTGAACTAATATAATGTTCATTAGGAGAGATGAAATGATGCACAGAAAGGCATTAGAAACTATCATACAGATAATACCAAGGTCGCTGGTTTTAATGGCATGATAATGTTTTCATAAAATGTAATCTGCTTTCCTCAGAAATCCAGAGGTAAATGTTCCCATCTCTCAGTTCTTGTTTTTGGAATGGAATCGTTTGAGAAAACTAATAAGCTGAAACAAATGTAGATTCTGATTCATAGCCAGGGCTCAGTCTATTTCATCTAGTACATAAATAGAGATTCCAGGGCACATACAGAGCATGGCATGCAAAGTTGAATTGAAGCTAAGCTTGGCCCCATCTACAATAAAAGGTAAAAAGGTAAAGGACCCCTGACAGTTAAGTCCAGTCACAGACAACTCTGGGGTTGCGGCGTTCGTCTCGCTTTACAGCTGGTGTTTGTCTGCAGACAGTTTTTCCGGGTCATGTGGCCAGCATGACTAAGCCGCTTCTGGCGAACCAGAGCAGCGCACGGAAACGCCGTTTACCTTCCCGCCAGAGCAGTACCTATTTATCTACTTGCACTTTTTTGGTGTGCTTTCGAACTGCTAGGTTGGCAGGAGCAGGGACAGAGAAATGGGAGCTCACCCCGTCGCGGGGATTCGAACCGCCGACCACTGCGCCACCCGCATCCCTATCTATATTTTGAAAATAAACAAACCCAAACCAGTTGTTGTTGTCGTTTTTCTTCCCAGAGAGGAAGCACGTAATTTAGAAAGGCCAGAAAAAGCATGGAGAGGATAAGAAATCATCGTTCCTCCTCACAGGAGAAAATAATAAAAGTTTAGATTCCATTGAATATCGGTGAAAATGATTTGCAATGGGCCTCAGGGCCAAAATAAGCACTGCATACACCCTCACAGCCTGAACAGCAGACTGTTTATATAAAAGAAATCAATACTATTATTAAAAAAGCAGCTGGTTGCAATGAAGGCAGTAAGAGATTGTAAGTCTAAGTTTAGGAAGCAAAGTTTGGCTTGCAATGTAAAAAAAAAAATGAAAAATACTACAGAAGCTCAAATAGTAGGATTTTACAAATGTTCATGGTTCGGGTTTTTGCTGAGAGTCAACTTGTTAAACATTGTTAAAACAGAGTACCCTCATCAGTAAAATATTTAACCCCTTTCAGATGATTAACCAAGAAGCAAGAGATTAACCTAAAAATCCTGCACTTTTGGCTTTATTATTGCAATTAGACCTGCTCATGTCAGAATTCCATGTTTCTATTACATTTTTTTTTAAAAAAAAATCAAAGTTAGTGAGATTAGTGTAAAAGAAATGCCCAAATTGAAGGTCATTACTCCAATTAGACTTATACACATCAATATTTTTTATGATTTGATCCAAAATGGCTACTTTTTAAAATGCTACAGCTGAAAGCTTAGTGTCAGCTCAAGGCCACATGTCATCGAATAGCTACACTGCTATAATATGCGTCTGTTTGCTCAGCTCATTTATGTTCCAGTTGCTATTTTTAGAAATGCAAATTTGTGTCCTACAGCATCCACGATAAGAAACCAACTAGAAGATTATAATGCAGTGTGCACGCTACCCTTCCCTTCAGTAAGTAACTTAAACCAGAGCTGTTGATTCCCTCTCCCACAGCAGAGGGCTGAACCATGTGGTTTTGCTGATCATGAAGTTTGGATCTCATGTATAAGCTTAGGAAACAGTACATTCATGCATGTATTATGCATTTATTCAAGCCGTGGTGTTTAAGTGATTGATTGGTTAGCTTAATCAACTAAAATCCATTTGATCACCTACAAAGGTACCCCAACTAACCAGACTGCAGATTTTACAGAACGTTAAATTATTTGATTGTTAATTATTTGAAAGCAAGAATGTAGAAAAACTGCATGGCAGCACTATCGTTTCTTTAGTAACACAGAGAGATGTACAACTTGATCATCCATACTTTACAAAAATGAATGTCTTTTACAAGGATGATATAGAACAAAGGTTCATATTTATGTTGCACTCAGAATTTTGCTGCTGCTAGGTGCTCAGGGTGTGTTATTCTTAGATTAATAACTTGCAGAATACAGGATGTTCATAAATGTAAGAGAAACTTAAAGTGATTATGTCTGCACACAAGGACCTGCGGTGTATTTTGCATTCTAAGGCCATTTTCTATGTATAATTAACATTTGCCTTTTGAGAGTGTTGACCAACTCCTGGTTTGTTCATATAAGGCAACTCCTGGTTTGTTCATATAAGGCAACTATAATTATCAGATGCCACTTTCCAGTCAAACATGTAAATTTCATGAAAGAATATAACTTGTCATTGGCTGATGCAATAAAAGCTACATAGTGCAAACCTGTGTAAAATATTCAGAGCTTGAAGATAGCTTTCTAAACATTAACCTTCTTGTATAGACTACCTTCTCAAAACCACTTCATGCATGCAGATATTACTGCAAGTTCCATTTGGCTGTTACAGCTGTAACCATGGGATCATTTCAGATTTTAAAAATATATATACAGTGGTACCTCGGCTGAAGTACTTAATTCGTTCTTAACCTGAAACTGTTCTTAACCTGAAGCACCACTTTAGCTAAGGGAGCCTCGTGCTGCTGCTGCCGCGCCGCCACCACATGATTTCTGTTCTCATCCTGAAGCAAAGTTCTTAACCTGAAGCAGTATTTATGGGTTAGCGGAGTCTGTAACCTGAAGTGTATCTAACCTGAAGCGTATGTAACCCGAGGTACCACTGTATTGAGAATAAATAATCATAAACATAATTTCCTTCAAAATCTTGGTGTTTCCATTTTCATGATGGTCTTCCTCAGAGGTCCTATCTCCAAGTCTGTTTGCCCTGAGGAGTAAGGCACGTGGGGCTTCTTTTCAGCCGGAACTCGCTGGAACTCAGTTTCGGCACCTCTCAGGTAGGTGCCATTGCCATTATATCAGAACGAGGGAGGCGTTCATGGTGAGTTCTGGCACCTCTTTTTCTAGAAAAATAGCACTAGAGGCATGTAGTGACTGGACATCAAGTGTTTTCTGTTAGAATGCCCTGGGTGCAAGCTTTGGAATTAAACTTTAAATTTGAATTAACTTTGCCAGAAAATTTTGCTTAACAAGACTTACATATGAGTAAACATTGTAGGCACATCCTAGCCATGGAGATGGACATTGCTGGATGATTCACTATGTGAACCTTAGAATTCTGTTTCCAGTCGTTGTGGCAAAATGTGCTCTCAGCAGCACTAGAACGATCTTGGGTTGGAAGTAACCAGTGTTGCTTTTCTAGAAAAAGAGGTGCCGGAACTCACTATGAACGCCCTCCTTGTTCTCATGGAATGGAAATGGTGCCACCTGAGAGGCGGTGGAACTCATCTGAGAAGTACAGTGGTACCTCGGGCTACATATGCTTCAGGTTAAATACGCTTCAGGTTACAGACTCCGCTGACCCAGAAATAGTACCTCGGGTTAAGAACTTTGCTTCAAGATGAGAACAGAAATTGAGCAGCAGCGGCAGCAGGAGGCCCCATTAGATAAAGTGGTGCTTCAGGTTAAGAACAGTTTCAGGTTAAGAACGGACCTCCGGAACAAATTAAGTACTTAACCCGAGGTACCGCTGCACTGTGTTCTGGCAAGTTCCAGCCAAACAAAGCCCTGGAAGTAGTCAACATCAGAGTGTCTTTATTTTGGTTAGAGAAACAAAGAACTCCCTGCCCAGGCTAAGAAATGAACAGGATACATCTAGAAGAGGAAGAGGAAGATCCAATGGGATCAGCAAATTGTCACTGCCCCGATTGCTCGGCAGAATATTTGATAGAAGTCATAAGAAGTTTAGTTCTGATGATTTCATCCAATTTAAATTGGAAATATCCTTAGATACAAGCTTGGATTCCCTTGAATTTGAGTTGTCGCTATGAATGCTTGGTGTTCTCAGAAATACAAATATTGCACAGTCTGGCATTTTTCTCTTATTAGTGTAATGGTTTACTGTAAAAAAAGTCTGTGGGGGGGAGACCCTGCTGTCACACATTATAACCCCTTCAGTTGCCTTTCTTTGGTCTTTCTGTAACTGCAGAGAAAAATGAAGTCCTTCCAGACACGTTAGACAACTAACAGGTTTTTGGTGGGGGGGGGGGTTATCACTAAGGTAATTGTAGATGCATCCTTTGGGATTTTGCACTTGGCAGAACTAGTGGTCCACCAAAGAAAGATGGATGCGATTGGCAACGCAGTGCAGTGCAGGCACCTCTCCGATACATCAAGTCTAACCTGCGCTTTCTTTAAACTGTCAGTTTCACCCCAGGTACCCGTACACACTGACAGCCAGATGACAGACGAAAGATCTTTGGGTTCTTTGTTCCTTTAAAGGCATCTACTAAGCAGCCTGAATGTACTCATAACTCATACCATTTGACTTGATTATTTTAAAATAGTACATGAAAGGACCTGTCCTGGTCTTAAAGTTTAATTTTTTAAACGATTCTGTATCCTCAGCAGCGGTACGGAAAACGGTAGCTACAGTCGAGAAACTCCAATTGATGTCTAACAAAATGCCATTTATAACTGTGATTAGCTGTCACTGCAGAATAAAATCTGGCAGTATACAGTATCAAGAGTCGAATATTTCTATTTTCAGCGGGGCAATTTATGCTGCTTAAACAGTTAATACAACTTTGTACCTGTGTGTGCGTAGCAAGTAGAATAAAGAAGAGATGAAGACTTCTGAAAAAACTGGCACCTGCCAAATTGAATTTCTAGCAGTAAGGAACACCTCCCAGTGGGAATATCTTTAGCACTATTAATTCTACTCTTTGAATTTTTCAACTTTCTGAACATTTCGCCTGGCTAATATTTGTTACGTCTTACATAAAGCCACACTTTACTATGTAAGCAGATTACTTAGCCGAAAACAAACACATTGCACACGCAAAAAACCATCTGGTGTGATCTGTATTTTTCTCTCTCGAGATCTGTCTCCTTTACCCTCTGCTCTCTCCACCACCACCATGCTGCCACATAAAAAAATGAAAATAAATTCATAAAAGGATAAAGAATTTTACATCTTGTGTCCTCCAAGATTCATTGTAAAACTGCCTGCCAGGCAACATTAACTTCCTATCGCTCCAATAGAAAGGTAAGTCAATCACATACTGTGATGTTATTGTGGACCATGAACGTTAACAATACACCCAAACCAGTGGCTTTTTGCACACTCTCCTGTTATATTTTACAAGGAAGAAGCACATCACATCCTCTTGCATTTCCTGATCAAGGCTTCATTTCTGGTTTTCTCGCAAGAAAGGCTTTATCTTTAAAGAGGTGCAATTCTCGCAATTCTGGACACAGGTCTTGCACTGCCTCGCTTCCTGACCATTTATCTGCCTTATCTTTTTCATTACTTAATGCTAATGTTCATGGCAGAGTGGCTAATCTCTGGCTATATTGCTGGACTCCAACTTCCTTCAGCCATAGCCGGAGGTCAGGGACAAAGGGAATTGTCCCCCAACAATTGGAGTGCCAGCCCTTCAGTTATGGAAGTGTGCAACACAGCAAAACAACTTGCAACAGCACCAGAGCTTTATCTTGAAAACCACTAGGTATACGCATCTCAAAGGTTTCTGGATTTTGCTATGTAACACTCAGGCTATGTTCACATTAGCAGCTTAAAACACAGCAAGGCTGTTCCCCTTTGCGTTTCAAGTCATTTTTTCATGTTGCTGAACGCACCAGTGATGGGGTGGGAATGCCTTGCATCTGATATGCATTACCTGTCTAGCTTCCCCAATCCTCTGGATTGAGGGGAAATGCGTCAAACAGCAATGTTTATTAAGAAACTACAAGACAGCTCTGCATTGTGGGTAACATTGTGTCAGGCGTCAGGGAATCCGATCCCCCCCCCCCCACAGTAGGCTGCCAGGAATAGATAGACAAGGAAACTCTTATCAATGTCTTTTATTCAATATTCACAGAGGGAGGCTTAGAAATGCAGCCTCTTGTAGTAATGGCGTTGCTCCGAGTAATCTCTACTCCCCTTCTCTCCTCAATCTTCAACAGCACCACCCACCTTACGGTGGCTGCTTAGGACCATTTGTCTTCGAGCCCTTTGCTCTCCTACTTTCAATGCTTGCCGGGTTCTGGGAGATGGGGGGTCTGGAATGCTTTCTAGTGATAACGTGTCAGCCAGCTGCTCTGCCTCTCCCTCCTCTTCCATCATCTCCCAACTTTCCGCCTCTGAGCTGTGACCTCCCGCAAACCACTGCTGTAAATCTATACTGTCTTCCTCTTCTCTGGAAGGGTCACGAAGGGAGGCAGTCTCCACCGTTTCTCCTCTGTCCAGTCCCTGACACATTGTGTGTACATGGATTCAAAAGCCAATGGTGTGAGAGAGCTAGAGCTGGAGTAAATGGGTACGTAGCCTCAGTTTAATCCATGTGCATCACAGCACAATAGTCCACTGTATTTTCTTTTAAAAAATAGTATCCATTAGCTCCTTAATGGACATCACAAACTTTTTGCAGGCTATACCATATTGTATAAAACATTGTGACAGATGGATGGTTCTTAAGAAATACTCCTTGATTATTCTTTTGCTTGAAATGTCAAATGTAAATAAGAAGGCCTTTTTCCAAATCTATGTTTTTGATAATTAAATCAGTGAGACACACACATCTGACAACTCTTCTGGAGTAAATCCTTCTATGCCATTTATGACTCTCTGACTGAGCATTTTCCAAGTACAAAGCCAGTTCTTCTATACTCCAGCTATTTTCTGACAACTTCCTGACACGAGTCTTCAAAACGTGAATTTAGAAATGCACCAAAGGAAGTGGCCCCCATTCACAGGCATTCAACATCTCAATTTACACATCCACAGCTGCAGACTTAGAGAGACCTAGGTTGACTCTGAGCCGGGTACAATCACACACAACAATGGCCGCTCACCCCTTCTCAGGTGGGCTGCAGTTGTGGACCTCATCTCTGTCAACCACCCCCAGCAACTAGGGCCCATGTGTCTTGCTGGCTCTTAGGGGAACCCCCCAGCCTGCAGAATCAAGAAGCTGGGATTCTTTGCCCAAATGCTGGCTTCAATACGCTAGATGCCATGAGCTGTCTGAGGAGGCATCTGCACCTGCATTGCCAGATAAACAGAAATGGGCATTTGTGAGGGCCACCCAGGCTGTCCTGCAAGCTCCGTTAGTGCTCTCCATATTCACCAATCCCTACCCCTCTCATGCAACCAATTCCAATCCCAGGGGAGACCATGTCAAGACAACAGTTTGGAGTGCAGTGCTGTTCAGTCTGGTGGCTCAGCTGGGCTCGCTGCAAAGCAAATGACGGAGGCTGGAACTAGCAGTGTAGGGGTGAAACATGCAGTAGAAACCCAGATAGAAGAGGAGGAAGAGAGGGGCACTGGAGATGCAGCAATTGAAGACTAAGAGAACATTCACACATAGGGAAATATTCTGTTTTCTAATGTTTCTTTCACACTGAAATACTTGTTGCATTGTGGAACTGTGGCGTTTATACCAGCGTGCCACACTAAAGTTTATGGGTGTGGTATGGTGCAACAACGAACATAACTGGACAAGGTTGTTAATACCCACCCTTTCTAAAATTGCACACTTCTGTTCCTTCGTGATTCACGCATGAAAAATGGATGGAAAGAACTGTATGCCGGTACATCTCCCGAAATTTCATCACTGTACTCCTATGATTTTCTGGGTTAATGGGGGCTGTAAACACATATTTTCCTGGAAGCTATTAACATGGAAATGAGTGCTAAGCTTCCAATAGGTCCTGCTAGATTTCCAAAAGCAGATTTTAGGTTGTATGGAAGCTCCAATATAATGCACAAACAGGGAAATGGAATAAATTGTTGTTTGAATGCAACCTAGGGCTGCATTCAGTTAGCATTTTATTCATTTTTTCCAATGTTTCCTTATCTGATAATTTACATGTTTCATATGATCTTTCACGTGCTCTTTTGTGAGGAATACATTACTAATATTCAGAGAAAACCGTGATATGCTTGTGTGAAATTATTGAACTTGAACATATTCCCAAGGGAACATATCAGGGTGCACACCCCCCCCAAAGAAAATTGTGAATGACAATTGTACTGGATGCTTTGCATCTGCATGCACAATATGCTCTCTGCAGCTGATTCCCACCCAGCAAGGGGACATAATGTGAATAAAACAGGAATTTCTTCCACCCTGTTTTTTTTACCGCTCAAACTCTATAAAGAAGAGCAGGTCTCTTCTAGCAATATAAAGTGTTTCACACTTTGCTTTCCTTGCAAGCACACTTATGATTTAAAAAGAGAGAGTTGTCAAAATTAAATCAGATAGGAGATGCTGTCCAGTTTAAAAGGTTACTACAGCAAATGGGCAATTAGTGCTTCCCACAGCAGCGACGGGTTTAGCTTCTAGAAAGACCTCTTAGACACAATACAATGGCTGAATAAACCATCTTTGTAATCCCATTTGTCACAAGTCCAGCAGCAGGTCTTTTTCACTGAATTAGCAGGAGATGAACAACTAGGAATGGAAAAGATTTTTTATTTTATTTTTTAAGGAAGAGAGAAAAAGAATGTTATATGTCTTGTAAAGCTGTGAGAGCAGCTGCGTCCCGATCTTTGCAAATCTGAATTGTGGGCAGATCATGGGTTCTAGCTTCTTACAGATTTTACATTTTTAATGTAAGGATTAAAGCTGCAATCCTGCACCCCAGTGGTATGCAAACTCCCCCACGCGAACCACTTGAAAATTGCTGAGGGTCTTGGGGAGCACTTAATGATTTTTCGCCCTGATGTAGCAATTTAATATGCTGTGCTATATGTTGTTGTTTTTTACTGTGTTTACACAGGCACTCTGTGGACAACATGAATGAAGCTCATGGGTCGCTGATGGACCAAATTTTCCCTGAACCTCTGCTATACTCACTTACTTGGGAGTAAGCCCCAGTGTACTCAGTGGGACTTAGAAGTGAATAATTCAGGATTAGCTCTTTTGTAAGTTAAGAGCTCTTACTGTTACTTAGTTAAGAGTTTGTGAACACAAAAACTACCTTTTTAAAAACCATCCCTTTTGATGTACATTAGTAAACCTATGTCATGTGACATTACTGACTTGCCATACTCCTGCTGGGGTGCATCGGGGAGGGGCAAGACCTCTGGTGGGAGACATATCATGTTCTTTTTAAAAAAATTATTCATTTTTCTTTTTCATTCATTACATACATCTCAATTTCTTAACATTTACTATATATTCCTCCCTGGCTTCCCCCAACTTCCGCTTCTGGTTTGTTTCGCTTTTCACCGACTTTGCTATCTCCTAACAGAAAAAGTTATTAATAACATAACATCAAGCCTAAAAACATAAAAGTAAATACACTATAATATTTCACTATTTTCTAAACATTTTCTAATACTAATAATGTGAATGTTTATTTAAATCCTGCCATCAAGTCTATTGACTTTCTTTGTTTCTGCAAATATAATATAAATAGTTCCCATTCTTTTTCAAAGTTTCTGTTTTCTTTTTCTCTTTATCTATCATTTTTGCCAGTTCTGCATAGTTCATCAACTTCTCTTGCCATTGTTCTTTAGTTGGTATTTCTCCAGTCTTCCAATTTTGTGCAACATCGTGTTCTTTCTGGGGTAATTTGTCCACCTTTGGTACCCACCCTGCACGCCACTCTCACCTGTGGCTCCTAGAAGCTGTCAGAATACTTCATATAACCTCTGCTCTCAGATATGCTCAGGACTGACCCCAGCCTGCTTCTGAGACTCCATTAGATATGGCCTATGCGCTTTCTACATGACAGGTCCTGTTGGCTCTACTCCACTTGCTGGGAGTTCATGCGCAAGCCTTAGTGTTATTCTTTGCATCTGCAAGTGCACCATTGAGCTATTGCTCTCACAGGGACAGCGCAGTCGGTAGAGCAGAAGACTCTTAATCTTATGGTCGTGGGTTTGAGCCCCATGTTGGGCAAAATATTCCTGCATTGCAGGGGGTTGGACCAGATGATCCTTGTGGTCCTTTCCAACTCTTTTATGATTCCGATTCTAAAGTAAATGAAACATGAAAGTAGGGAGAGCAAGAGTGAACATGATAGCCAGCCTTCCCCCCTCCCCAAATTGCTGTTCCATCATTCTGCACAGGTTGGATGTCAACCCTTTGCAATGCAAAGACTTCTCACATGATTTTCCAGGTGATATAGAAAAAAACCTGCTCCTTTTCCCTTATGGGGTACCCAAGAGCCCATATAGAGTCCTTAAGTAGGTTCCCTATTGGTAGAAGAAAATAACAGAGGCCAACCAGTTAATAAACATCAATCATGTGTGGAACCTAGACAATCATCCTCCAATTCATGGAGATCAATGGAGTGACTAGAGGAGCTATATTATGGTCCTTCTTGTTTTCCCCATTCACATGTTCTACTTACTAATACGAAGAGGGCTGGAATCATGGAAGATGTGAACTTAGAATTTACTATTTCTGAGTGACCCAGTGCCTATTTACCAAAGGCTCAGCTAGTTCCTTTTGCCAAAAGTGGTGTTTTCTTGTCAGCCAGTCTGCTTGACAGCACCCCATTAGCATCACTGTGTCAACAGAAACTAAGTTTAAAAGTGCATAATTACTGTTTAATGTTTAATATTGACACAGGGCTTTCCAAATCTCAGAACACTCCACGCAGGGGAGGGGCGTTACAAAACAATACATCAAAGGGGGACATGAACACACAAGGCCCAATATAATCTGGCCGTATATTTCAGGAGAAATTAAACAGATGCAAGATCTACATACAGCATCTACAGTAAATATGGAACATCATTGATCTAATGTAATAAGGGAAACGGTGGATGTGAAACATTGTCTAAACCAAATTACATTCATCTCTCTAAGCAAACAAAGACAGCTGGCTCTTTCAAAGAGAACGATCAGGTTTAGCTCTCTTTCTTTTCTGACCCCGGGCATGAGTCAACAGAAAGACAAATTATCACTCTCTGTAGGAAAATAATTCATTTGGTGCCCGATATAAACAGTTACCTTCACGTAAGCTACAGTACAGTGGTACCTTGGTTTTCAAACTTAATCCGTTCCGGAAGTCTGTTCCAAAACCAAGGCGTGCTTTCCCATAGAAAGTAATGCAAAATGGATTAATCCATTCCAGACCTTTAAATACAACCCCTAAAGGAGTAATTTAACAAGAATTTTACTATCTAACGAGAGCATTGATCCATAAAATGAAAGCAATAAACAATGTACTGCAGTCACACAAGCAATCAATCAGTAGCTGAACTGGGTTCCACACAGTCACACAAAAAATAAGGAGCCGCAAAAACAAAAATGCAAAATAAATAGCAAAAACAGACAGACCTTAGCGTAACACTCAAAACAGAAGTGTGGCACTCAAATCGGAAGCATAACACTCAAAAACGGAGCACGTTTCGAAAAAAGTTTGCAAACCGGAACATTTACTTCCGGGTTTGCAGTGTTTGGTTTCCAAGTTGTTTGAGTACCAAGGTGTTTGAGAACCAAGGTACCACTGTATAGCACATTTTTTAAATGCTTTGCAGAAAATGGAAGTAAAGCGAAGATGAGCTGCTTCTAGACTTTTGTTGCTTTGTATTTGGGATTCAAGAGCTTTCCAGCAACTTCAGGTTGTGCAGATGAAGTGGATTGGGTGCTCTTGCACAACAAACCAGCTTCATGGGGGAGCAGGGTTGGCCTTTGACATAACTGGAACGGGCAATGGGAAGTGTGGAGTGACAATTGCTTAATGCAACTGTCCCTGCAAACAAATCGGAATGAATGCTCAACAAGCAGGTGACATTGTAAAACGTCCCTGAAAACTTTGTTCAAACAAATCAGGGCGAATGCTTGGTTACATAAGCCCTTTGATTTTCTGCTCCAAATATATCTGGTGTTTATCCTATAAACTGTAGCGATTCCAGCCAGCCAAAAGCCCACAGCAGAACCAGTTAGGGGTATGGTCTGAAGAGAGAGGCTGTGGCCTAGAAAGAGTCATAAAGGTCAAAGACAGAGACTTGGAGGGCCACATTCTGGCCCTGGTCCTAAGGCATCCCACCCCTGCTCTTTAGTATCAAGATGGAAGAAGAGACATCTCTCCTCCTTTTCATTTCGTGTGCAAGCCCTTTGAAGTTCATAAGATTGGAATATCAATGGAATTGTGCCATGATAAATGCAAGACCGTAACTTCAAAAAAAAGTACTAGCATGTGTTCAAAGGAGCCAGCTGTGCTTTTTTGAAAAACAGGTACCTAGCCTTTGTAGTCTCAAGGAAGTCCTGCAGGAGTGCTCAAAGGACATCATTCTGAGGACCACTTTAATATGCTTATTAAATGGTTTGTTAGCAGGAGAGACCTCTCCCTCCCCCATCTTCTTCTTTTGCTATAATGCGCTATTTAATACCCTCCAACTTTTCTCCAATGAAAATAGGGACGTCCTAAGGAAAAGTGGGACATTCCGGGATCAAATCAGAAACCAGGACAGCTTCGGTAAATCCGGGACTGTCCCTGGAAAATAGAGACACTCGGAGGGTCTGCTATTTCCTTTGCAGCCTGTTCTCTGAACCATACTCCCTTTTGCCTCTTCCCATGTTCTCTTCCCTATCCGCTGCCATTTTTGTTTGTTTCTTCATAGTCGGGTCTCTCTGCAGCCCGATCTCTCTACTCACCCTCTGGGGTCAAGACCTGTCAATCACAATCACATCAAGTGACCCATTTTTGCCTACAGTTTGAAATCAAGCTGTGTGGGGCCAATGGTTTGCAGGCACCAATGATCAGCTGATCAGTGGTACCTACAAAAGCACAGGTGTATACAAACCCAGTAGTGACGTATGGAAGTGAAAGCTGGACCATAAAGAAAGCTGATCGCCAAAGAATAGATGCTTTTGAATTATGGTGCTGGAGGAGACTCTTGAGAGTCCCATGGACTGCAAAAAGATCAAACCTATCCATTCTGAAGGAAATCAGCCCTGAGTGCTTACTGGAAGGACAGATCCTGAAGCTTAGGCTCCAATACTTTGGCCACCTCATGAGAAGAGAAGACTCCCTGGAAAAGACCCTGATGTTGGGAAAGATGGAGGGCACAAGGAGAAGGGGACAACAGAGGACGAGATGGTTGGATAGTGTTCTCGAAGCTACTAGCATGAGTTTGACCAAACTGTGGGAGGCGGTGGAAGACAGAAGTGCCTGGTGCGCTCTGGTCCATGGGGTCACGAAGAGTCGGACACAACTAAATGACTAAACAATAACAACATACAAACCTGGTTGTGTCTTTGGTGTAGGGCAGGTGAGCATGGCTTGCCTTAAGCAGCCCTGTGGGCCAAATTGTGATACTTGAAGGACCAAATTAGTTCTGAGGGCCAGAGGTTCCCCACTGCTGCTCTAGATATTGTTGGACTACAACTTTCGTAAGTCCCATACAACATGGTCAATAGTCAGGGGTGAAGGGAATTATAGACCACCAGCAGCTGGAGGGCAGATGTTGACTACATCAGCTCTATTGTGGTAGCACACCTTAAGAAGCCCCTTGGTAGGGTCTGCTTGAGTAATAGCTCAGTTGGTTAGATCTTGGTCTGATGATGCCAAGGTTGTAGATTCAATCCCCATATGGGACACCTGCATATTCCTGCATTGCAGGGGGTTGGACTAGATGATCCTCAGGGTCCATTCCAACTCTACGAGTCTATGATTCTATGAAATAGCTGCATGTGCTCAGGAGTATATAGTGCTATGAGTTCAGTCATATCAATTTCTCTCTCTCAAACAAAAAACCATTTACATCCTTTCTGGTAAAGCAAAACACTACTATCAGCATTTGGAAACCTTTAAGTGCAACATTCTGCACACAGTGAAAGTATGTTATCCTTGGGTGTAGGATTGCTAAGCGTTCATAAAATCCATTTTACCAAAATTGATCCCGTCTTTAGTAATAAAAATGTCTGGAATAATGTTGACAAGCGGAAATTATATTTAAGAGCTTGTATGGATCCAACATATTCATGACTGTTCTACTGTCATTTTTATTTCTTTTATCTCAAAAGATGTAAAGGGCACTTGTCCCTAATTGAAATTTAAAAACATTATGTCTTACTGTTCAGATTTCACTCACATTCAGCTGGCTTTGATGGGGATCTTGCTGAAATGGCGACCAGCTCTATAACTTTTAATGCTTTTTAAATGGTTTGCGATGGGCTTTCTGGGTTCTATTTTAAGTCCTTCAACAAAGAAGTAGATTATTTTAAGAGTAGCCAGTGTAGCCAGAGTAGAAAGAGTGAGGAACTGAAATGGGGAAGACCCTCACTTAAATCACAACTCCCACCTTGGGTTAAGCAATGTGGTAAATCATCACACTGATATGCAATTAGTGTACAATGATGCAATGAAGCCTGGCAGCCCCATGTACAATATTTTGTATGTACAATACACATAGTGTAAGAATTACGTCAATGTCCTGATCTTATTATTAAGATCCCTTATTAAGGGATCCCTTAAGATCCCTTAAGATCCCTGATCCCTTATTAAAGGGATCTTATTAAAGCATTTCACACGAGGGATGCTGGAGGATTTCATTCAGTAATCAACCCGACTTTCTTTTTGCACTTAGCAGTTCCGCTGCACAGATTGGAACGTCGCTATTTCTCTCGGTTTTCACACTTCTCCAAATTTTGCAATTTGGTTCTCAGCTCAAAAAAAGTATCAAAACATTACAACATACATGTTTTAGTTTATAAACGTGTATTTTAGGATAAAATGTGTACAAAATACACATTTGAGGGTAAAATGTGCACAAAGCGCCTTTTTTAAAAGCCACAGATTTATATAGAAATGAAATGGAATGGACTTATGAATGCACCTATGATAAACTTATTGATTGAATTTCTATACCGTCCTTCATCCAAGGATCACACAGCGGTTTACCAAGAGGCTAATGAAGAACGCTGGCACAAGCCAATAGCCACAGGCCATGTCCATGGGGTGAGGTGGGGGCATTGCCCTGCTCTGGCTCATGTCCCCCCTCTCACCACCAAGCCTGGGCTGGACAGCCTGTTTCCCTTCCGCCAACCACATCCCCTCAGAGACAAGAAGGACTGACCTGTGTCCATCAGGACAGGAGCTTGATTCTAGTCTTCTTCTTTGGCGATCACTCGTAGCCGGGTAAGATTGTCTTCCATTAACATGCTTTTAACAGTGAGTCCATAAGTGACTGTGGAGGCCAATTCTGAATCCACACGTCCTTCCACAGTGGGGACATAGGTTTCCAGGTGAGAGTTGACCATGTTGAGGGTTTACCAAGAGTGCCTTCCTCTTAGCATGTTTCTCCCTTTCATCCTGAGTTCGAGCGTCTTCAAAACCCATGACACCTTTGGTAAAGGCTGTTCTCCAATTGGAGCACTCGCAGACCAATGTTTTCCCATTGTCGGTGTTTATACTACATTTTTTGAGATTTACCTTGAGAGAGTATTTGAACCTCTTCTATTGACCACCAGCATTACGCTTTCCATTTTTAAGTTCGGAATAGCGTAGTTGCTTTGGAAGATGATAATCAGGCATCTGCACAACATAACCAGTCCAATGAAGTTGATGTTAAAGAATCATTGCTCTGACATTGGTGATCTTTGCTTCTTCCAGTACACTTGCATGAGTTCGCCTGTCTTCCCAAGTGATGTGTAAAATTTTTCAGGCAACATAGTGTGTGCACACTCTAGCCCAGTAGCATATAAGCAGCCAGGAAAAATTTTTCAACACAGGTGTAATGTGTTCCCAGGAAGCGGTTCTCCTTCCAAAGCAGCTTTCAAGGCAGCCCAACATGGAGTGTAGTAAAGTAGACCAGTAGCCAATACCAAATAAGATGAACTAATGGCCTGACTCAGTATGAGGACATTTCCTATGTTAGCTGGATTTTGCATCTTCCACCCCCCAGCCTTGGAGAAGAAGCCAAAGGCCTCTGAAGACCAGGGTGGAACATCTGACCTATGTATTATGGGTTGGTGGCTTAAAATTAGTTGTGTCTCTCTTTATTTATCTCCAAAGGGCTTTACCCATTTTTATAATGGGGGGGGGGCGAAGATATCATATCATGAACATTCATTCCATGTCAATCTCCTATACTGGAACACAAGTGTTGTCACCTAATAAATGCTAAGTGTGTCAATTGTCCGATTGAATTACTGCAAAGATACATTCTGTATTATGCATTGTTAGCCACCTTGAGAGTTAGAATACTGAATGGAGCAGTGGGTAAGTTTTTATAATAAAATACAATGCAATAAAATCTGGAGATCTGTTTCACTAAAGGGGATTTTCAGAGGCATTTTAAACTCTAAAACGAAATTAGAACAGGGCTTAGCTGGACAAAAATAGAACAAAGCTTTGTTGCTCGTAAATAACATCATAATGGTGGTATTAGTGCACATTGGCATGACAGATGAAAAGCCAGGAAGTCTGCCAACATCACCAACCAAATGGTTTTCACTGCAAAGCACAGTGCATCAGTGTTTGCTGTGCAAACAGTATGCATGACAGTAATTAGCACTGGTGGTGAGTTGCTGTTTGAAACACATGCCTTCCAAAACATTTCAGAGGCTGATGCTGCCTGAGAACTCTCAAAGATTGTTGCGCTCACTTCGGGCCATGTTAAACAGCTGATACAAGCACATGGACGAACGAAAGCTCAATAGATGTTTAAAGACAGCTTAACTGTTTGGATGTGTCTTATCAAGGAGTTCTGTCCTATCAAATTAAACTGGTAGTTCATGCAGAGGTTTCGCTTCTGGCTTCTGCCAGCGTCTAGGAGGTTCTTGAAAGCACTCCGTGCCGGACTGAGAGAAGCTGAGGAGGAAGCCAGAAGCCAAACATGTTCTTCAAAGTGTCTTGGATTACAAGAGTCAAAAAGCGGCTTCTCAGGCTAGCGGAATGAAGTGTACGTTCTCCTGTAGCACTTCCAGGATGATATTAGAAGAAAAATCACCAAAAGGTTCATGCTGTAGCTCAGGGAAGGGTTGTGGCTCAGTGGCAATTTTATTTGCATGCAGAAGGTCCCAGGTTCCGCCCACAGAATCTCCAGGTGGGCTGGAAGAGACCCCTGTCTGTAATGCAGGACGGCTTCCACCAGTCACCATTGACAATACTGAGCTAGATGGACCAATAGCCTGTCTTCTTATAGGGCATCACCTTATATTCCACATGAAGGAAGGATTTGGGCTCTTACTGCTGATCAATAATAAGATTGAATGGACAAAATAATAAATAATAATAATAATAAATTTTATTTATATCCCGCCCTCCCCAGCCGAAGCCGGGCTCAGGGCGGCTAACAACACCAAAATAGTGCGACATTATAAAAACATTATAAAATTAATTAAAATCAAGATTGATGGCAGCCATAAAGTTTTGTAAAGGTTGCCAAGGAGGGAGTCAGGCTGCGCTCTAACCAAAGGCCTGGCGGAACAGCTCTGTCTTGCAGGCCCTACGGAAAGATGTCAAGTCCTGCAGGGCCCTTGTCTCTTGTGACAGAGCATTCCACCAGGTTGGAGCCGCAGCCGAAAAGGCCCTGGCTCTAGTTGAGGCCAGCCTAACCTCTCTGTGGCCTGGGACCTTCAAGGTGTTTTTGTTTGAAGACCGTAAGTTCCTCTGTGGGGCATACCAGGAGAGGCGGTCCCGTAGGTACGAGGGCCCTAGGCCGTATAGGGCTTTGAAGGTTAAAACCAGCACCTTAAACCTGATCCTGTACACCACCGGGAGCCAGTGCAACTGGTATAGCACCGGATGAATGTGATCTCTAAGCGAAGACCCCGTAAGGAGTCTCGCTGCGGCATTCTGCACCCGCTGGAGTTTTTGGGTCAGTCTCAAGGGCAGCCCCACGTAGAGCGAGTTACAATAATCCAGTCTGGAGGTGACCGTCGCGTGGATCACAGTAGCTAGGTCAGGGCGAGAGAGGTAAGGAGCCAACTGCTTAGCTTGGCGGAGATGAAAAAATGCCGCCTTTGTAATAGCTGCAATCTGCGCCTCCATGGAGAGGGAGGTATCGAAGATTACACCCAAACTCTTAACGGACGGTGCTGGCACTAATTGCACCCCCGCAAGAGATGGGAGTTGCCCCCTCATTCCCATATCATCCCGTCCCAGCCAGAGGACCTCTGTCTTCGAAGGATTTAACTTCAACCGGCTCCCACGTAACCATCCAGCCACCGCTTCCAAGCATCTGATCAGTGTGTCTGGGGCCGAGTCAGGATGGCCATCCATCAACAGATAGAGTTGGGTGTCATCAGCATACTGATGGCAGCCCAGCCCAAAACTCCGGACAAGCTGGGCGAGGGGGCGCATAAAGATGTTAAAAAGCATCGGGGAGAGAATCGCACCCTGAGGCACTCCACACACCAAGGAGTGGCGCGATGACAATTCCCCCCCAAGCGCCACCCTCTGTCCCCGACCAGAGAGAAACGAGCGCAGCCATTGAAGGACTGTGCCCTGGATCCCCACGTCGGCAAGGCGGTGGTCCAGAAGTTCGTGATCGACCATGTCAAAAGCTGCTGACAAATCTAGAAGAATCAGCAGCCCCGACCCGCCTCGATCCAGCTGTCTACGAAGATCATCTGTTAGGGCAACCAGAGCCGTCTCGGTCCCATGACCAGCGCGGAAGCCGGACTGGAATGGATCCAGAGCCGATGTTTCATCCAGAAACCCACCAAGCTGTTCAGCAACCGCTCTCTCAATCACCTTACCCAGGAACTGAAGATTCGAAACCGGGCGGTAATTGGATAGATCTAAAGGATCTAATGATGTTTTCTTTAAGAGCGGGCGCACCACTGCCTCCTTCAGTTCCCCTGGGAATGTCCCCGTGCCAAGGGACAAATTGATGATATCCCCCAGGAGGGCCCGCACCTCGTCTGGACACGCTCTAATCAGCCAAGACGGGCACGGGTCAAGAGGACAGGTGGTGGGCTTTCCAGCTCGGAGGAGTCTGTCCACATCGGCTGGGGATATCCGGTCGAAGTGGTCCAATACTGGACCCGAGGACAGTCGAGGGGCCTCCAGTTCCTTTATTGTATCCAAATTGGCAGGGAGGTCATGGCGGAGCAACAAGACCTTCTCCGTAAAAAAGCTCGCAAATGCCTCACAGCTGTGTGTCGAATTGTTATTTAAATTTGGCTGTCCTTCGAGGGACGTTAAAGACCGAATTATACTAAATAATTGCGCCGGGCGAGAGCTAGCGGATGCAATGGAGGCCGAGAAGTAGGACTTCTTAGCGGCCTTCACAGCCATCTCGTAGGTTTTCATAAAAACCCTATAAGATGTTCTTGAAGCTCCGTCACGGGCACGCCGCCATACTCGCTCTAGCCGTCTGAGGTCCCGCTTCATTTTCCGGAGCTCCTCGGTAAACCAGGGAGCCCGGTTTCTGCGGGGTCGCAGAGGGCGCTTAGGTGCGATCTCATTGATGGCTGCCAGGAGATGGGTATTCCAGCCCTCAACAAGCTCAGTCAATGAGTCGCCAGGGGGAGCAAGGTCCCGCAAGGCTTGACGGAATCTATCAGGGTCCATCAGCCTCTGCGGGCGAGCCCAAATCGGCTCACCACCTAAGCAGGGTGGGGGTGGAACGTCAATCCTGGCTTTCAGAGCGTAGTGATCAGACCATGGCACCTTCATCGAAGGACACATGATCACATCTATACCAGCGCCAAAGATCAAATCCAGCGTGTGGCCTGCTTGATGTATTGGCAAATAAGTATTGGCATGGTGAACTCCATGTGTGTAGGTCCCATTGGAACATCTCTACCCCCCAGTAAATAACCAGAAGTCTCAATGGTGAGATAGGGTGGGCAGGGGATGAAGTCATGTTCTTGTTACCATACACCAGTACTTTTAAAATAAAAGCAACTACTGACAGGATTGTCCACCCCATCTCTATCTATCACCATCATAGGACTGGATCTGGGACCACTTTCAGCAGACGGTCCAGTGCTATTTTTCTAGAAAAAGAGGCGCAGAACTCACCATGAACCATTGTTCTCTTAGAAAGGCATTGGGGACCACCTGAGAGGTGCCAGAACTGAGTTCCAGCTGAAAAAAAAAGCCTTAAGTAGACCCATTGAAATCAATGGGACTTAGAAACTGGGGAGACACCTGCCCTTATAGAAAATAAGTTGGTAGTTCAACTAACTAATATGGAAGGGAGCTGTTATGTACTGAGCTGAATCCAAGAACAATAGGATCCAGAATGCAGCAGTCTGATTGGTCCGCAGGAGCCACCCAATCCAGCTCCAGGTGCAAGTGAATCAGCGACCTGATTGGCCTGCAGGAGCAGCCAATCAGGCTCCTGGATGAAGTAAATCAGCAACCTGCAGGAGCAGCCAATAAGGCTTCTGGAGGAGGTGAATCTGCAACCTGATTGGCCTACAGAAGCAGCCCGGAATTAGCCAATCACGCAGGGCCCATTGTGTAAATAATGTATATATAGCTAGACGTTTTGGGGAAAGTTTCATTCATTGCTGCTATGAGCTGAATAAAGAGCATGAAATTCACACTCGACTCCAAGTATATTTCAGGAGCCATTAAGCACTTTTTCCTTACGGAAAAGGAAAAAGAAACTTAATGACATGTTCTGTGTCCAAGAGCTCTAGGGAAACATTTCATTGTTTTGGTACAAAATGCATAGGAGATTCTCCTTTCCAACGTCCCCCACTTTTTGCTTTCCCCTGCTCTCCGGTAGATTCAGTTGCCTTTGATTGCTCCACAAACATTGTATTTCCCCCATCCCACTTGACCATGCAGTGATCCTCAGGTTTGATTGTCAAACGCAATTATTGCTGGGGGTAACAATATGAAAGGCAGCTGCAGCGAGGATGGAAGTCAGAGAGAGCAGGCCACGGATGCTACACCACCTGCCTCTTGCATGCAAAAGACGGAACAAATGACAACATTTGTCATTGAGGAGCTGAGCATCAAAGCCCGCACGTGACGGTCTTGCAAGCACCATTTTCATCTTGTGCCCTGGTACCTCTTTTCAAAAAATCTCAAGCAGGGAACAGATGTTTCATCAAAAGACACATTTAAAATAAAGATAATTATGCAGTAAGCGGCTTAATTACATAGGATTATTCAGGTCCACTTAATTGCTTGACAGCCTGAAAGCCTCCCTGTATTGGTGGCGGAGGCACCGAGTTCCTATTCGGTTGCCACACTCTCGATGGCTGCAGGACAAATGTTGTCACTCAGCAATTTAGTTAATATCAATTCCCGCTAAGAGCTGGAGGAAAAAGAAGCGTAAGGATTTCTCGTGAACGTTGCAAGATTGATATTTGCATGGGCGTTGTATTTCCTTGCAGAAAAGATCATTAGCCTAAATTGCAAAAAGGGAAGAACAGTGGTTGTGGTTAGGTGAGCATTAATACTGCTGATGGCTTTGAGAAACAGAATATCATCTATTCACTTCCATCCTCTGTTGCTGCTACAAGGAGTACCGTTAACTTTTACAGATCTTACTGTTGCTGCTGCTACTTACTGGCCTGGTTTGCACAACACTATGAATTACCAGGACCGTGCAAATGTCTATAGAGTGGAACCTCGGTTGTTGAATGTAATCTGTTCCATAAGTCCATTCGACTTCCGAAACGTTAGACAACCGAGGCACAATTGCCAATCGGCAAATTCCTTTTAAAAAATAGAGAAATGCACCTCGGAAGCGGTTTGATTTCTGAGGTGTGTTCAAAAATGGAAGCATTCACTTCCGGTTCACTTCCGTACCAACCCCAGAGTCTGTCAAGACTGGCCCGTACGGGCAGGGGTACCTTTACCTTTAAAGAATGTATATTGATATCGTATCACTATATTTGGTTATTGTGTTGCCTTGGATATTAGTTGGGTCCTCGTGTTGCCTTGGATATTAGAGGGTCCATGTTGTGTTCGGCCCTGAAACTCTTCCCTTGCCTCGCTCCAAGCCGGTGGTGCCACAGTTATGCCAATGGCCTTTAGCCAATCAGCAGCGTGGCAAGGTTGGGGGTTGGGGGTATGTATTTGGCAGCGCAATGTAGGGACCTCCTTTTGCTTCACGCTGCCGAACACCCGCCCACCCACCCGTTAATTAGGTTGTGTTTGGCCTTGCTTTGGACTTCGGTTGGTCACCTGTTTTGCATCGGGGGCCGGGTAGGAATTTTTTCCAATGTGGCAGATTGGCTGTGGCCACTTGGTTTTTGCCTACCTCTTAGCAATCATCACAACTTTGTACGGTTTGGTGATTAGGCATTGGTCTAGGGGGATGTGTGTGTGTGGGGGTGCAGCCATCACCTGCCCCTCCAATGAATAGGGTATTCCATTAAAGGAATCTGGGGGTCTGGATCTCGTCCGAAGCCCGGAGAGGGGCTAGGGCCATGCCAGGACCCCCGGGAACCCCAGGGGTGAGCACCAGTCAATATACACTGACGGAAAAACCCCTGCTGGTTGTTTACTCTTCCAGGCTTCCTGCAGGGTGGGGCAGGAGCCAGATATAGTTTGATACCAATGCCTAAGCCAATACCAGTCACATTTGTGTATTTTAATAAAGTTGTGGCCAAAATTTGCCCATTAACATTTAAACTAAATTCTGTCTCCACTGTGTCTTTATTTCCAATCGAGATGGGTTTTGGGGCTCAAAGCACAACTGACTATTGTTTGCAACAAAGGGGTTTAATTGTTTGGTTACTTGTCCCTCAGAGCTGGCACATCACAAGGGGCTGCGCCTTGGAGAGAGCAGTCTCTCTTCCCCCTTGCCCAATCTCCAGCAGGTGATATGAGCTGGCTGAGGGAGGAGGCCAGAAGCAGCAGCCATGGAGAGGCACTGGGATGCTCCTTGTGCCCCCAGCCCCATCATCTTCACTCAGGACAAGCACTGGCTCACCCTCCCCCCGAGCTCAGCACTGGCGGGGGAAATAGAGATATTCCAGGATTAAATCAGAAGCCAGGATGGCTTTCACAATTCCACGACTGTTCTTGGGAAATGGGGACACTTGAAGGGTATGGCATAGCCAGTGGTCAAGGACGGTAGAGTTGTAGTTCAGCAATTTCTATAGGGACTGCACTGTTTATTTCTGTGGATTTGTTATCCACTCGTTGTTCCTTTGGAAAATTAGGTGGAATAGAAATGTTGAGAAAAAAATTAAATACACAGAGTCAGGAAAAGAAAATGGATCCTACTAATGTAGCAGTTAGTAGATAGGGATCACTAGAGATCTTGCATAGTCTGGGACTCACAATTCCCATTGCATTTATCAATCAATCAAAATTATAGCATTTCTTCTTCCAACCAGGAAGGGCAAAGGTAGCTGGGGTTCCTGTGAGAGGACTTGCCCAAGATCACTTCGGTTGCAATCCTGTATCCACTTAACTAACAGTAAGCATAATTAAACTCCATGGTACTTACTTCTGAGTAGGAATTTCTAAGACAGCATTGTTAGTGAGCTTTGTTGCAGAGTAAGTATTTGAAGCCCGATCTCCCAGCGATTTCAGTGGATCGTAATAACTGAGAATATTTATCTTGCTTTGCTTTAAAAAGAAACCACTTAGGAACTCAAAGCAGTCGATTCTGCACAGATTGGGAAAGTAGCATACGATTTTGTCTCCTCTTCTTTGACTTGCATGTTTCTTAATCATGTTACAGTTCAGCAATAGGAAATGCAATTGTGAAATGCAGGGCTGTCAGGTACGAAAATCTCAGACAGAATAATATTACATCCTACATTCAAAAGAAGACACTACATTATTGGGCAATGACAACCCACTGCAGATTATGTCTTTGTGAAGACACACTGGGAACAATTTTATTAAGTATCATTTAAAATGTCAGGATATTTTTTTTTAAGGCATCAAACCTTGTCATAGCATCCCCCCCCCCCCAAGTATGTAGATGTAACTCAAAAGCTAGGGAAAGATAAGAAATATGCATTGGCTGTATTCAAATTCACTAAGTTGTTTCAGTTTAATTTTTGAAAAGATACTGCGGGTTATTGAATGACATGGGGTTAAAGTTCTCCAACCTCACAAGGGGGAACTCTGCCAATGGAATCTCAAACTTGAAGCATGAGCTATTGCTTTCCATGCAGCAATGGGCTGGGGGAAGATTTCCATGTTTTCTCTATTCTGTGTGTTGTTCCATGTACGGTTAATAGGCACATTTATTGTTAGTTTTATTTATTTATTACATTTATATATCACCTTTTTCTTCCAAGTTGCTCAAGGTGGTGTACATAGCTCTCCTCTTGTCCATTTCATCTTCAGAACAACAACGGCTTCCTCCCCCTGTGGCAGAAGATAAGCAGAACAAACGGAAATGAGTCTTCCTACCAGTTAGAAACTTTAATAATCCCAGAGAGAGAACAAAGAACCCATCTCCTAGAAATGGCGGTGTTCCCAATTAAGGATCCACCCGCTTACATCCCTATTAATTTACATCACTTCTATGTCTTATAATCTGAGCCTGACCCCTCTGTGCTTTGTGTGCTTTCTGTTCTGCCACTCTCTCAGCTCTTCTTAACCTTGGGGAGAGTGGGTGAATGCTTTCCAGAGATAGTGAATCTGTTAACCCTCTCTCTCTTCTAGTGTTTCTTCTGCTAGCTGTTCCCCATCCAGTACTTCCCAGCTTCTGCCTTCTGAACTATGCCCCTCTGCAAACCACTGTTCCAAATCTATACTGTCGCCCTGCTCCTGGGAAGATGGCTCCCACCATTCCTCCTCAGTGCAACCCTCCTCAGCAGGGTCCCTGACACCCTGTAAGGTAAGTGAGACTAAGAGATGGTGATTGGCCCAAGGTTACCCATTGAGCTTTGTGGCTGAGTGGGGATTTGAACAATAGTCTCCCAGGTCCTAGTCCAACACACCAGAAAGTGTTTCCTTATGGCAACTGAAGACCTTCTCCTTTGTGTCATGCTCACAGAAAGAGAGACATGATGAATGGGATAGATCATATTATTATGATATTTTTTTGTGAAGCCAAAAAGTTGTAGCATTTAGCCACCAGCCAGCTTGAACATACATTTTTTGCCAAGTTACTGCATAGCATACAACACAGTATAGATTTCCCCAGCTATACATCATAGTTTAGTGCTTTTATGCTGCTGTTTAATACAAGTTAGACATCAGGATTTATTTTCCATTTGTTTGTGTTAATAATATAGCGGGTATATTATAGCCCAAAGAAAACATATGTCTCACAAGATCACAGGCTAGGCTCTCCCAGCAGGGGAATTTATTTTGTCAAAAAACTGACCAGACACAATAAAGGAAGGATGAAGATGAAAGAAAAAAAGAGCTCTTACAGTGGGGAGAAGGAAGGGAGGAGAAGATATATGTGTGTGTGTTCCACATCTAGGATGTACTTTTCCATATGAAGGTTGCAAAGCACAAAAGGTTTTTCAGAATGTTGAGAGGCAGGGAAATCTGCTTTTTTATAGCTGGAAGTGGTCCATTTTGTTTTGTGTTTTTATATTTGGGTCTGTCCACATTTGAGCATTACTTAGCTTTCTCCCCATTCAAAGTATTATTTTTACAATAATTTTTATTAATGTTTGAAAGAATATATACCAATATATATTTTTTCAAAGATAAAACACCAATCTAAATAAAAATACATGTCAAAAAAGGAAAAGAAAAAAGAAAAAAGAAAACTTCTGATTGTTCTTCTGTCAGCTATATATAGAAAATTATTCAAAACATCCACACCCAACATTTCCACTTTCTAGAAACCAATATTTTCTTAAATTCTCAAACCCAGATATCATAAGTTCATTTTCTTTTTCAGTCTATAAAGAGTTTCCAGTTTTTAGTAAATATTGACAATTGGATTCTTCTCTAGTTAAACATACCAACTTTGCTATCACCACTAAATCCAATACAGTAGTACCTCGTGTTATGGACGGGATCCATTCTGGAGGCCTGTCCGTAACGTGAAAAGCCCACAACTCAAAGCACCGCATCTGCACAGGCACGCAGCGCGGTTTGGCTCTTCTGTGCATGTGTGAGTGGTGAAACCCAGGTACTTCCGGGTTGCCGCGGGACGCAAGAAAAAACACACAACCTGAAACGGATGCAACATGAGGTATGACTGTCCATCTTTGTGCATATAAAAGTCGTTGTGATCATATATTGTCTTTTTCTAATTGTACATTCATTATTCCTAGCAGGAAAGTTCTGGCTGCAATTGAACACTAAGCTTTAAAATATTCTGCATCAATGCAGAATGAGATCAAAAGTAGTCCTCTTCTGCGTGCATTTGAATTTGTATATAAGGAGCAATTTGGGTCTTTCCCATTCATCCCATTCAGCAGCAGGGGGAAAGCAAATATTTCCACACTGACTTCCTCCACCACTCCACCCTGTGAAAAGCAAGACCCACCCCCCTCTTCTTCAACTGGAACAGTTGGATGCAGTGACTGATCATTTCCACACAGCCTCTTCTCTGTGCATTAAAGATCTATATACAGCCTAGGACCCTCGTACCTACAGGACCGCCTCTCCTGGTATGTCCTACGGAGTACCTTATGGTCTTCAAATAAAAACATCTTGGAGATCCCGGGCCACAGGGAGATTAGGCTGCCCTCGACAAGAGCCAGGGCTTTTTCAGCCGTGGCCCCAATCTTGGTCACAAGAGACTAGGGCCCTGCGGGACTTGACATCTTTCCGCAGGGCCTGCAAGATGGAGCTGTTCCACCAGGCCTTTGGCCAAGGCACAGTCTGACACCCTCTCTCCTTCTGTAATCCTCATAGAACTCTAGCCCAATGGTTGCCATTAATTTGATTCTGAATTGATTTCAGAATGTATTCAGAATTCCAAAGCACGGTCTGAATTCCAAAATCACACAGTCAATTAATTAAAATACATTCTGAGATTTCAGAATGTGTGATTTTATGTACACTGTGCTATTTTACTTGTTGTTAGCCGCTCTGAGCCCGGCTTTGACCAGGGAAGGCAGGATATAAATAAAATATTATTATTATTATTATTATTATTATTATTATTATTATTATTATTATTATTAGTTTCCATATGCTAATCATCCCTCAGTATTACCCACTGTATAATTTTAAGGTTTATCTTTACAAAGTAGATTTATGCAGCATATATGGGAATGGCATAGTACATCATTGGAATGCACAAGCTCCCAGTTTCAACCCCTGACATCACCAGGTAGGGCAAGAGAAGGCGTCTGCCTCCTCTAGAAAGCTGCTCACAGTCTGCATCGGCCCTGTTATGCTCAATTGACTAGTGGTCTGGCTTGGTAGAAGTCAGAGTCTTAGGCTCCTATGCTTCCTATACATGAAGCAGTATTTGGAAACCTGAATAGCTCAGCTGGTTAGAGCATGGTGCTGATAATGCCAAGTGTCAGGGTTTCAGGGAATCCTATCCCTCCCACGGTGGGATGCCAAGAAGCAGAAAAACAAGAAGAGTTCCTATCAAGTAGTTTATTCAATATTCACAGAGAGAGACAAAGGAATGCGGTTTCTCTTAGATAATGGTGTTGCTCCAAGTAAAGTCCCACCCCCTCAGTCGCTCCTATTCTACGTTACCGGCTGATCTCTCCTTTCTGCCTCTGAGCTTTCTGTTCTACTACTCTCAAGGCACGCCTGGTCCTGGGAGGGGCGAATCAGGAATGCTTTCAAGAGACACTGAGTCTGTTAGCTGTCTCTCCCCCGGTGCTTCTTCTTCCTGCTCCTGCTCACTCCCCAATATTTCCCAGCTTCCCCCCTCTGCAGCCTCTGAACTATGCCCTTCTGCAAACCACTGTTCTAAATCTATACTGTCTCCCTCTTCTTGGGGAAGTGTAGAAGGAGGATGGGGCGGGCTCCACCATTCCTCCTCTTCAGACCAGTCCCGGACACCAAGGTTGCAAGGTATGATCCCATTCGGAACAGCTGCATGTTGCAGGGGGTTGAACTAGATGATCCTCAAGGTCCCTTCCAACTCTACAATTTTATAATTCTATGAGTTTTAGATCTAGGGGAGATACTAATGTTCGGTTTGGAGGGTGGTGGTGGGGAGTTGTTATAAATCATTTGAAGCATGTGGACCACATAATGTTTTCACATCATCGGTATAAGCACTGTTCATTGTTGAATCTCAAAGCTAAACGAGCTTCCTCTATCCATTACCCTTGATTAATGATGACATATTGGGCAGACATTGCTACCACAGGATTACGGAGGAAGGGCATTCTGAAAACCAAGCACATGTGGAAGTGAGAGTGATAAGGCCTTTCAAATTATTCATGCTTAATGAACAGGCTAGTAAAGGCCTTGAGGTGAGCTTGTATTTTTTTTAAAAAAGAAAAGCATTACATTCAGAGTCCAAAACAAATTAAATAGAAAATCTAAGCTGCAGAAATTGCCCTCCCATGCAGTAATACTGATAAAACACTGAAATCCTCTACTCATTTAATGGTCGGTCTTCCAGATAGCCAGCATGAGTCATACTCAGAGTAGACATATTGAAATCATTGGACACAAGTAACTTCAGTCCGTTTATTTCGATGGGTCTACTCAGGATGCATTCAGACACAAGAATTATTGTGTTAGTTTTCCTGACTCCAAATTTTGTCACATGAAATTACAACACATTTTTACAAATTGGGTTGCTGTTTTATTGTTTGCTGTGCTGGGCTCCTGTGTAAGGAATGTGGGGTGACAAAAAATAAATACCACTCTCCCCACTCCCCATAAATGCCATCTGTCTGGTTCAGGCTGCTAGGAGAAAACAGAAACAAATGAGTTGTGCATAAAATATATTAGCTAGGAATGGAAATATAACCATTTAGAACTCATGAACATTCATTTCACAACATCTGAAACCAATGGTTCTGATTCATTTCAGTTTTGATTGATCACAAAACAAATGCCCTTTCCTATCAAAAATTTGGACAAAAGAGATAGCCGTAGTAGCACCTGACCCTTCTATTTAATTTCTAAAGGTCTACTCTGTGTGAACACTGCAGTATGTTAGTGACGCACTCCTAGGTCTCTTCTGTCCTTGCAATAAAGAGTTAAAGAAACACATTATGAGAATCATTGGAGATGAGGGTGCTAACTTCACAAATATCCAGGGCCTTTTCCCCCCAGCCGGAACTCACCAGGATTCAGTTCTGGCAGGTGAGCGCCATTGCTATTATAAGAGAACAAGGGAGGTGTTCATGGTGACTTCCAGCACATCTTTGTCTGGAAATATAGTGCTGCACATACCCATTGTTTTTCCTGTCACCCCTCTAACTTGGGGTGGGCAACAGTCTGAAGTAAGAAACCTCCTGCAGTTGTGGTGGCTCAGCACTAAGTTTAGAACCTTGGAAAGCCAAGGTTCCACAATACATGGGGAATCTCCACATGGCAGTGGCAGATGAGTGTTCTTGTCCCTGCTGCCTTCCTCTTGTGTTCCTTTTCCTATTTATCTTATTGCCCAAAGAGGGCTCCAGTCATTACATAGTGCCTATTTGGATAGGAACAGAGACGCCAGCTTATGAGGGCAATCGGAGGGGCCAACATCATGCATGATAAAACATCCTGCATGTCATGTGCATGACATCAGGATGTCTGGAGGAGCCAGAAGGCAGAGCCAAACACGGTGGTCATGTGGCTTCAATAGACGGTGGCTTCCTCCTGGTACCACCACCACAGCAGGAGGAGAAGGAGATGGCCACCGGAACAGCACCGCACTCCATCTCCCCTTCCTCCTCAACATTGGGGGGCCCCCAGTTCTCTCACAAAAGATATTGAGGAGCCCCAAAACAGCTCAGCCCCCAGAAGCTGGCACCTCTGGATAGGAAGGAACGTGCTGCCAATCACCTGCCAGTGTGGTGTAGTGGTTAAGAGCGGTAGTCTCGTAATCTGGTGAACCAAGTTTGCTTCCCCGCTCCTCCATATGCAGCTGCTGGGTGACCTTGGGCCAGTCATACTTCTCTGAAGTCTCTCAGCCTCACTCACCTCACAGAGTGTTGTGGGGAAGGAAGGGAAAAGAGATTGTTAGTCGCTTTGAGACTCCTTCGGGTAGTGATAAAGCGGGATATCAAATCCAAACTCCTCCTCCTACTCCTCTTCTTCTTCTTCTGCCAGGGCATTATCCAATTGGCCCCCTTGGATCTTGTGCAGCCCCATCCCAAACCTGAATTCGAAAGTAAAATGGCCCTGGAAACTGGAGAAATAACCACATATTTCTATCATCCATATATTGCTTATTGGACACTTAGGGAGGAAATGTAACATTCTTGAAATGGAAGTGGTTCCTTGAGGTAATCTGCGAAGTCCTTAAATCATACACACATGTGAATCTGTTTGGAGTGTTGCTTATTTCTTTCTCTTGATAAAGTTGCCAGTTACTCAGTAAAGTGAGTCATATGCTTTCTGACAATGGTTGGAAAAAATGTTGACCATTTATATGTCAGCCAGCAGAGTGACATCTTGTAGAGCACAGCCCAAAAAGAAAGCCTATATAAAGCCACAGTATTCATGGCCCTTTGTGACCTCTTCTGGCAGGTCAGAATTCCTAGAAATATGATCTAGCATCCGCAAAGGCAGTGGACATGACTTGTGCACAATTACGGGAACCCAGAAGTTTTCTTATTGTTTTGTATAAATTGTGTACTGACATGGAAAGTGATATCAAAATCTTCCCCTGCTTCAGTTCCCCACTAAGTACGCTGAGATGAGTGATTGCAATTCAGAAAGGAGGAGAAGGAAATGACCTTTTATTTCCACTGCAAAATAAATCACAAGTGTGTGATTGCAGCGTTTTTAGCACATTACGGTCCTATATCGAGCGATGGCTTCTTTCTTGCTTGATTTTTTTTCCCTCCCAGTGTCACAACTGTTGTTCTCCTGTGTGTTACAGGGCAACAGTGATGTAGTTGAAAGGGAAAGAGTGGGAAATAGATTGACACTAGTATGCCCTTTGCAGGTTCTTAATGCAAGATCTCCACACACCCCCCATGCAAGCAGAACTAAATCAAATGGTTGCCTTATGACTGCTACTGGAAGCTACAGGCTATAACAAGCACATTGTGTATGTTCTGTGACAATGAATGATGCATACAAAGCACCCAGATGGATAGATAGATTTTGATTGTAGGGCTCCATGACAAAGCAAAGTGCAGTGCCAGAACTGACAGCAGGTTACATTTTAAGACGTTTCTCAAATTGATACAATCTCAGCAAATCCAGGCATTACCTGGTTGAGGAACAATGGCTAAGACCTTGCTTCTGATAGAGTTAGGTGGCTGCAATGGCTTGAGCTTGCATCTGATTTTGTTGCTGTTCTTATTGCAGTGAAATTTCATCAGAGACATACACACAAAAATTAGTGATGCCTTTGCAGATAATTACAAACACATATATAGAAATGTTTTATTGCTCAAAGAACATGTCAGTGTTACTCTGCAAAAGATTAAATGCAGGATTGAAGTGCGTGCTTTGCTACTCTGATATTTAATAAACAATTGCCAATTTTCAATAAAACAACTCTATTTTTTGTCTTGTTATCCTAACTCTAACTTGTATCATGCTAAATACCTTAAAGTAGTCTTAATTGCAGATTAATGTTTATGTTCCCATTCTTCAATTGCTCCCCAAATAATTATATTCTTGCTGGTGCCACCTTATAATACTACACTTGTTATTTACAGGTTGGGTATATGTTGATGCAATATTAAAAGTTCAAGAAAAGAGCATTCCACTTATTCTATAAATTCCAGTCATTCTATAAAACAATTTTATTAGCAAATGAACAGTTCTACCAGAAACGGGAACAAGGCCCTGTTTGTTTCAACATTTTCTGCATGTTGGATTATAAATACCCATAATTTTACAGCAGCGGAAGGGAACCTGAGACCCTCCAGATGTTGGTGGACTCCAACTCCCATCACCCCCTGCCAGAATTATGCTCATCGTTAGGCTAGGCACTTCTGCTGTTGCTGCCTAACAGTAAGCAGAATTAGGATGCAAGGCCCCACAGAGGCCTGGTTGCAAGACGATACACTATGGCATCCCCATGGAATAATTCATGATTCAGCCTAATGCCAGCAGGGCCATCCTACCCACAGGTGCTAGGGGTGTTGGGCACCCGGGCACCAGGCTCTCAGAGGCACCAGGCCAAGAGTCTGGGGCCCGAGAGTTGAGTCCGGGGAATAGCCCGCACGTCGGCTGGAACGCCGCGGTGGACTCTTCTGCTGTGGGTGGCTCTGTGCCTCGAGTTCGGGGGTGACCAAGCCAGTGAGATGCTGAGGTGGCCAGCTGGCTCCGCCCTCCTTTGTGCCTGGGACTGGGCAACCGGGGGGGGGGGGCTGGGTGGATCTTTCCACCCCAGCGCCGCATATGCTTAAGACAGCCCTGAATGCCAGTTCACAATTCTAAAGGTCAGTGGGGACGATGGCTGAAAAAAATAGTTGTGTGAATCTACCCTGTTTACATATTAAATCTTTCTTTGAGTGCCTGTAAATGTACACAGAAATATGAAAGCACTTAACTCCTGGCTTTATTTAAATGTCATTTTCTTTGACTTTTGTCTTTGCCTCAGAAGGCTAACTCTTGTTTTTCCACCTGAAGAGCTCTTCAAGTTTGGCTCTCTAACAATGAGTGCATTCACCAAGGCGCACAGTCTTGAGTTTTGTTGTTGTGAAACTTGGCCCAAAATCACAGTGCCATGCATCACACAGAAATCTTTCAGCCGCAACTGCACGCAAACAATTAACTTTTATTTACATTTGCAATGGGGCTTCACTGGCAGGACTCCTTAATTTGACCCTGGTGAAAGACTCTCATTTTTGTAGCTGCACAAACAGTGAATTTAAGCACTAGGTGTTTTTGACAGGTCCCTCCCACCCCCACACACTAAATGCTGGTCCTGCACATTTGGGAGAAGGGAGAGAGGGAGGAAAATGCTCTAGAAATTGCATGAGGCTGAGCCCAAATTAAAATTAAATGATGCTGAAATGTGAAAGCTAAATCATTTACAGCAGGCTGAGAGATGAAATGCAAATTTTAGCTGGCATTATAAAGGTCTCTGCGGAGAGATTTTTGACGCTCTGTCATTTTGTTAAGAGTGCAGATTATATCCATCAATTGGAAATCAATATGTATAGTTGGATGTTATTTTTAAATAGCTGGGTAAATGATTGTTGCAAATAAACAGGACATTTTGAGGTAATTGTTTTAGCCACAAACATTATAATTTTCACAGTGTAGGCTCAGGTTTGATTTTGTGCATGTTAACACACTTAGAAGTGCAAAATATCTCTCTATCTATAGTATTTATTCAACATTCCTAGTCATCCCTACATGACCACTTCTACAGTATGCTACAAGGCAGTGGGGAGAGTAGCCGTTGGCCAAAATCAACTTATACCTGCTCTTTGAACTGAGAACTGCACAAGAAGTCTGTCGAGCTTTTGCAAGGAAAGTTTCCCAATGGACTGTCCTCTGTATGTTTTATTCTTGGCTTTAGCTTCACACATATAGATCTCTCTTTTTTTGTTTTAAGAAAATGAATATACAGTTAAGAGAAAACAGCTGCCATTTGGAGAAAATAGGTAGATCAGTTTCTTAAACCCCAGCAGAGTGTATACATCTACATTTGCTACTGGCTGTCCTTTGTGAGCTGCCTTCTAGTAAATATGTTCCCTACAGAGATGATTTGGCAAGCCTGTCTGTGCTGAGGAAACACATTATTTTCCTTCTCGCATCACATGGGTATTGTCAAGCATTCATTTCCAATAACAAGTTCAACACGGTATCTGCAGTTATCATTGTAGCAGTCTTATTATTTTCTTTATTCCACGGGAAGGAGGGGAGGAAAAGCACTAGCCTACTCTAATATCTGTCATTGTGTGGCAAGAAATATCTGGAATGGGCCAATTTAGTGGGACTTTTTGTAAATCTGCACTGCCAATCCATGTAATGAAGTAAACATTTTGGGCACCATCCACAGCCATGTTCTCCTGAGCCCCTTTCATGGAAACTGCAGAAGGGCCCCATTGTACTATTCCCATTTGCTTATGTGAACTTCATGCATGACAATTTCTTGTTAGATTGTGTCCCTATTTAGTTTGGGAGTTCACTGTGCTCCTTCTTCATAGTATGGATGTAATTAACTGGGATAGTCACAGGAGCAACAAGAACAACCCAGAGGACAGGAAGAAGAAGGGCCAGTGGACTGGGGTTTTCTATAATAATGGCCAGCCTACAGCAAAGCAAAATTTTTGAAAATATGTATGTGAACAAGAGCATTCTTGACTTGAAGTTACAGTATAAGATACAGTGGGACCTCGGGGTAATAACTTAATTCATTCTGGAGGTCCGTTCTTACCCTGAAACTGTTCTTAACCTGAGGTACCACTTTAGCCAATGGGGCCTCCTGCTGCCACTGCGCAATTTCTGTTCTCATCCTGAAGCAAAGTTCTTAACCCGAGGTACTATTTCTGGGTTAGCAGAGTCTGTAACCTGAAGCGTCTGTAACCCGAGGTACCACTGTATAGTTAAACAGCAAGTAAAAAGAGAATTGACATTTTTGGAACACTTGATTGTGGCACGTAATGTTAATGCCAAAGGACAGATTGCCCAAATATATAGAATATTAATAGCATTGGATACAAGTGACCTAATATGATTGCAAAAATGTTGGGGAATGATTTGGGTTATAATATGGGAAAGAATGTAGAACAAGATGTCTATGAAATCAATCTCAGCAGAGATTCAAGAATATACTCTTATGATAAAAATTAGGTGATTCTATACACTAGTGATTTGATCACAAATTAAGCCCACTCTATCCCCAAAATACTAGTGCAGTAAAAAAACAACCCATAAAGGTTTGTCTTTCTACTTCTGGTGGGACAGTCCTCTCAGTGGCAGGTTTTTGGGTGCTCCTAGAAATTAATTTAATAGCAAAATAAGACTTGGCACCAATCACTTCATTAGTATGACTGAGGATATGGGATGGGCCAAAAGAAGATGATTTGGATAAAGAATTGATTCTATATTTATTGTTAGCAGTCAAGACGGTTAGTACAAGGAAATGGAAATATTTAGGGGGCTTAAATAAAGATTTGAGTCAAAATAACTCAGGAATTAAGGCTGATGGGAGTTGTAATAAATCTATATCCAGAGGGCACCAGATTGGGGAAAACTCCTGTTTGCAAACTACAATGAAGAAGTGTGCAAAATTATTTTTTTTGTCAATGTCAAAAAAGGCATATTAATATGCTATCAAATCAGTGTGACCTTTTTCCATTTGATAAAGTGAATTCAGGCCTTAAAAACCAGAGCTTTCTATTGTGTGCTTATGAGTGTGCCTGCTGAGATTATACAGCAAGTGCAGAACTTTGCTTAACGAATAAAGGGCCCGCAATCAATTACAAAGCAGACCTTCCTATCTAGGCTAGACACATGGAGACCACAATGCTATCTCATCAGGGAACCCACTGCGTCCAGGTGCCTTTTGGAAGAACGATGTAGGAACATGCTTCCTTGCATTTGGGGAATGATTCGAGGGGGTTATTTCTGAATGAGTAATTAAAGGGAATCAATCTTCTTTGCATTTGCCACTGCCATGAAAAGCACCATAGCTGTGCAATAATCGCATGCAATTATTCAACTACCCCTTTGGCAAGGACAACATAATTAGTCCTGGTGGTGTCGAGAGATTCCCTTTATACCCAACAAATTGGCAGTTTTAATCAAGTGTTGCTGAAAATGTCTCATAACACAAGGAAAACAATAAGTGAAGGTACCAGGCCCCCAAGCTGTGTGACTCCTATCTACAATGGTACAATTTTACAATACTAACAACATGATGAATACTACCAATCCCTGCATAAGCTGATTATAATTGCATATCAGTCTTGAGTCACAATGGTGCCTATTTGTTTGGAATCCAGGATGTCACCCTATTTATGCCTTGGCAGATGAGCCACTTTGAGATGTTAGCCATCGCTCAAACTCTGCTTACAGAACATCCCTCCAAGCCACCTACTATCACAGCTATGAAGAACATGCCTGGAACTCTCTGAGTGACTTGCTGAGCCATCAGGAAATGTCAAATAGCCCAGAGCCTGAGCTGCTGAAAGCATATGGGAGAGTTAAAAGAGAGTTCACTGCAAAAAAAAAAAAAAAAAAAAAAAAAAAAAAAAAATCTGCTGGGCTGGGCTAGGCAAAGAAGAAAACAATCTGTATATAGAGCAAGGGTAGCCAATGGGTATTCCAACCAGCCCCAGCCAGCATGGCCAATGGTCAGGGATGATGGGATTTGTAGTCCAGCAGCTTCTGGAGATTACCGCACTGGATATACCTGATACACAGAGCAGGTCAGAAATTTAGTAAGTTCCTCAGACCTGAACACATGAGCAGTGCCTTGATGCAAAAGGCTGGGTGATCCACAGACTGTTCAAGTGAAGGACCATCAATTCTGGGGTGCTTTGCTGATGAACCCACACAACCCAGACCATAACATAACACAAAGAAGTAAAGGTAAAGGTAAAGGGACCCCTGACCATTAGGTGCAGTCGTGACCATCTCTGGGGTTGTGGTGCTCATCTCGCTTTATTGGCCGAGGGAGCCAGTGTACAGCTTCTGGGTCATGTGGCCAGCATGACCAAGCCACTTCTGGCGAACCAGAACAGCACACGGAACACCGTTTACCTTCCCGCCGGAGTGGTACCTATTTATCTACTTGCACTTTGACGTGCTTTCGAACTGCTAGGTTGGCAGGAGCCTGGACCGAGCAACAGGAGCTCACCCTGTTGCGGGGATTTGAACCGCCGACCTTCTGATCAGCAAGTCCTAGGCTCTGTGGTTTAACCCACAGCACCACTCGCATCCCATATAAGACATAAGTGACTGCAAAAAGCAGGGTTTTGCTTCCATGAAGCTTAAAATCTAATTTCAATATAAATGCAGGAAGGAGGAGAGCAAACAGACAAGGGCAACTTCATAAACATGCACTGACTGTATCTTCATTTTTATGCATGTTTATGTAGTTGCCCTTTTCTGCTTCTTCTTCCCCTTCTCCCCCCCACCCCTATTCTGGGGGGGGGCACTGGATTTGAGCATCAAGAGCTATTCCACCTTGATTTAAGTAATACCCATTATGACTTTATTTCTGAGGCCATTCTGTTGTTATTTGAAGCAGTGAAATCGACAACAGTGTACCTCATAGCTTGTAAAATGGGAATGCTGCACTCACCATCTTGACAGACAGCAACAGCATGATTGCAAATCGTAAGACGTAATATGGCCATCAGGGTGGACCAGTTTGGGGGTGTGGAGACAAGAGGCTACAATATCAATTGGTAGAACAAGACACTCTTAATCTCAAGGTTGTGGGTTCAAGCCCCCTGGGCAAAAGATTCCTGCATTGAAGGGACTTGGGCTGGGTGAACCTTGTGGTCTTTCCCAAGTCTAAAATTCTATGATCCTATTCTCATCCATTTACATTGCCTGAATGATAGCACAAGGGTAGAATCACTTAATGCCCTATTCCTGTATGTCAGTGAGAGAAGCTTGTATGTAGTTGATTCCGAGGCTGATCAATGAGTTTATTTGGGGAATGGACGCATAGGTAGCCAGTCAGTTGCCCCAATGACTAAATAAAAGCCCCTATGATACTTTCATTGCTGACTAGAAGAAGAAGAAATGTTTCACGGGTTATTCCATTTCTGATGTGCTGTTTATAAACAAAGCATTTTTTCCCAAACAAATAGGAATTTAGATTTTTTTCGGCATAAAAATGAGAAACATTGTAGATGCTAGCTTTCTGTATACAGAGTACATATGTACATGTAACTACAAAACAATGTATCGAAACACAAGAAGAAATGTACCTGGAGCCTAGAAATATATGATAACATTTGTATCTCTTAATGGCTTCGGAATCCCTAAATCAACAAAGCATTTGATTTAAGGATGTATGCATTTGAAAAGTGTAGCCATTCTTGGGAAAGAAAAACAAGGAACTGTGTTGTTGTTTTTTTAAATAAATATCTAGCACCTCTTAAAGAAATTACCTTAGAGCTTAAAATGCAAAAATCATTCCTTGGGCTGCATTCCCATTTTTCGTATTTTATGGCTGCGAGCAGAACTGTTTGGGGTTTGCACATTGACAGAAACATCCATTACTTGCAGCAAAGCGATGATTTGTTACATTCTCTCTCTCTCTCTCTCTCTCTCTCTCTCTCTCTCTCTCTCTCTCTCTCTCTGCAAGCAATTTGAGAAACAAAGCTAGGCTGGGAAAGGAGGAGATTGGCGCATTCCAGTATATATGCACAAGAGGTTTTGTGTATAATCTGAATAACTTTCTTCCCTGCAGAGGTCTGTTATCTTAATGACTTTGCTTAAGAAGTTGTCTTGTCAAACACATTTAAAAGCTTTTGCCTCATATGAATAATGTACAAATGGAAGCAATTTGGCAACAGCCTAACTAGAGATAAAGGAGCTTCAAGGTATCGCAGAGACTTGGAAATGCTGAAAAATATAAAGTTATGAAATACCAAGGACCTTTAAAAAAAACTCTTGCGTTAAATTTGTCTGAGTACATACATCATGGAGTGAAAAGTAAGTACAGGCTCATTCATGAATATACTTCTCTTCCCTACAATCTATGCTATGCAATAATTGGGAAGCTATAGTCTTAACAATATACTGTTGTTTTTTCTGCAGGAGACGGGGAAACTGGTACTTAAATTAAACTTGTAGCACACTGTGTTCACTTCTGGAGCCATTAGCCATGCCTGGACAGGAGACTAATGTACTTCAATTTGGCATAGTGTTATCACAACACAGAGATGGAGAAGATGTGAAGGAAGAAATGGAGATAATCCCAGGATACTAAGAATGCCAGATCAATTCCATGCATGTTTATTCAGAAGTAATGCATAATGGGTTGAATTCGGTTTGTGCCTCTGCACTCACAAAATGGCTTTTGAACCAGTGGATGCTCCACAAATGGAAGAGGAAAGGGTTGTTGTTTTTTGGCCATTTCCCCCAGCCTCCTATGCCCCACCCCCACCCCCAAATCTTTTCCAGTCTGTTGCAGGATCAGAAAGTTGCTCATGTACCTGGAAGTAAGCCCAGCTGGGCTGAATGCAGTTGGATTTAATTCTAAGCGAACATGACTTTGGCTGGGTTGTGTCCACAACGGATAGCCAGGCCTCCATCCACAGACCTAAGAGCAGAGCTAGATAGGTCTTCAAAGATGTTTATAGATCTAAATAATAGATAAAGACAAGTCAAGCCAGCTAATAAGGAATTTTGGACCGGGGTGTGTGTGGAAATTTGGGAAGTTCAATGTTTTTTTTAGGGGGGATTGAAATAAATTGATGTATTGGCCTTGTTCTCAGATTGTTCTCAGATTGTGACCTTGGGCAAAACGCTTGTCTAAGACCAGATGTCCCTTGAGGTTCTCTCCAGCCCTACCATTCTATGATTCCATTTTTCAGCACCACTAATTTGTCTTCTGTGGAATGGATATTGCAGCACCAAGGGTAGGGGCTCAACTCCCACTTCTGCTTTGTACTCAGTTTGGGGACCACGTGCCCCAGGATTCTGCTTTCAACAGTGATTCACCCAATGCTTCTGGAAGGTCAGAAGCAATGCTCTAAGGTCCCTTGTCCATAGCACCTGTCATTCAGAGCTATACCGCTTATGAATGTGGAGGGTCCATTGAGCTATTATAGCTGATAGGATGGCTTTATATCCAGGGGTACCAACTTAAATAAAATATTGGGGGGGCAGGTAAGCCCCATATAGGTAATCACATGACATCACACACACACACACACACACACCATTTTAATGGCAATGCCCATCAACTTTGGGAGGCCCTGGCCCCCTAAAATATTTTATTGGGGGGGCGCAGGGCCCTCCTCCCTTAAGAGTTGGCACCTATGGTAGGTCCAGAAGGTGGCAACACGCAAACAGGCCTTTTCTGCAGTGGCTCCCCCTCTGTGGAATGCTCTCCCCAGGGAGGTTTGCCTGACGCCTTCATTACATACTTTTAAGTACCAGGCAAAAAGTTCCTCTTTAACCAGGCCTTTGGTTGATTGACATCCAATGTGAGGTTTTTTTTGGGGGGGGGGTGTTATTGGGTTGTTTTCTTTAACTGTGATTATGTATTTTGTGTTTTTATATTGTAATTTTATCCTGTAAAATGCCCTGAGACCTGTGGGTATAGGGTGCTATACAAATTTAATATTCCAACAACAACAACAACAACAAAGCTGAGTTGAAGAAGAGGGGGTGGAGCATGGGTAGGCAAGCTAAGGCCCGGGGGTCGGATCTGGCCCAATCGCCTTCTAAATCCGGCCCACGGATGGTCCAGGAATCAGCATGTTTTTACATGAGTAGAGTGTGTCCTTGTATTTAAAATGCATCTCTGGGTTATTTGTGGGGTATAGGAATTCATTCTTTTTTTCATTTTTTTTCAAAATATAGTCTGGCCCCCCACAAGATCTGAGGGACTGTGGACCGGCTCCCTGCTGAAAAAGTTTGCTGATCCTTGGAGTGGAGTTTGTGCGGCTGGAGCTGATGGAAAGTGTGATAGGAGTGACTTGGAATTCTGAGTGGGGCTTATAGCCTCCCATCTTTTGGAAAGTACACATTGCCCTTGACTAAAAAACACAAGGACAGTCCAAAAAAAATCTAGTCATTTCAGCAGCATTTTTCCCCCTTTTCCACAAATACTTGGGGACATGCAATACTTAAACAACGCAATTTTTGCATACGCACAAACTACCATGTAGTCTGTATATGAGACAGGCAGAACTAGATTATCTGCATATGAATGAAAGAACAGAATCTGGAAGAATGACCCTGGCCACCTTAGATATATACAGACAATTACTTGCTGAGAACATGGGAAGAGTAAATGGAAAGTAAAATCTGTTAGACAACCCATAAATCAAGCTTGTTATCTTTAGCTCTTTGTTACAGTAAGAACCAAGCCATTTTAAATCCCAAATTTTAGCAACTAGCCAAGTATATAGATGTCATTCCCCAAATGAGGAGCAGATCAGCACACTTAAATTTTTCTGTGCACATTCTTTTCTTTTAACACACACACACACCATTAAAGCTGTATGAAAAATATATAGACAACTGCACAAATGGAATAGCAAAATCTTTAAAATAGTGCCAATGAATTGCTCATCAATGTCCATAGGATTTTAAATACATTTTAAAGAGCCGTTTGTGAAGCCATTAGATACAAAGGAAGTAATGGAGATCAATGGGTCTAGAACAAGGCTAGACAACGTGGTGCCCTCCAGATCCTGTTGGACTGCCACTCCCATCATTCCCAACCAGCATGGTTCATGGTCAGGGATGATGGGAGTTGGAGTCCAACAACATTGGGCAGGCACATGGAGGAAGAGACAAAGAATAACGAGGGAATGTTTTATAATTGTGAAGGCAGTAGCTGGAGAATCTTCTTTAAACTTTCTGCATTGAAAAAGAAAGCAAACGAACTGGAGAGCACTGGCTGGAAGACCGGAAAAACAATGTCCAGCAAAGGGTGGAATAACTGAATAATCTAGTTTAACTATTTTGAAGAAATATTGCATACACAACTGACAGATGGATAGCTGGAGGTCCAGTTATCTTTTTAAAAAATAAAATAAAATATTTGTTTGTTTTTTCAGATTAAAATTTTACAGTCATATATCAAACATAGATAATAAAAACAAGATTCCAAGGAATCTCCTGGACTTTCCATCCTCTCATTTGTGGGTCCTATTATTAATCATTTCCTCCTGTATCTCCAAATCTTTTACATCTCCATTGTACCTAGAATTCACCATTAAACTACAAGTGATACTCCAATCCTACTAACAATTTTAACTGTTTATAATGGTGTTTAAGATAAGTTATAAATTTCCCCCATTCCTTATTAAAACTTTGGTCTTCCTGATTTCTGACTTTTCCAGTCATTTTTGGCATTTTGGCATAGTCCATCAACTTCATCTGCCATTCTTCTCTGGTAGGAAAGAAGATAACGTCCCTACCGGAGGTCCGATTATATATTTCTTTCTCTCTTTTTCTCTCTTTACTTTTATTTTCCTTGGTAGTTTATTATTATTCCTATATTATTACTCTCTCATTGTACTTTGGTAAGAATTGTATACAGATGAAGGGGAAGGACAGTTTGGACCCCATGTGAGAGGCGAGGAAGGGGAGCTATCACAGAATGAGAGGCTGTGAGAAGGATGAGCCCAGGTGAGAGCTGGAATGATGATGATGATGATGATGATAATTTATTATTTATACCCCGTCTATCTGGCTGGGTTTCCCTAGCCATTCTGGGCGACTTCCAGCAAAATATTAAAATACAATAATTCATCAAATATTAAAAGCTTCCCTAAACAGGGCTCCCTTCAGATGTCTTCTAAAAGTCAGATGGTTGTTTCTTTCTTTGACATCTTGTGGGAGCGTATTCCACCAAGAAGGCCCTCTGCCTGGTTCCCTATAACTTCGCTTCTCCTTGTAACTTCACTTCTGGCAGCACACACGTTCCTCTGTAGGGGATGAAAGTTAAGATATAGTGATAAGCGACGATCTTGTCGTTTCTTTTTCTGTTTCTTCTTTCTTTAGCTTCTTTCTTTTCTGTATTTCCTGTAGATTAGTTTGCTTCTTTTATTGCTTTGTGCAAACTTCAATAAAAATTAATCCCCCCCAAACCCAGAACATTTGGAGGGTATGTGTTGACTATCCTGATTGAAAGGAAAGAGAATCAAAACAGGCAGCACCAGCTAAAAATATTATTCTCTGCTCCTATCTAACTGAGGTATCACAAAAGGTGATGGACGGCAAACTTTGCAGCCTCTTTCCATTCGTCGAGGAAAGTACAAGCATGTATTAATATCATAAACAAACAAGTGGGGCCCTGTAACAAAATATTGTGGTGTATCCTTGGTGTATGTTACCTGAGAATGTGGTTAAGGGAGTTGTGGGGCAGGGGGAGTTAGTAGAGAGAGGCGGTTGGGACAAGCCCTCTATTCTGCAGTAGACCAAAAGATCAACCTAGATTCTCTGCTATTTAACACTCCTACTGAGGAAGCCAGAGGCTGGGTTTTGTCCCAGTTACACCTTCTCAGTTTACATCCATCCCCCCCTTTTATAGTAACTCAGCTGGTTGTCACTGGTTCTTTTGCTATGGACATTTAGAACCACTAAGGAAGATGGAACAGTCTTGAAATAAATTTATGATGGACTACCTAGACGACTTACACCTGTCTCCATGCTATCCATCTCCATTAAGCTGGCTTTTACTAGTGTGTAAAGTAGCTTCTCCTCAGTTTGCCTTGAGGGCTTCTACTTGCTTACCTCAACTTCCATACATGTTTCATACCCACCTGAATGATGTTACTTTATGTAAGCTGCTGAAACTAACTTACATAAGCTTAGCTAAAATTGGTGGTTTTTATTTTCCTTCTGTGCTGCTTCTGTTTCACCCATTCACATCTCTTAAATTCTTTTTCCAAACTATGGAATCGGAAATTTAAAATACTATAACTCAGGCATTTTCCATCTGATTTCTCTGAAATTTGTAATGCTTCTCTCCCTCGCTAGAGAAATCTGTCAAGATAAATTTCATACTGACAGGGGAACGTGTCTTGATTTTATGAGGAATAGAAATGTAGCAAATCTCCAGAAATTCAACACAACAAGTGTAGTAAATATCCAGACAGACGCACAGTCTAACACTCAACACATACAGTTCTCCAGATAACCTACAGTTGCCACTAACACTAGTCCTACTCAGAGTCAGCTCATTGCAATTAATGGACCTAAGTTACTACCATATTTTTTGCTCTATAAGACTCACTTTTTCCCTCCTAAAAAGTAAGGGGAAATGTGTGTGCGTCTTATGGAGTGAATGCAGGCGGCACAGCTATCCCAGAAGCCAGAACAGCAAGAAGGATTGCTGCTTTCACTGCGCTGCGATCCCTCTTGCTCTTCTGGCTTCTGAGATTCAGAATATTTTTCTTCTTGTTTTCCTTCTCCAAAAACTAGGTGCGTCTTATGGTCTGGTGCGTCTTATAGAGTGAAAAATACGGTACATATGCCACCAATCAATTTCTCTGACCCGTATCTGTAAAAAGCACAGTGCTCCCCAGGCATAGAAATATATAGCAAATACCTAGGCAGAAATTCAACAGATGCAGCTGTTCACTTGTTATATCTATATATTACTGTAAAAAAAAAGATGGTATGATTTAGTGTATTTATTTTTGTAAACAAAAAACAAACAAACAAATGAAGTACTATGAACTTTCTAGAATCAAAAAAACCCCTTCAGGTTAGTGAAGAATTTAGAATCTTAGAAATTCACCCCCAAAATAATTAAACTTGCTAGTTAAGGCTTTTGCCTTTACTTTCCTGCAATGACAGCAATAAACATACTGAACAGTCCTATTGTACTCACAAGCTAGACTCATTGAATCCACATTTTCCTCCTCTTCAGTTTTGCTTCCCTGTAGATGAAGAGGATTCTTGCTGAAAGGTTAAGGAGGGCATGGGGTGAATTTTTAAGATCCTCGATTCCTCCTGTCTTAAACCAGAATAGCACAGAAAAAGATGTATTGGATGAGACTTGTCACCTCAGGTTGTCATTTATAGAAAAACCAAGACAAAACAAATTGACCTGGTATATATCTGTGTAAAAGGGAACTGCAATCATTTGTCACTATGCAAAAGATACAAATTTGTTTTTCAAAATAAAACAATAAGTTACTATTTGCGCTCCCTGCCTTGTGGAATTCTAGTTTGTTAATATAAAATATGAAATGGCAAAAACAGCAGCCATACAACAATACAGAATGGAAAAATAGAGAATATCGCTACAGTACTGTTTAGAAAGCCTCTGCTTCTCTGCAGTAGAAGTACTACTTAATCTTCAAAACCTTTAAGTAGTTTACATAAAACATCCACTAAAACTCTTGATAGACTCAGATGCTAAACACAGCCTATTCCCCTCCCCCCAAAAAATAAAACAAGCAGGAAGTTATAAATGAAACTGCCTATCAATATGCATGTTAAATTCACAAAGCTGGGTTGGTCTGTTTAAATAAACATTAAAAAGTTTTTAGTAGGCTCTGAAAACAGAACACCAAAGAGAGCTACCCGATACCAATGCACAGAAATTTCCACAGTACAGTGGTACCTCTGGTTATGAACTTAATTCTTTCCGGAAGTCCGTTCTTAACCTGAAACCATTCTTATCCTGAGGTACCACTTTAGCTAATGGGGTCTCCTGCTGCTGCCGCAGCGCCGCCATCACACAATTTATGTTCCCATCCTGAGGTAAAGTTCTTAACCCTTCTTAACTACTTCTGGGTTAGCTGAGTCTGTAACCAAAGGTACCACTGTATAGCTGACGTTGTAGGATTGGTTCTTGCGAGTGCAGAATGAATATTATGTGGCACTTGTAAAACTATAGATGGTGGTGTTCCACATGGGGGGGGGGGGCTCCAGCCCACAGGGGGTTCAGTTTGACTTGCAAAGCCATTCTTCCCTCGGATAACGTAAACTTCGGGTTGCGAAAGCAGCACCCCTGGAAGTGTTTCGCCGCATGTGCAGAAGCAGTCCTTCTGGTTGCGGAAACCTCGGGATCCGACCCGAGCTCCGGAACGGATCCTGTCCTCAACCGGAGGTACCACTGTACTTTTCCATCATCTGACATCACTGGTGAGAACAGGGTTTAATTTTGCATTGGCTGCATGCTGAATTGTAATCAATAGATTTAATCCCCGTTCATCAGCTGTTTGAACCAGCACATGATTCAATTTTAAGCAAGTGGTTTGGTGGTTGATGAGCATAGCGGTGGCAGCAGCAGGGTCAGGGAGAGAAGCTTTTGCAAAGTGCTATAAGGCAGCCCCTGTGATGCTGCTTCAACCCCCAGAGGCTAAAACGAGAGCCCAGAACTGTCTTAAAGCCTTTGCAAGTCTCTCCACACTCCTCCAATATCAGGGGCTTAAATAGTGAGTGTGGGGAGACATACAGAGCCATTTGCAAGTCTCACGGTGCTCTCTTTTTCAGCCTCAGAGATTGGAAGTTGGCAGGGGGAGTATTGGCAGGGATAGATTTAGGGCTGTGAGAGTGGTGTGCATGCCCTGGGCACTGAGCCAATAGGGCGCTGTCTCAAAGCTTGGTAAACAAGGCATTGGGTTTGGGGAAGGAGGTGTGAGGCTCCGACAGGCTCCTGCCTCCTTCCCAAAGCCTAGTTAGTGCTTTCCCAGTTTTGGGAAGGAGGTGATGAGAGGACTCTAGGACCTGGTCAGAGCCCTCATGCCTGTTTCCCAAAGCTGGGCACCTTCTTATCTGCCTTTGGGAAGGCAGTGGAAGGACTTGGGGGACACTAAATTTTGACTTTGCACAGAAAGCCATCGTACTGATGGAGGGGGAGACTTGCAAAGCCACATAAGGGATTTTGCCAGATGGATAGCTCCACTCCCCCTTCAAATTGTGGTCTGTGGAGCCAAGAAATTCCCCCAACCCTGTTCTACATGGAGAAGGAGAGGGAGAACATGTTTGGACTAGGGAACATGAAAATTTCACAAGCAACAAGGTTCCTGGCCTTTTAAGTGTATGAAGCGCAACCCTCTTCCAGCTCGTCAAACGTACTCAGTGAATTCATGTCACAGATGGAAATTGAGACAAATGTTTGGAAATCCAGTCCAAATTTCTAGCCAGCAGACCAAACTAGATTGGGAATCCCTTCATTTTCAACATGTTATCTCTGTTGATATCGGGGGCAAGGAGCCCTTTTAAGCTCAAGGACCTCGTTCCTTTTTCACCACCCTTCTGGTGACTCCATGCCACTGGTGGGTAGAGAGAGTCCTGAGGGCCAGCTAAGCCTGCATTTGGCCCTCCAGGGCTGAGTTTCCCCACGTCTGATTGATTTTCACAGCCATCCTTTCTCAACAGGCTTTCCCCCTGGGCATAATTGTTCAATGGGGTCACGGGGGTCTTTGTAGATCACTGATTCCCAAATGAAGGAACAGGTGCGGCCACCCCATCTCCTTGCAAGGAGTGACGTCTTGCTTAAATAGGCACCACACTAAAAGACAGAGATATATTAGCAGTGAAACAGTGCCCTTATTAATGGCAGAACAGCTGGCAAGTCTACAGGACAGGACTCATTCCAATCCATTCTATCCAATTGCAAAACTATAAGCACACTACACTAGGGACCACATGCGAGGAACCAGCCATTCTGCGGCACAATAATTGCCTCGCAGTTGGAGGTTTGTTCTAGTGGGCTACTGTTATTCTTTGAGTGGGATTTGTTGGTTTGCCGCTGCTACCTAGAATCAAGTGATGCAAATCAGCTTGCGGAAGGAACGTTTGTTTTCCTCTCAAGCCCCCACGAGGGAAGCCCCTGAAAGCGCTGGGACATTTGTGAAGCCTCTGAGATTCCAACAAAAAAATCCCTCAAGTGCGGAGCGAGCGCCCGGCGTGAGACACAAGCAGTTCGTTGCAGGATCCCAGCTTCCCCTAGCCTTTGCTCATTGCCCCATGAAGGAAAAATAAACTCCCAAGTCTCAAAGAGCCTGTTAGGCCTTACTTCAGAGCTTCCCTTAAGCCCTCCTACTGTGCTAAAGAATAAGCTCTGCCAGTCAGTATGAAACATATAAATGCCTTTAAGTGTACTAGTAGCCTCTACCCAGCAGGAAATCTGGTCTAGAAGGAATCAGTTACAGGGTCTAATCAGGTTTCACAGGCTGATACTTGTGCAGAGGAAAAGATGCTGGGAAGACTTAAAGGGCTTCGCATTCTCAACTGCTCTGAAAGCCCCTTCCAATTGTAGCTCAGTAAAAGACTGTGCTTGTATTGGCATATATGACAGATCAACTGGGATTTACCTACACAATATTTATAAACAGTAAAAAGAAGTCGGGCAAAAGGCTGCACGGTGCAGTCCTCCTATTCAGGATCTTAGCCTGTATTTCTGCTTTTTTCCCTGCTTTGTGCACCTCCTCTTTTAGAGATCAGGAGGGTGGCAGCACACAAACTCCCTGTTTGTGGAATACTCTCCTGCCTGGTGCCTTCATTATTTAGGTGCCAGGTGAAAACATATCTCTATAACTAGGACTTTGGATTTCGGGTGATTAACATTCTACAGCCTTTTAAATGTCCATAACAAAATAAAGGGACGCGGGTGGCACTGTGGGTTAAACCACAGAGCCTAGGACTTGCCGATCAGAAGGTCGGTGGTTTGAATCCCTGCAACGGGGTGAGCTCCCGTTGCTCGGTCCCTGCTCCTGCCCACCTAGCAGTTCGAAAGCACATCAAAGTGCAAGTAGATAAATAGGTACCACTCCGGCGGGAAGGTAAACAGCATTTCCATGTGCTGCTCTGGTTCGCCAGAAGCGGCTTAGTCATGCTGGCCACATGACCCAGAAGCTGTACGCCAGCTCCCTCGGGCAATAAAGTGAGATGAGTGCCATAACCCCAGAGTCGGCCACGACTGGACTTAATGGTCAAGGGTCCCTTTACCTTTAACAAAATAAAATATAAAATTTATTTCCATACGAAAAGAAAATTAAATAGATTAATACCGCAAGGTTCCATGTAATGCAGATGGGTTTCCGTCACCCTGTGCCAACACAGTTGCGGTCACTTTACTGAGTGCTCTTTGAAACAGGACCCCCAGCCCACCAAGTGGTGGTGGGTCCAGACATCAGGCTGCCTCTACTCATGAGGAGGTGCCAATGGTGGGTGCCGCTTCCATTGACTTGTGGCCTGTGAACAAAGGAGGGAGGTGGGAACATGTGGAAACAACACTGGCCTCTGCAGTGTGGGGGTACTGTGAGAGCGGGGCAAGAGACCTATGAAGGGGGGCTGCTGAGGTCTGTTAGGGCATCAGCTGAAAAGTGAGTCTCCCCCTGTCTTTGCCATGGGGATGGATGGGGAGCACGCCCAGACAGCTGTTAGCTTATTGAGTGTCATGGGGTGATGGGGCCTACAGGTTGATAGGAGCTACTTCTGCTACTTGAGCTCTGAAAAGATGAGCACAACACAGAGGGTCTAAGTGGATAGAATTTTGGAGCAGCCTCCTTTGTTACCTACGCAGTGACATACCATGGTTTGCCAGTGCCCAGGGCTACGTGGAAGGAAGAAGTGGGGGGGGGATGGAGTAAGCATGTGCATTCAACTGCCCAACGGCGTCCACATTACTCAGGAGACTGTAGCCACATAAATAAGAAAAGAAGAGTCGTTCTGTTGCTTGGGGAGGTCACCACCTGGTTCGCATGCAGAAGCCGTTTTCAAAGGAGCCCAGTGACGGAAGTGTGTAGCTGCATTGAGGCAGCACTGAGTGTTGAAATTCTATGCACCCTAACAATTTTGTGCCTTGGGCAAAGCGTGTTCTCACTAAAGGAGAGCACGTGTTGCGGATGGGTCAGATAAAGCACCCTGTAGTAATTAGGTGAATTGGATTGAAGGGCCAACTTTTGGCCGGAGTTGCTGTTGCTGGGTAAATTTGATGTTACAATTTTGGGGGAGGGGTCAGAGGTTATTTAAGGAAGGTCCACAGCAGGGTACTTTCTTTTTCGCTGTGGACATCGGATCTTGCTGGACACAGTGAAGGACTGGTTGTATTGAATAACCAATTTTCTCTTTATCCTTCTCATCTCAACCCCCTCCCCTCTTCTTTTGTTTTAATCTCTTCCTTATTAATAATCACTTCCTTTCAATTAATTTTGTTTGCCTGATTTTCCCCCTTGGCGGGCTTCTGGGGGCTGGGGGGGTTGGGGCGACCCTATCGCCCACGGCCTGGTCCGCGGCTGGGGCACCGGTCCCCGGCCTTATTCCCGGCACCCGAGCTCCCCTTCTGGGGGTGGCTGGGCAAATCTTTTAATTTAGGGCGCCGCGGCTCTTACCTCGCTCGGCGGCCTTCTCCCTGGTGTGCTCCGGCGCACGCGATTCTGCGCGGCCGCGCTGCCGGCTTGGCGTCGGGCCTTCCTCGAGCCTTTCCCCTCCCTTTCATCCGCGGGGGCTGCGGATCGGCCGCTGAGGACGGTCCCGCGGCGGGGTGGCTCGCAGCGGGGGAGGGGGTGGTCGGCGCTTGCCTGACCCCTCGCCGCCGCCAACAGTTGCCGCCTCGCGCTCCGGCGCGCGCGCCGCGGCCTAGCCGGCCTTGTTCGGCGGGGGCGCCGCGGCGGAGCCGCTGGTTGCCCGGGCGCCCGGTTGCGGCCTAGCCGGGCCCAGTCGGGCCTGCCGACCCTTGCCTCTGCCGGCGGTTGCTGCTTCGCGCTCCGGCGCGCGCGCCGCGGCCTAGCCGGCCTTGTTCGGCGGAGGCGCCGCGGCGGAGCCGCTGGTTGCCCGGGCGCTCGGTTGCGGCCTAGCCGGGCCCAGATGGGGCCTGCCGACCCTTGCCGCCGCCGGCGGTTGCTACCTCGCGCTCCGGCGCGCGCGCCGCGGCCTAGCCGGCCTCGTGCGGCAGGGGCGCCGTGGCGTGGCCGCTGGGGTGCCTGAGCGCCCCAGTTCGGCCTAGCCAGGGCCTGCAGGCCTGCTGTGCTGGGGCCCGTTGTGGGATCGTGAGCAGGCAGTTTTGCAGCAGCGCCATTTTTTCCTTTGCCTCATTTTGGGGTTGGTTGCCCCAAGTGGCCAGAGGGGGAAGTGCAGCTCGAATCGGGTTTGCTGGCAGGCTGCGCCACCTGGTGGTAGATTGTATGTGTTCACCCCACTGATAGTCGTATAACCTTGGGTCCTTTGGCTGGCGGCAATTTGGGCAGTTTTACGTTCATTTCTGTGTGTAATTGTTGTCCTTCTTTCCACTGATAGTAGGCATGGCCTCAAAACGGAAGGCGGCGGGAAGGCCTATGACGGCGTCTTCGGCGAAGAGGCCTATAAAGGGCCCGTCCCAAGCATTGTGCTCACCTGAGCCAAATCAGTCACTGCGCCGCATACAGTCCATGGTCACAGGCTTGGCCAATGACCCCGCTGCTCTGGCTCGTGTGGAAGCGGAAATGGGCGTCATGTGCAACGTTGCTCAACTCCGTCGACTTCCTCTGCAAGGCCCGCCCTTCCTGGGGGCGCACCGTCGCTGGTTGCCTCATCTAGTGATGATGAGAGTGATTTCATACCAGCTGGGGGCTTTTTGCCTGATGCCTCTGGTCAGCCCCCGAGTTCACCTGAGCCTCCGGCCGCCACGCCTAGGGGTCGTGGAGGCACCAGGGGTACTGCCAGGAGAAGGGCGTCTGCCAGGGGGCGGGCAGCCCGCACCACTGGTGCGCCACCTTCGCGAGTGGTAAGGGCGGCTTCTGGTCATTCACAGGTTGTCTCTTCTCAGCCTATCTTAAATACAGATCAGCAGGGTGACGCCTCCGAGTCTTCAGTGGAGGACAGCCTGCTTCCCCCGCCGAAAGCTTCTTCTGGGGGGCGCCGCCGCAGAAGGAAATCCAGGAAGCGTGCCAAGAAGAGTCGGGGTGACACTTCATCCTCTATCTCAGGTACCTCGTCTTCTAGCTCCAGTAGCGATGAAGAACCTTCCCTTAAGCTCTATTGGGGCTTTGGGGAGTCTTCAGGTCTTCCAAAATGGGCATGGGAGCGGAGGGCAAACTCCCACAGGATGAAGTATGGGGCAGTACTGGAGTGCCGCGATGGGGCTTTGGTGCCCGAGGTGAGAGTGGCCACCAATTCGGCCAGGGACCTTATACCTGGCGCCCACTTGGCTACCAAGCTCCGCTCTAGGATTTTGGATGGCCGTTACGTGGACATATTCAGTCTTGCCCCCCCATTGGAAGGCCAAGACGTTCAGGAAAAAGGTTTGGTGGTCTCTAAAAAACGGCTGACGGTGTCAAAGGCGGACCGGACATTTGAGCGGTGGCTCGACAGTTTTCAGGTTTTTGCGGGAGTTGTATCCGCAGCTTACCCCCGGAGATCCTTGCACCTGTTGGTGTATTTGTCTATCGTTCGTACGGCATTTACAATGGGCGGAGAATCGGCCGCGATATCGTACGATGAGAATTTTAGGCGCAGGGCAGCCAAGATCCCCACGGCCCGATGGGACCGGAAGGATCTGGACGTGTGGACCACTTATGTGGCGCCACGTATTGACAAAAAGGCTGCGGACCCAGTGAAAGCTAAGGCCGTCCCTATCAGGGCCGGTCGCAAACTGTTTTGTTGGGATTTTAACAAGGGAACCTGCCTGCGACAATATTGCAGGTTCTCTCATGCTTGCGAAAAGTGCTCCGGCAACCACCCTGCATCGGCTTGCACGGGAAGCCGCCGGTCCTTTCGGAAGGGTGGGGGCTCGCAGCAGCCCCCAAAGGCCGTCTCCCCGGCTCCTGCAGCCGGAGCAGCCAAGTAACATCCTGTCCTCCTTAGCCCATACCCCGGTGCGGCTGCAGCCGCTCCTGGCGTTACTGCAGTCATACCCAGACAGGAAGTCTGCCTCTTATTTGCAGGATGGTTTTTTATTTGGTTTCAGGATCCCAGTGGTTTCTTCCCCGGCGGCGAGGAACCCAGTGAACCAGAAGTCGGTTTTGGATACGCCAGAGGTGGCTCGAAGGAAAATTGGGAAAGAGCTGGCCTTGCGTCGGATGGCAGGCCCTTTTGTGGAGCCCCCACTTCCGAATCTGCACATCTCTCCGTTGGGCATTGTCCCTAAGAAGGCCCCTGGGGAATTTCGCCTAATTCACAATCTTTCGCACCCCAAGGGCACATCGGTAAATGATGTTATTCCCCAGGAGCTTTGCACGGTGAGGTATGCTTCCCTTGATCAAGCGATCAAGATGGTTCGGAAGTTTGGGCCGGGTGCCCTCTTGGCGAAATGCGACATTGAGTCGGCATTTCGTTTGCTTCCAATTCATCCTGATGACTTCTGGTTGCTGGGCTTCCAATTCGAAGGGGGATTTTATTTTGATAAGGCCATGCCAATGGGCTGCTCTGTAGCCTGTGCGGCTTTTGAGTGTTTTAGCTCATTTTTGGACTAGGCGTTGCGCAAGAGAACTGGTTTAAACGGTGTCACGCATTATCTGGATGATTTCTTATTGGCCTCAGCTAGTGACACGGGGCACTGCGTTAAACTACTGCAGGCTTTTGCTGAGCTGACACAGGAATTGGGTGTGCCATTGGCAGCGGAGAAAACGGAGGGTCCTGCTACACAATTGACTTATTTAGGCATTTTGTTGAACACCGTGACCCAGACGTCTAGTTTACCGGCTGACAAGATAATTGCGCTGAAGGCTGTAATTAAGGAACTGCTGCCTCTCAGGAAGGTGACATTACGTCAGCTCCAGTCGTTGTTGGGTCATCTGAATTTTGCCTGTAGGGTGGTCGCCCCAGGGCGACCCTTTTGCTCCCGTTTGGCCAGACTCATGTCAGGCTTGCGAGCCCCGAGGCATAGGGTGCGTTTGTCATGCCAAGTGAAAGCTGATCTGCAGATTTGGTTGGAATTCCTGGAGGAATTCAACGGGGTGTCCTTGTGGCAGGACACCCTAAACCTTCGCACAGATTTTCAGGTGCATTCTGATGCGGCAGGGTCCCTAGGGTTTGGCCTGTATTGGGACGGTAGGTGGTGTGCAGAGCGCTGGCCAATTGCTTGGCGCGGGGAAGCGGTAGTGCGGGACTTGACGTTTTTGGAATTCTTTCCCATTGTTGTGGCCGTTTACTTGTGGGTTGCGCATTTCAGGGACCGACGAGTTTGTTTTTGGACCGACAACCTGGCGGTGGTGAATGTGCTGGCCAAGCAGTCTTCACGGTCGCCCAGGGTAGCAGCCCTGTTGCGGGCTTTCGTCTTGCATTGTTTACGTTTTAACATTGTGTTTTCTGCCCGTTTTGTGCCTGGTGTGTCTAATGTGATTGCCGATGCTCTGTCCCGTTTTCAGATGGAGCGGTTCAGGTCCCTGGCGCCAGAGGCTCGAGAACGTCCGGAATTTTTCCCGGATCACCTCTGGAACCTTGGCAGCACTTAGTTTTACAGGGAGTAGCTGCATCTGTTGCCCCCTCCACTTTGCGGTCTTATGAGAAGGCTTGGCGTGATTTTTTGAAGTTTATTGGGCAGCCGGAGCGGGGAGGTGTGGGTAATGCCCACTCTACTTCTCAGGTGCTCCAGTATCTGGCGCACCTGTTTCAAAAGTGTCGAGCAAACAGGACGCTCAGACTGCATTCTGCAGCAATATCCTTCTTTAGTAAGGCACTCTTTAACAAGGACCCATGCGGGAAATTTGTGGTGAGAAAGGCACTCGAGGGCTGGGGTCGGCTTCGTCCTTCCAGGCCTGTTTCCCGGCGGCCCATTACATTTCACCTGCTGTCTCAGGTGCGGGGTAAACTGAGAAGCATCTGTTGGTCCAGGTTTGAGGCCCGGCTGTTCTCTGCAGCCTTTTCCTTAGCCTTCTTCGGGGCCCTGAGAGTGGGTGAAGTGTTGCTTGAACCTATCCGGGGTGGCGGTTCAAGGGGTTTATTACTGGAAGACGTGAGTTTGTCTCCGTCTGAGGTGCAAGTCAACGTCAGGAGCTCAAAAACTGATCAGCGGGGTAGGGGAGCGGTGATTCGGCTCCCTGCCACTGGGAGGAAGGGCCCTTGTCCGGTCAAGGACCTCCAGAGTTATTTAGCCTTACGTCCACCAGGCATGGGCCCCTTGTTTATTCACGAGAATGGGAACCCGTTGGCTCGTCACCAGTTCTCAAAGGTGCTACGCAAGGCCATCGCGGCCTGCGGCCTGGCTGCCGCTGAGTTTGCACCTCATTCCTTTAGGATTGGGGCCGCGACGACGGCCGCTCATTGGGGTTTATCGGCAAGGAGGATAAAAGACCTGGGTCGTTGGAGGTCGGACGCATACAAGGGTTATGTACGTAAATGATGCAATTTCGTGTGCTGACGTATCTGTTTTACCATAGGTCGAGCACCTACACGTATCTGGATGGTGGGGCACAGTATTGTGCACTGGGCGGCTCGCAGAGCTCGACAGTCTGGCTTGGGTGACGATCTTGGCCTTCCGCAGGAAGTGAAGGTGTCCTGGATTGCCAGAAGGGGAATGCTGTGGAAGGAACTTCTGCCACTTATCCAGAGGCGTGTCCTTTTGGAGGGTCCTCCTACGGCGATTGTCATTCAGCTTGGGGAGAATGATTTGGTGTCGTATTCTTGTTTTGTTCTGCGGGCTATGGTATTGCAAGATGTGAGGGATTTGGCGGCCATGGTGCCGCCAACGAAAATAATTTGGTCAAAATTGCTTCAACGCCGTACGTGGAGGGGTAGCCCTTGTGTGGAAGCCACCGAGCGGTCCAGGAAACGGATTAATGACGCTGTGAGCAAGTTGGTGGCTGATTTGGGCGGGTTTGTGATTCCACACCCTTTGATCAGGTTCAATGCCACTGAATTGTTCATGATGGATGGGGTTCATCTGTCATCTGTGGGGAATGATGTGTGGTTAAGTTCAGTGGTGGATAAGTTGAGGGTGTGTTTGAGGCTGTGAGTGGTTGGCGGCGAGCGTAAGGGCTCGATTGGCGGTTAGGCATTGGTTTAAAATGGTTGGTGGAGGGGTATGGATTGGCTGTGCCTGCCCCTCCAATGAGGTTGCTACACGGGAATTCCGTTAAAGGAATTCAGGGACTTACCATCCTTTCGTCCAAACCCCTGGAATCGGGCTTGGGCCGTGTAAGTCCCTAGGAGCATGCGGGGAGAAGCTGAGGGTCTGTGTCGCAGCTCCGCCTATCCCTGAACTTGTTCCTCCACACTGGCTTCCGCTGGAATCCGGGAGCCAGTGCTGTCCCCAAGGCGGGAGGGACAGATAGTCGTAACCAATGCCTAAGCAACCACTCACAATTTGTATGCAAATAAAGTTGTGGCCAAAATTATGCCAAAAACCTTAAACAAAATTCATGTGTGTTGTGTGAGTTATTGGGGTTAAGGGTGTTTTGGGGACCTCAGCACGCAACTGCCCTTGTGGACCCCCACACTATGCTACTGTATCTATCAGGTGGTTCAGCTGCTGCTGCTTTCTCCATAGTTGTGTGTCTGCACTGGTGAGCCCTCTGTGTGTCCTTGAAGGCCAGAGCACTGACTCCCTTGCAGCATGCACTACTCACGGCTGGGAGGTAGCATTGGTGTTGAGGAGCTCCAGCATTTCCCCACTTTTTGTAAAGAGCAAATCATGGGCGCCTGTTATATCAAGACAGGAACAGTCTCCCACAGAACAGGGGCCACCACTCAGAAAGCCCTGCCCTCAGTTACTGAGGAGCAAGCTTCTGAAATCTTTGGGAAAGCTCACAATGACCTGTTGGGTACATAAGGTGGTCTCTGAAACCTGTGTGTGTATAGGAAGATGTCAATGTGTTTATCAAAATAAAGCATACAAAATTTTGATTTGCATATATTAATGACACTGTTGTTTCAAACACAAAACAGCCCTTTAAAATGATGTTGAGGCATGCATACATGTCTTAAGCAAACTGTAGAAAAAACTATCTGGCAGATTTTCATAATAATTTTTTTAGAAGTTTGTTGACTGAAGACTATTCCAACAGAAACACATATGAAACGATAAAGTTCCATTGGCAGGAATTATTAAGAGTAAATGACTCGGTGGAATTACACTATTTCCCAAGATTTACTATTAAGCAGATCTCTCTCTGACTTTATCTACAAGAGCACTTCAATGCTGTGTTCTGGTTTTCTTGGAATAATTTGACATATGGCTCTAGGTAATAAAATAATGGGCTGGCCCAACTTGTTATCTGTTCCTGCTGCTTCAGGATGACTTTTAGATTTTACCTTCTTCTTTTTTTGCTCATTTTCTACTGGTGGCACGTTATGAATAAATGAGCCTGCATTATAGATGAAAATATATTCTTCTCAGCTGAAAATCATCATCGAGAGTGGAAGAGACTGGAAAATGGAGGGCGGGGGGAGAGAAACCACATCACTACCAAGAATGAGTTCACTTCAAAAACAAAAGTTTCTGATAATACGGACTGAATAGAATATTGTTCCTCAGATAGCTCAGTCGGTAGAACATGAGACTCTTAATTTCAAGGTTGTGGGTTCGAGCCCCATATTGGCTGAATGATTCCTATATTGCAGGGGGTTGGAGTAGATTATTCTTGTGGCCCCTTCCAGCCCTACAGTTCTATGATTCTATGATTCTATATGCTTCAGTGGTTAGACTTAGGATTTGAGAAATCAGGGTTCAAATTCCATGAAGTTCACTAGATGATCTTGGCCCAGTCGTAGTCTCTTAGCCTAACCTACCTCTTAGAGTTGTTGTGAAGATAAAATAGGGAGAGTTAGAACCATGTACTCATTGAGCTCCTTGAAAAAGAGATGGGAAATAAATGCAATAATAGATTAATCATATTCAGCGGAACATTTTCTGGAAGTGAACAAATAACTCTAGAAAAGAAAACTTTGGTGAGATTTGGCTCAATTTGAAACTAGCCATTAACTGGGGTCATTTGTACTCTGAAATCCCCAGGGTTGCATTTTTTGGAACAGTCATAATGAAAACAAGCAGAAGAAGCTGCTTAACATCCTTGAGATAGAAATCAGTGTAGAAATTATGGCAAAGGGTGATAAGCTTTTTTATGCCAAGTGTAGCGCTCACCAGACCTATCACAATGAGCCCCCTTTTCATGCATCTTGTTTTTTTGTAGACTTTTGCCACGCCTCTCCTAGCCCTGCTTCCAAATCCACAATCCTCTGTACAAATAATAATAATAATAATTTGTTATTTATACCCTGCCCATCTGGCTGGGTTTCCCCAGCCACTCTGGGCAGCTCCCAACCTAATATAGAAAACACAATCAAACAATCAAACATTAAAAACTTCCCTAAACAGGGCTGCCTTCAGATGTCTTCTAAGTTGTTTATTTCCTAGACACCTGATGGGAGGGCATTCCACAGGGCAGGTGCCACTACCAAGAAGGCCCTCTGCCTGGTTAACTGTAATCTCAATTCTTGCAGGGAGGGAACTGCCAGAAGGCCCTCGGCGCTGGATCTCAGTGTGCAGGCTGAATGATGGGGGTGGAGACGCTCCTTCAGGTATACTGGGCCGAGACCGTTTAGGGCTTTAAAGGTCAGCACCAACACTTTGAATTGTGCTCAGAAACATACTGGGAGCCAAGGTAGGTCTTTCAGGACCGGTGTTATATGGTCTCGGCAGCCACTCCCAGTCACCAGTCTAGCTGCCATATTCTGGATTAGTTGTAGTTTCCGGGTCACCTTCAAAGGTAGCCCCCCGTAGAGTGCATCGCAGTAGTCCGAGCGGGAGATAAGCAGAGCATGCACCACTCTGGCGAGACAATCTGCGGGCAGATAGGGTCTCAGCCTGCATACCAGATGGAGCTGATAGACAGCTGCCCTGGACACAGAATTAACCTGTGCCTCCATTATTATTACACTTATATCTGACCATTTTGTCCAAGGAGGTCAAGGTGCGGCACACACTATTTTATTCTCAAAATAATCCTGAGATACAGGGTTAAGCTGAGATACAGTGACTGGATGGGAAACTGAACCCTGGTCTCCAGGTCCAAATCCACCACTCTAACCACTACACCACACTGACTGTCCAGTAGTGTGCTGGCTGCTAAGCCATTTCAGGACCTACTTCATACCGGGGATACAAAACCTGGTTTCATTCCCCTCCATTTTTCTTTTGTTGTCATCGTAGTTTTTGAGGAAGCCAGTAACAGGTTTCGCCGATCTCTTTGGAAGGTCTGCTGTTTGATATTCCTTCCAGCTTTTGATGTACAGTCTCTGTGATAGTATTTGGAAGATCAATTTGATAAGAGCTACTCCCTTCTCTAGCTTGTGCCGCTATCCCAGGCAAGCCCGAACTTGCCCATCTCCAGTGCTGTGATATATCAGCAGGGCTCGATCCATTATTTTCACTGCTGCGAATGATACTTGGCTGAAATAAATCTGCGGCATTGGCAAGCTCCTGAATGTGAGCTGATAATTGATAATGGGAGGGGTGCTGCTAGACTTTCCATCCCTGCATGTCCATGTTGGCTTTCCCAGGTCTTTTGCCCCTCTTCACATACAGGGGGTTAAAGAGAGGTGAGCCGCTAGCGCAGGCTGCCTTCAGCCATCTCTCAGGACCAATTAATGTGACCCTACGCAGGACAGCAAAGTGTGTTGCAGCAAGTGGCAGCGCAGTAAAATGGAACAGAGAAAGGAACAAGGAAGTGAACTTGGCACTGGTATCCAAAGTGTGTGGCAGGATTCTGAAAGCATGAGATTGCCCTAAAATCTCGCAACTTCTTGGTAAATTGAATTAAAATTGGTGACCAGTGGCACTTTATGTAACTGTATAGTGTTATCCCATTTAGCCATTTAGTACGCGTGGCACCATAAAGAAGGACTATTTGTGGCCTTTTTAGAGCCTAAGGCTGCTTTTGACTCAGTCGACAGGGGACTGTTATGGTCCAAACTGGAGACAATGGGCTTCGACCCCAGGTTACTTTACCTGATTAAAAAGCTTTACTCAAATAATACCTGTCGTATAAGAATAACTCCAGGGGGCGAGGTGTCAGACCCTGTTGCTACAAATCGAGGTGTGAAACAGGGCTGTGTTCTTGCTCCCTCTCTTTTTAATCTCTTCTTAAACGACCTTGCCCCGTTACTAAAACTGGTAGATGCTTGCCATGTGACAACAATGCTCACAGCCCAAAACTCAATGCATCAAAAATTCCCATTCTCCTATATGCAAATGATATGATTCTGCTCTCACAGACTAGAATCGGCTTAAAGCGTTTGTTAAATGCCTGCATTGACTATCTGTCTAGTATGAAAATGAGTATGAATTTCGATAAAAGCAATAAATAAAATAAAAAAATAAATAATGGTGACCAGTGAGCATAGGAGGGCTGAGGTGTTCCCAATCTGTTGGGACAGGGCTGAGTCTGTCTCCCCCAATCTTGAGCAGCCAGGCCTCACAGTGGAGGACCTCGCAACAGAGGCAGAAGACCTTGTAGGGCCTCATGACACGCATCACGGTGCATGTGATGTCACAAGTGTGCATTTGGTGCTTGACATCACATGTGCATGACACCCCACACACCCCATGTTGGGTGGAATCTGGTGCCTCTGCCAGTGAGATCCCTATAGCTAATTTTGAAAGTGGAGTCAGCAAGAAAAGAAAGAAAATATCCTCCTTTCTGAGCCCATTTCTGAAAGCTGTGTCATGTGTTCTGGATGATACAATACAGGCTTTGAGGAGGCAGAAAGTCCTCTCCTAAATCCCACCCATGGGGCCCTAATTTAGGCCCAACTTCCCACCTGCCTAGTCCCACTCTTCCTTATGGCACCCCTATTTTCACCAGAGAAATGTTGGAGGGTATGGAGTAATGTTACCCTGAAGCCAAGGAGATAAGTAACGATACAACCTATAGAAGACAACTGAAGGGAGCCCTGTATAGGGAAGTTTTAAAATGTTTAATGTTTTATTATGTTTTCATATAGGTTGGAAGCCGCCCAGAGTGGCTGGGGCAATCCGGTCAGATGGGTGGGGTATTATTCTTATTCTTATTCTTATTATTATATAGGACATCTCTATTTTTATTGGAGAAATGTTGGAGGATATATTAGCCTGGTGGTAGCACAGCAAATTTGTGAGAGGCCTTTGTTGCTATGACATCCCTCCCAGAGCTACAATTCCCAGTGCCCTTAACAAGTTAGAGTTACACAGGGTTCTTTGGGGGAAGCCATTAATGTTGAAGTGCTATAACAGTGCTTTAAATATATGGTATGAATGTGACCATGGTCTCAGTCAGATTTAAATGACTGATCTTTGCCATGACTTGGTGTTTGGCAATGGTGAGGATGCAACTCACCTGGAAATGGTTCCCATCTCCCATTAGGTGATGGAAGTTCTCCTCTCTTGCCATGTTCCTCCAGCCAGGAAGTGTTCCTCTGAACTTCAAGGATATACAGTGGTACCTCAGGTTACATACGCTTTAGGTTACAGACTCCGCTAACCCAGAAATATTACCTTGGGTTAAGTACTTTGCTTCAGGATGAGAGCAGAAATTGTGCTCTGGCGACGCGGCAGCAGCAGGAGGCCCCATTAGCTAAAGTGATGCTTCAGGTTAAGAACAGTTTCAGGTTAAGTATGGACCTCTGGAACGAATTAAGTACTTAACCTGAGGTACCACTGTATGAGCCTTTCATCAAAAGTACAGTGGTACCTCGGGTTACATAAGCTTCAGGTTACATACGCTTTAGGTTACAGACTCCGCTAACCCAGAAATAGTACCTCGGGTTAAGAACTTTGCTTCAGGATGAGAACAGAAATCGTGCTCTGGTGGCGCGGCAGTACCACTGTATAGCATTGTAGCATGAGCTAGGCAGTGTGCCAGTAGATCAGCTTTCTTCTCTTTCAAAACAACATGATGCTTGTTCAAATCTAGAAAATAATCTGATTTTAAGCCTGGCTGTTGTGTTCTACACAAATGCTTGACATGACCTGGCAATTGCTATTTATGCCAATTAATTTCTTTTTTAAAAAAATTGATTGTTTTCCTTCTTTTAAATGAGGTTCTAAAGAGAGAGAAAGTAGGCCAGGATGAAGTTGGAATTCAAACGAGGGTAGCAAACAGCACTTGCAAGTTAGGTGACGACATCTGTCAGAGCAATTACAAATTGGGTGAAGATATATTTCACAACAATTTGGAAACTGCATCTTGCAAGAACGTAACACAAGCCAAAATACAAAAGGTCCTGGAAGGAATCTTGTGTCAGTGGGTGGAAATTTCTCATGAAGGACTCACAGCAACATTAAACAAGAGCCACATATTGTATGGCCTGAACCCCCTGGAAAGCTGTTGTGCCGATTGTTCTGTACCAGTGCTGGATTTATGTATCGGCTAAGCAGTGAATTGTAGAATTTTAAATACCCATCATCATCCTTGGCTTTTCCATTTTCTTCTAGTTGTGAGGATGGGGGATGGGGACGGGCCTCACAGGTGGAGTAGCCTGGGGTCTCTCTTCATCTAAATCCAGCCCTGTTCCGTGCTATGTCATCTCCGACTCTCAATAGGCAAAAGGAAGCGAAATCCATATCGAAAGAATCTACGGTTTATTAAACACAAACATTCGCAAAGCAAAACGCAGGGTTGAAAATATGAACTCCATGCAAAGTTTTGACACAAGCAAGAATACATTTTGAAACGGAAAAGCCTTCCTACTGCCATTAGGGTAATAAACAGGAAGCCTCGTGTATTCCTCCCCCTCCCCCCCCCACACACACCAGACCCTCCAAATGTCCTTATTTTCCAGGGACAGTCCCAGGTTTCATTGAATCATAGAATCATAGAGTTGGAAGAGACCACAAGGGCCATCGGGTCCAACCCCCTGCCAAGCAGGAAACACCATCAGAGCACTCCTGACATATGGTTGTCAAGCCTCTGCTTAAAGACCTCCAAAGAAGGAGACTCCACCACACTCCTTGGCAGCAAATTCCACTGTCGAGCAGCTCTTACAGGTTTACAGAAGCCATCTTGGTTTCCGACTGGATCCTGGAATGTCCCACTTTTCCTTAGGATTTCCCTATTTTCATTGCAGAAATGTTGGAGGGTATGGCGTTATATGACCCCCAAGCCAAGTAACTATACAACTTTTAGAAGACATCTAGAGGCAGCCCTGTATAGTTTTTAAGTTTTAAAATGTTTTATGTTTTATTATGTTTTCATATATGCTGGAAGCCACCCAGAGTGGTTGGGGCAACCTAGTCATATGGACAGGGTATTTTATTATTATTATTATTATTATTATTAGCTGCCCCTGTGTTGGAGGGTATAATATATATATATATAATATCTATCCTTTGCAACTAATTGCAGACATGTACAGTCTGGTGCGCTGTTAAATTTCAATTTAGACAATGCTGCCCAAATGTTTCTAGGTGTTGTGCATATACTGTTAGGAAGTACTTTTTGTTTAATAGAACATTTGGCAGCTAAGTAAAGGAGACAGGACAATTAAGCTTCGTTGGGTGGGAGAGAGAACAGTAGATGTCACATACTGGGAAGGCATCTGTGAATGAAACGCTGGCCCTTTGAAACACGGATAGAAATAACCTTGTGTTTTCAGATGTATGGCCTTTGTCTCATTAGGTGTACCTTTAACTGTGATAAACATCCACTTAAGTGAATATCATTTCCGTACAATTATGGCAGGATCATACATAATACACTAAGTTCCCCTGGCAGCCTATGTGTTAGTCATGCATATTTCATGAGCCATTTTATTCCCAGAGTCAGCTTTAAACAGTGCTCAAGCCAATGGCTTTGGTATGTAGGAAATAAAGGTCTTGTCTATAAAAAAAGATCCCACGGCAATTATAGGAGCTCTGCACTTTATCAAGGAGTTTAACACAATGACCCGCTTGTAATATTAGCCCAGCACCGGTATTAATTTTCCTCTTAATATATATGTAATCACTCCTGTTATTTATCAGTGGATTCCGAGGAAGGAGCGGGGGGTTAGGGGAAACCTTGCTTTTTCTTAGACTGCATTTTCTTGCATGTAAATATCTTGATGGATACTGAACGATGAAGGGCAGCCGTCCCCAAGGAAAACATTTGTAGTTCTGTAATAAGGGAGCACAAACCCGCCTAGGCTCCCCGAACAGGCATTTGAAGGACAAGCTGTAAATATATATATATCATGAGCCGTGGAGCATGATTCAAGCAAACCAACATCTGTTATTGCAATCTGATGACTTTTCCTGCTGTGTGCAATGGAAGAAAATAAAGCCGTACGGCGGTATTAAGAATAAAAGAGGGTTGAAGCTGTAGAGAAATCCAATACAGTTCCATAGCCTCAACAACAGCAGGGAGACTATATATGAATGTAATTTTTTATATACAGGAATAAAATAGTCATCTAGGCAAAGTAAGGTGCAATCTGAGAACCTCTTCAGATTTTATGAATTTGCTATGTATGAAGTGTGCCTTCATGAATGTTGTACTTTGACTGCCATTGCTGTTGATCACATGCAACTATTGCGCCACGCATGCATGCACCAGGAGGTCATGGTCAGTGACCGCTGCTATTAGGTAAAGGTAAGGGACCCCTGGATGGTTAAGTCCAGTCAAAGGCAACTATGGGGTACAGCACTCATCTCATTTTTCAGGCCGAGGGAGCTGGCGTTTGTCCACAGACAGCTTTCTGGGTCATGTGACCAGCATGCCTAAATTGCTACTTGCACACGAAGGATCGTGACAAGTGCAAGAGCACGTGGAAATGCTGTTTACCTTCCCACCGCAGTGGTACCGGTTTATCTACTTGTGCTGGTGCCAGAAGCTGGGACAGAGCAACAGGAGCTCACCCCATTGTGCAGATTTGAATCACCAACCTTTCAATCGGTAAGCCCAAGAGGCTCAGCGGTTTAGACCACAGTGCCACCCATGTCCCTAGTACTGCTGCTAGTACAGTGGTACCTTGGGTTAAGAACTTAATTCGTTTTGGAGGTCCGTTCTAAACCTGAAACTATTCTTAACCTGAGGTACCACTTTAGCTAATGGGGCCTCCCTCTGCTGCTGTGCCACCACCACGCGATTTCCATTCTCATCCTGAAGAAAAGTTCTTAACCCGAGGTACTATTTCTGGGTTAGCGGAGTCTGTAACCTGAAGCGTCTGTAACCTGAAGCATCTGTAACCCGAGGTACCAATGTATGCTCGAATGAAATGCAACAGGTGTGTGCCATCATCATGTTGACAGTACTTTCTGGGATTAGTGGGGGGAAATTCATGTGTCACATATCTGAATGCAGGTCTGTGGGACTCTAAAGCAGTGCTGTGACTATGGGGGCACTGGCTTCGGGTGAAGCCTCCAGAGGGGCGCCATTGAGGCTCCCAGCCTGCATGTGCAAATGCATGTGGGTTGGGTGTACCAAACTGGGTCTTTGACCTGGGTGAAATAGAATCTAGTTGCTTTCCTAAATCCAGGCAACTCTCAACTTATGTGGTGGTTATGTGTTGCAGGGATAGCTCCTAGAGTCAAAATTGTGTAGAATCAAAAAGCATTGGGTTCAACAGCAGATGAGATTGCCAAAGGCTTCCCCCCGCCCCCGGATGCCAGCCTCCTTTCGCACCCCTATTTATTTATTTTGCCAAGGATGTAAAGCTCAATTCATGCAAGTCAAATGCATGTAAGGTGCGACTTACCTGTACGTACGGATCTGAGATTCCTTGAAACCCGCAGAGGATTCCTTTGATGTAAAGAGTGGAAGGCAATGCTGTAAAGGTCAGATTGCATCGCCTCCAGTGGCAGATTTCCTCCATCTACAAATAAAACCTTCAAAGGAGAGCTTTTCTGAAGTATTGTAGCATGAGAGGAAAGGGTTAAATTCCCCTCCATGCCTGCTCTGATCTTGGCTACTATCAGTCTCTCCCCACATATAGTTGATGCTATTTGCATTTAAACAACAACAACAGCAGCAGCAGCATTGCAGGTTAAATGCAAAGTTTCATTTAACACCACTCCCCTGGTTTGGCCCGAAAACACTACCATGTAGTTTGTAGATAATACATAATTTTTAATAGGTTCCTTCCCAGTTTGCAGTGTATGGATCAATGTGCCCTTCGGTGCTCACAAACCACAACTTGGCTGGCATGTTCTGGTAGGTTTTGCATTTATTTTCCAAAGTGCTAATCCTGGAAAAGTGGTAGAATTAAGCTCTGAAGGAAAAGCCCCTTTTATCGCTCTGAGATTCTGATAACATGCTTGATGCCATCTGGGTGTGTGTTTTTGAAAAAGAAAACAACACAGATTTTCCATCGAGCCATTGCCTTGAAGAAAGCGTGTGTTCTTCTTGATGTGCTAAATTAATATTTATGTTGCTAAAATATCAGAGAAGCCACTGGAAAAAAATTAATATAAAAAGGTTATAATTATCTCTCTTTTTGGGGGGGAGGGGGGAATGTAGCAGCAATTGAAATGTAAATCCTAGAGCGCTGGGGAGATATTCTTGTTTGCATTGTGCCTAGGGCACCCTGCCTGACTGCCACAGCTGCAATTGATCATTTCAAATCAAAGGAAACTGGCGATGTCTCTGGTGGCTCAACTGGGGTTGGGAGGGAGGGAATGAGGGAGCTGGGGAAGATGCTCTGTTTGGCATGGCTGTTATCAAAAAATGAGCAGGAATGTGCTTCAAATCTTTCCTCTGTTGAATTTGCAGCCCTTCAAAGTATTGCCATAATAAATAAAGTTTTCAAAACACATAGACTCTAAAAGGCGCATTGAAAATTCCCAAAGCGTTTTCTCCACACACACACACACTCTCTCTCTCCCTCTCCTTGTCTCTTGTCACGACTAGACAACAGCAGTATGAGACAAATGTGAACAAAGGGATTTAAGTAAAAGGGACATTCCTTATACTCTTTAGACCTGTGTTTTCATGGGGTCCTTTACGGATTCCGTGAGAGGTGAGGAGAGCGAGACACACGCACCAGTTATTTGGAGATGAAATAAAGAGGCGAAAGATGGGAAATGTGAGCACTAATTCTGTCTTGTGAATTTTCGCACGACCCTATCTCTGGCGAAATAAACAATGCTTTTGGATTCAACACTCTTACCTTTGAAATAATAAGGAGGCGGGGAGAATGTGCATAATGTAGCAGGGCCAAAGATCTATTAAATTCTGTTTGGCATACATGAAAAAGATTTAATCACAGATGCCAGTCAGAAAACTAATCCATTAATCTCGCAGTTTCTCTTATAAACACTGTATTTTTTTACTTTTATTCTTTTTATTAAAAAAAAAGGCTCCCCCTTTCTCAATTAATTTAGTCATCCATTTAAATTTCATGCATTTATCATGTAAATGTGCCTTATTTGCAGAAGAAAAGCTCGGGACCCAGTGAAATAAATAGTTATTTCATTAAAATGGATACAAAAACCCCTGTGATTAGGGTAATTAATTTGCACACTAAAAGCAATCTTCCCAGTTTAGATCATTAATATTGATGGTCGATTTTTTCCCCCTTTTTGTTCTCGGAAACATTCCTTGAAAAACACTCCGAGAACTGGCAAGCAGGAAGGAAGAAAATTGGAACTGAGGCTTCAATAAGCGTTTGGCTATTTCCCCTTTTTCAGCCAGGCAGAATTCATAACAGAGGACTTTGATACTGATATCCTGACGTTAACTGGGTTACTTGAATCATGCTGGATTATGCGGCCTGTCAGAAGTATGACTGATTTATGTATGCTGCTCTTGCTTCTTCTGATTGTATTTCATTTTGTTATTTTTTATTTAAATTGGAAGATAACATTACAGGAGATTAGGCTGCCGTACCCCATGCTGGCATACACATCAGTGCCAGATAACAAGGCAGTGCCTGCCAATATACCTATTCTTATTAGGTTTTCATCTGCATAATATGCAAATAGTAGCATAGGCTTCCCCAGACGCCTTTCTAGCTCAACTTTTATTCAAGGCATGTAATTTGTTCCCTTTACATAGAACAGATGTATTCCACCTAACACCTTGCACAAAAAGTGTCAACTTACCATATTTTTCCATGTATAAGATGCCCCCATGTATAAGACGCCCCTACTGAGATTTCTTTGGGGGGGGGTTGCCGAAAATCGCTCACCCGCCAGATCAACAATGCTGCTCACACGTGTCGCAAAAGCCACATATCCTCTGTCCCCTCCCCGGCAAAAGCAGCAAATCGCCCGTTCAATTGCCGCAGCGACAGCCAATCAACACCAGCCCTTGCCGCAGCCACCAATAACAATCTCCGACTTGTGGCAGCAACCAATCCCATGTCCAAACAATGCGCTATCCATGTATAAGACGGCCCCCAATTTTTAAAATGATTTTTTAATTAAAAAACTTAGTCTTATACACAGAAAAGTACAGTACTCCCAGGTTATGGTGGAAAGGAAAATGCCAGGATATTTTTTTAAAAAAAGAAAGGAAGGGCGGGGGAGAAACCTTCTTGAAATAATATCAGATGACTTCCTGCAAGTTCTGTAGGCACACCTTCTTGTTGCTGGGAAAAACTAATAAACGACTCTTTGCTTTAATATACAGTGGTGCCTCAGGTTAAGAACTTAATTCGTTCTGGAGGTCTGTTCTTAACCTGAAACTGTTCTTAACCTGAGGTACCACTTTAGCTAATGGGACCTCCCACAGCCGCCACGCCGTCACCGCACAATTTCTGTTCTCATCTTGAAGCAAAGTTCTTAACCCGAGGTGCTATTTCTGGGTTAGCAGAGTCTGTAACCTGAAGTGTCTGTAACCTGAAGCGTCTGTAACCTGAGGTAGCACTGTATATATATTTCATGGCAGCAGAAGGAAAGTCCTAGGTATGCTCTGAAAGGATGTGAGGTCACTACCTCGCTCAAGTTAAGGAGGTCTGGGAAAGCCCATGCAGAGCTTATCTGAGGAGTCTTGTCAGAATAAAGTTATAAACTCAAACAAAAAGGCAGCCAGTCCCTGGTGTGTGTCCCTGCCCCTGCTGGCTTAGCCTTCTGAGGTCCGGGGCAAGTGTACCTGGCCGCCGCCCCCCGCCCCTGCATGGACTTGGGTCTAGGCTGTGCCTGGATGGGAGACCACCTGGGAACCACACAAATATTGTCCTGGATTCTGCTACAGAAGAAAGAAAGGCGGGAGATAAATGTAGGGGGAAAGACCAGTAATAAAAAGAGACATAGTCCAACCCATGTCACGGCTTTCAGTCTCCTCCTTCAGGTCTTGTCTACACTTCCGCTTGTCGCATTCACAGAAACACAGTTTTGAACACGGGTTTCCTCCTTGTCTCACCCCATTCCCAGGGAAAACCCGCTCTTTAGCTCTAAACTGGAGCAAACGTCAATCTGGGGGGAAACCCGAATTGCTGTTTGCTCCGATTGAGCGCTAAAGAGCAATTTTTCCCTCAGTGCAGGCCAAAGTCATATGGAGGTTAGAAGCACCCAACATGGTTTTGTCAGTTTGGAATAGTGTTTCAATATTGTTGGTTGCCTCACCCAAACTCTACATTGCTTTTATGAATCTTTGGTAGGACTGTTTTAAAGAAAAGGGTGAAACAGGGGAGCTTTGAGGAAAAAGAGCCTGTGGCTGCACATGCGTGGCTCAATGTACCTTACAGAGTACCTATTTTCAAATGACGCTGCTCATATAATGATAATTTAGAGGTGCGAAATGCAAGGGCAAACATGCATTTCAAGCCTGCAAGGAACAGCTTGGAGGATTGATACGCAATGGATAAATGGTGCTTGAGGACAGAGTCACTCCAGTCTCCATTCTCAATCACCTCTCCCATTTTTTATTTTTAAACAGCATTGGGCCATAGTCATGTTTGCCTAGAAGTGTCATTTGGCTCACAGTGGGTGGTGCATTTTCTGTCTGCAGGCTAAAAAGACATCATGTGATGCCTTCTGGACTGGGCAGGATTTAGATGAAGGGAGGCCCTAGGCTACTCCACTTGTGAGGTCACTCCCCATTCCCCACCCTCACAACTAGAATGAAGTTGTAATGTTATTCTTTAAAAACCTGGCCTTGGCAAAGGCCTGGCCAGGGAAAAGGCCTCTTATATACCTGCTGGAATTAACAAGGCATCTGACCCTCACCTGAGTCTCATAACTCTCCTGACAGGTGATTTGGTCTACAGCCACAGTCTGGAAATTAAGGATGAGATTGCCCACCAGATACCAGGCACTCTACTATTCAAATTAGGCCCCAATGTTTTTGTTACAATCCCCTTCTCAATTAAGTAATCAATTTTAATCCAGAACTTAAATTCTCAAAAGTTTATGGCCATGCTGTAGTGTAGTGCTTATGCGACTGTGAATAAAAGATGGCTGGGCTCATTGCCTTAGGGTTTGGGTGGGGGAGGTGACAAAACTGATTTCCAATAGGTGCCCCCCTCTTTATTTCCATAACAAGTCATTGAATCTGTACTCTGAATACTGACACCAGGGACCTAGAAGGTGCAGGGCTTGTCAGTCCAACCCCTGCACAGTCTCATCAGGGCTGACCTTAAGGGAATTGGAGCAATTTGGCCAAATTGGGCCCCATGTGTCACTCCTAAGGGGGCCCCCGCACCAGGGCAATCTCACTGGATTTTATTTATATCTATAAGATTTTGCAGACTTTGGCTGTGAACTGGGGACCTACCAAAAAAATTAATAATAATTCAAGTTGGTGAGGCCCCCTAGATTTAGAGGCCTGAGTTGCCCTGCCCTCGCATGAAGTCTTGGGTTTGCAATTTTGGGAGAGGGGAAGTTGCCTGCTGGGGAGTGGGCGGGCTGACGAGGCCCCTGTTATGTATTGAAGTTCTCACCCTGGGCCAGCAGGGGGATACTGTAGATAGTTATGCAAATAAGGGATCGAAAGTGATGTTCAGTGATTGGATAGTTTTAGAAAATTGTTACAGTTACGTTGTACTGCAGCTCTATATAAGCTCTATATAAGCAGGCTGACTGAACCCTTCAGTTCAGTTCAGTTCTGGCCTGTGAATAAACAAGAGCTGTTTGAAGAATTGCTGTGTCGTCTGATATGTTCACCCACAACTTAACAGCCCCCTAGATTTAGAGGCCCTAGGCTTCAGCCTACTTAGCCTATACATAAATCCAGCACTGCTTCTGGGTACTTTGCAATGCTGTAGCACTCCTAAGCAGAGCAATACAACAGCCAGTTTTATATCACTTTAAACTGATTCAGATCTTCTTTCTCTTTGTGGTCTACTGTCTGCAAATGACGTAGCTGTTTGCTTTTAAACATGCAATTTCCCTCTGTCTTGTTTACAAAATATATTCCTTTAAAAAAAAAAACCTATAAGAAGGAATGGCAAAATTAAACCTGATGAAGAGCATTTTACATTTCTGGAAAATAAGAGGAAACCCGGTTAAAATAGCCGAGATTTTCTTTTAAAGTGCTCTGTTGTGCATGTTTACTTAGAAGTAAGCTCCTCTACAGTCAGTGGAAGTCGCTCTCAGGTTAAGTATGCAAAGGATTGCAGCCTTCAACACTGAAATCCAAAGGATTCTGAAGTAGTTTAATTCAAAATATTCTGTATCTTAACAGCGTTATGCGGAAGATATCTATTCATGACTGCTAAGATGATGAGGCAGTTTTAACTAATAAGATGTCAAAGCTTAGCAAATACTTCCCTCCCCTTTCTTGTATCGTGCTCTAGACAATTCAACGAAAGTTTCCCTGATGAATTTACTGGAAGTAAAATCGGTTGCAATGTGGTGAAGTGTTAACAGAGCCGGCAAACACAAAATGATGTATCGGCAATAGTTCCCCCACATTTCTTTTATTATTATTATTATTACATTAGAACACATTCATGTCTTCAAAATTGATGTAGCTGCCAGTTGAAAATTAGATTTAGGTATACAACTATGTTGTTACAAGACTAACTTTAGCCAGATTATATTAAAATCTGGTTGCGTATTTCTTGCTGAAGAGAAACCGGGGAAAGGTGAATGAGCCATTCTGAAAAGCCTTGCGCTTTTTTTTTGCCAATAATTTCTTCCTGTGTTATTCAACCCCATCCCTAATTCACTCCCTAATTCACCACGAGCTACCATATTCAGGCACTGCCCATAAAAATTATTTATACCTATGACAGAACTTCTAGAGTTAGGAAAACAGTGATGTAAAGGCTATACAATTTGTTATCACTCCCCAAAGGACACTTGGCACCAGAATTCTCCCATAAATGGAACATGTGTTCCAGGTAACAGTACATCTGTCATTTTATAACATGAAATCGTTAACCAAAAAAACCCCCTAAACAAATTAATTTAATTCTGTGTCTTCCACTTTATTCGTAACACATGCTCTGTTAGTGTCCACCAGAATAAACTGAAGTGAAACAGAAAGCATGATGTCATTATGAACTCACTTTCTACCTCTGTCAGAGACTTGGCAACAAAAGCTGTACAACCTGAAATCTGACCTCATGTTCGGCAAGACACACACACACACACACTATTTCTTGATGCCTTGATTCAAAATCTGTGTAGGCTGCTCTGCATCTTGAGATCATTGAGTAGGGAACAATAAACACATATAAAAAACACTCCATTTGCAGTAAAAATGAATTATGCAGAGTAGCCAAAAATTACAGGCCAACATGAAAAATTATAAAAAGTATGGAGGTAAATAGCCATTTTTAAAGGTTTAATCTATATGAAAACAAAGCTGGCACAAAACAAATGTGAGAGAGGAGTTCTGAGGCACCACCACAGAGAAGGCCCTCTCTTTCATCACAACAGTGTATACAACACAGGGGTCAGCAAACTTTTTCAGCAGGGGGCTGGTCCACTGAACTTCAGACCTTGGGAGCGGGGCTGGAGTATTTTTTGGGGGGGAATGAACGAATTCCTATGCCCCACAAATAACCCAGAGATGCATTTTAAATAAAAGGACACATTCTACTCATGTAAAAACACACTGATTCCCAGACCATCTGCAGGCCATATTTAGAAGGCAATTGGGCCAGATCTGGCCCCTGGGCCTTAGTTTGCCTACCCATGATATAATCCCTTGTAGTGGGATTATACCTCGGTTTTCAAACGTCTCCATTGCCGAACATTTCGGGTTTTGAACACTGTAAACTCAGGAGTAAATGCTTCGGTTTTCAAATCTGCCTCGGAAGTCGAACATGAAACGTGGCTTCCATATTGAGTTTTCCGTTTTGAGGCTTCCGTACTGAGTTTTTGGTTTTTGAACGTTTTGGAACTTGAACCGTCTTCCGAAACTGATTACATTTGAAAACTGTGGTACCGCTGTATAGGGAATGGTGCTCCCTATAACATCCAGGAAGAGCTCTATAAAGAAAGGTGCCCGTTTTATGAGTTAGTTCCCATGTCATTAAGGGGTTTATAAGTAATTAACAATACCTTGAATTTGGACCAAGAATGTATTGGCAGTAGTGCAATTCCTTAAGAAGAAGAGGAATGGCTCTGGCTAACTGCCTCCACCCCCAATAGCCAAACAGCCACATTATGCACTAGCCAAAGTTTTTGCATTGTCAATATAGACCTTCAGTAATATGGCACCTTAAAATTTGGCACCTTAAATAATTCTTTGGCACCCTGCCCTCTCTCGCCCTCCGTTCTTTGCATGCTCTCAAGTACACTACATCATAGTTGCGGCAACTCAATCACTCGTCTGACCGGGGCCTAGCTTGAGTAGGTACCCATATAAGTACAGTATAGGTATCATCCTCATTATGTACCCCTTAGGCTCAGTGCCCTATCTGGCACTGTTGGCTACCTCATTGCTCAGCCCTAACTGTAAAACATTTATGAAAAGGATTAGAAGCACAGATCCTAATACCAATCCTTTCTACATCCCTCCATTGTGATAGCTCTCCATTTAGTCCTGCTTTGTTTCCTGTTTCTTAATCAGTTCCTGGTCCATGAGAAAACCTCTTCATCCCCTAGTATCTGAGATCCACAAAACGCTGGAGATGGAACCTGGGCTCTTATACAGAAAAGCATGTGCTCTACAGTTCTACTGTGGGTCCTCCCCAAAGTACTGCCTCTGCCTGAACCAGCTGAGGTACAACACTTCAAACTTCAGTTCTAGGTTTGAATCACCACTGGAGATAAGTAACTATACAACCTTTAGAAGACATTTAGAGGCAGCCATGTATAGCGATTTTTTAAATGTTTAATGTTTTGTTATGTTTTTACATATGTTATTATTATTATTATTATTATTATTATTATTATTATTATTATTATTGCTGCTGCTGCTGCTGCAATAATAAGCAGCAGCAGCAGTAATAGTAATAGTAATAGTAATAGTAATAGTAATACTTTATTAATTATACTCCGCCCATCTGGCTGGGTTTCCTCAGCCACTCTGGGTGGTTTCCAACAAAATATTAAAAATACAAAAAACATTAAACATCAGACATTAAAAACTTCCATAAACCAGGGCTGTCTTCAGACAGATGTCTTCTAAAATGTCAGATGAGTAGGGTATAAATAATACGACAGCAACAACGATGACGACGATGCAATAGGATATCCCTATTTTCATCAGAAAAATGTTGAAGGGTATGGAATTCAGTAGCATGCTTTTCTGATGGTTCCATGTCAGTCATTTCAGCTCTCCAGAGTGCATGTCTCCCCTCTACTGCTTCTTCAATGGGGTTCTCCTGACTACCCTCATCCAATTTGGGGATGGGGGAGAGAGGCACATGGAGAGAGAATGGGGAAAGCCCTGTTGGGCAAGCAGAATTGCTTCCACAGATGGGTCTGTAGTGTGAGATTAGTATATACCCAATTTAGAACATGACTTTTCAGCAACCTGCTGATAATTCTGGGACTTCCTTCCCTGGAGAAATGATAAAGCAGTTGAATAACTCTAGTATGGACTAAGACATTTGTCAGGGAGTGTTAAGTTGGCTGCTATTTTTAGGTGATGGCTTTATGCTAATTTATACTAACTACTTCTTTCTATTTGTGCTATAATAAGGTTTATTAAATTCCCACAAAACACTAGGTGCATAAATGCAGTACTGAAATTCTGTGCTTTTCGATCACAGGCTTTGTTTCTCACACATTATGTTATTGTTCCTGAAGGTTGCAAGAAATGAACAGACATGTATTGAAAAAGCAAATTAAAAAGCCAAGAACGCTGTTCTTATAACAATGTGCATTTATATGTGTGTAGTAAGTGTGGTCTCTTTGCTTTCTTCCTCTGTGTCTCTCATGTTTTCAATTAAATTTCTCAAGGTGTTAATGTTGCTGTTGATTATTTTCATTCCGAGAATGTATGTGAGGCTGTGCTTAACATGAAGTGCATTCAGAAGTAAAGTCTTGCATTTGACCTTCATAATATAATTACATTTGTATAGCCAGAATTAATAAGCCAATTATTTTTGACAAGATAACAGACACATAACATTGTTTGCTTTTCTTTGCTGTTTTGTATTGCTAGAAAATGAGAAGCCTCCTCCTATGCTAGTTTTAGATTTGATTGGCTTTTATATCTATAATCTGTTCCTGTGAAATAAGCAACAATCTAGGATATTCCTCTACGACTTGCACACATTAAGGCCAGTTTCTTGAGAGTAAGTCCCACTGAACTCGTTTGGACTTACTTAATATTTCCTGTCCTTTGATCCCATGGCAGTCCTGTTGGATATTATAGACAAGGAAGCAGTGCTTTGAACTAGAAGGGAGATAATTACCTTCCTTTTAATAGCAGCGAGGTTCCTATTGTTGCAAAATGGGAGGAGATCCCTGTACTATCAAAGAAAGCCACGAAAAGAAATATTAACTATGGAAAAGATCTCACATCAGTGGAAGGCTACCGATTAATCCAGATTTAATAATCATTTTATATATTGAAAATGGTAATTGACTCAGCTAACAAAAGAACACATGGATTCTCTTTAACAATACTTTATTTATACATATATACGTGCAATTTATATGCTACTAAACATTTTTTTTTAAAAAACCAAAGGGAGAAATCGTAATCCCCCTCCAGCCCCTCCCTCCAGAGAGTGCAGCCATTGCCACAACCCAGCCATGCAAAGAAGGCTGATCGCCAAAGAATTGATGCTTTTGAATTATGGTGCTGGAGGAGACTCTTGAGAGTCCCATGGGCTGCAAGAAGATCAAACCTATCCATTCTTAAGGAAATCAGCCCTGAGTGCTCACTGGAAGGACAGATCCTGAAGCTGAGGCTCCAATACTTTGGCCATCTCATGAGAAGAGAAGACTCCCTGGAAAAGACCCTGATGTTGGGAAAGATGGAGGGCACAAGAAGAAGGGGACGACAGAGGACGAGATGGTAGGGCAGTGTTCTTGAAGCTACAAACATGAGTCTGACCAAACTGCGGGAGGCAGTGGAAGACAGGAGTGCGTGGAGTGCTCTGGTCCATGGGGTCACAAAGAGTCAGACACGACTAAACGACTAAACAACAACAGCCATGCAAAGCAGAGAGGGCAGAAGGTACAGATTGGGGGGGGGGGAAGACAACTCACTGTGCCAGTGGGACCAGTTCAGACAATCCCATTTTAGGGTTTTCTACTGGTGGCACCTGCCTGCCCACACATTCAGCGGGCAGAAGGGTAAGCTCTGCACCAGCAGAGCGATGCTGACATGATATTGTTACAAAAGTCGTGTGCCTGCCTTTCTCTCTGCCGAGGGGCAGCAAAAGGCCACGGGGTCCCAGGCACCCACACCAGGTCTGTGTCTCTTTGGAGAAAGGAAGACACATCAGAGACTGCTGTGCTTTAAGAAATATGGTTTCTTTGCCCATTTACACCTTCAGTCTGCATAGGTAAAGGTAAAGGACCCCTGAACAGTTAAGTCCAGTTCAAGGCCAATATGGGATTGCGGCGCTTACTGTGTTTTTTGCTCCATAGGGCGCACCCGACCATAGGGCGCACCTAGTTTTTAGGGGGGGGGGGGAATAAAGAAAAAAAATCCATCCCGCTGGCTGTCTTGGCTTCCTCTTTAGCCGCACACAACCTCTCCAGCTGGGAGAGGCTGCGTGCGGCTTTGGCAGAAGCCAAGACAGCGAGCGGGATAGATCCCGCTCGCTGTCTTAGCTTCCTTTTTAGCCGCAGGCTGGGGCAGGGGAAGCCCGAGCTTCCCCAGACCCCAGAACGGGTCCGGGAGCGAAGGCAAGGTTGCGCGCAACTTCGCCTTCGCTCCCGGAGCTTGCTGCTATTTGCAAGCCTTCTGAGCCCGGCGGTAACTCCCACCGCGCTCCGAAGGCTTGCGGATAGCTGCCTAAAGCCTGGAGAGCGAGAGGGGTCAGTGCACCAACACCCTCTTGCTCTCCAGGCTTCAGCGAAAGCCTGCATTCCCTCCATAGGACGCACACACATTTCCCCTTCATTTTTGGAGGGGAAATAGTGTGTCCTATAGAGTGAAAAATACGGTATCTCATTTTCAGGCCGAGGGAGCTGGTGTTTGTCCAGAGACTCTGTGTGTCCCACCATGCAGAGGGGAGATAAAGGGAAAAGAGTAACACAAAACAGGGCATAACTCTAAGGGGGGGGGGGAGAGATACGTGATAAAGCTACCATTGCAAATGTAAAGTCAGAAAACACCCCAAATTGCAAACATCATAAATTAAAGATAGGACAGAACATGTCAACATCCGAAAAAATATGCTCTGTTTTGATTCCTTAAGCTCAGTTTTGCAAACATTCCCTGACAATTTTAACCACGCCTGCGTCGAGCAGCAATAACCTAACATAAATATCAGCATTTTGTGCCAACCTATGTGCAGCCATCCTGCATTTAATTTGCTCCACGAGCTGGAAAATGAAAGTCACATTGTGTATCGTGTGCTAAACTCATACATTATTAAACTGCCAGATCCTAACTCTTTGGATGGCAGCAACTTGTCAAGCTGTGGACGTCCACACAGGCGGTTTATGTATGGGTTGCACATTCCTTTCTCTCCCTGCCCCCTCAGATGCAACCGATCCTGCCTGTCAGCAAAATATCCTAGCAGTAAACAACTTGAGGCAAAACTTCTTATCCCCCAAATTGCATTCAGATTCCCTGTCTCTTGGAGTTAAAGGGGAGAAATGTTCAGGGTTTGCAATTGATTCCATTAGCCCCTCAGGTGTATGGCCTAGCAGCTGGCAGTATCAGGAAACCTAACATGTTTAATTCAGTATTAGGATTACTGTATCTCAGACATAAAGTGGGGAAGGAATCTGCCATATATTGTAACAGAATGAGAGGCATGAGAAGTGAGGGAAGGAATGCATATTATTTTTGCTGAATCACTAAAGATTTTCTTGCTGGGGGTGTACAAAGCATACCCTCCAAGTATCCCTGTTTTCCAGCGACAGTCCTAGATTTACAGAAGCTGTCCTGGTTTCTGATTTAATCCCAGAATGTCCCACTTTTCCTTAGGACGTCCCTATTTTCATCGAAGAAATGTTGGAGGGTATGGTAGGACATCCTTATTTTGATCTGAGAAATGTTGGAGGGTATAGAATAGGATGCCCCAGGGATCCTTTTTCAACTGGAACTCACCAGAATTCAGTTCTGGCACCTCTCAGGTGGGTGCCATTGCCATTCTAAGAGAACAAGGGAAGCGTTCACGGTGAGTTCCAGCACCTCTTATTCTAGAAAAATAGCACTCAAGATACCAGTTTTCACTGGAGAAATGTTGGAGGGTATGCATAAAGTCAATACAGTGGTACCTCAGGTTACATACGCTTCAGGTTACATACGCTTCAGGTTACAGACTCCGCTAACCCAGAAATAGTGCTTCAGGTTAAGAACTTTGCTTCAGGATGACAACAGAAATCGGGCTCCGGCGGTGCGGCAGCAGCAGGAGGCCCCATTAGCTAAAGTGGTGCTTCAGGTTAAGAACAGTTTCAGGTTAAGAACAGACCTCCGGAATGAATTAAGTACTTAACCCAAGGTACCACTGTACTTCACGGAGACCGTCTCTAACACCATGAGCACCGTGCGAGAAGAAAACCATTACCGAGTGTCAGGGAATGGTCTGAAAATGAGAACTGGGGAATGCATTCTATGGCTGACCAGCTTCTCAAAGATGGGGAGCTGGAGGGGGAAGAGTCCCCCCGCTTGTCCATAGCTTGTTAACCACCAGCTGCAAATGAACTGCATACATCATCATCATCATCATCATCATTTGTTATTTATACCCGCCCATCTGGCTGGGTTTCCCCAGCCACTCTGGGCGGCTTCTGACAGAATATTAAAAACAATACAGCATCAGACATTAAAAACTTTCCTAAACAGGGCTGCCTCCAGTTGTCTTTTAAAAGTAAAATAGTTGTTTATTGCCTTGACATCTGCTGGGAGGGCGTTCTACAGGGCGGGCACCGCTACTGAGAAGGCCCTCTGCATGGTTCCCTGTAGCTTTGCTTCTCGCAGTGAGGGAACCGCCAGAAGGCCCTCAGCGCTGGACCTCAGCGTCTGGGCAGAATGATGGGGGTGGAGACACTCCTTCAGGTATACAGGACCAAAACCCACACTAAGTCAGGGATATGATGCAGCCCTGATACAGCACTACGCATGGTGTAATTACAATAATCTCATACTGAGACGTTAGCGATGGCATAAAGGGCATAGAGACATAGGGCACATAGATGGCACCCCCCAATATCCCCCAATATCCCCAATATCACTGGTGAGCCAGGACGTCTGAAGGGGGCCACTAACTACGTTCAGCTGAACGTGCATAGAAGTTTCCTCCAGACTGGTAAGTCCGATTTCAAGAGTTAGGTTTCAAGAGTCCTATCAGCTCACTTGAACTGCAGCTGCAGCCTTCTTAACATCCATTGTGCCATTTCTCTTTCATCCAGCTCATTTGACAGCCTTGCAAATATTTCCCAGAGACCAAAACTGATTGTCTCAATCAGATTTCCTTACACTTGATGACTCAGATGCTTGTAGGGCACTTCAGAATACCAACTTCAATTGGCTTGGTTGCCATATGTGAAACTAGCATATCTCTGAATCAAGCCTTCATCATTATACAATTAGGTAGGTTACAATCAGTTCTGCTGATCTCTGCTCCATTTGCAGAGCCGTTTGCATGACCCAACATGTCCGAAATACCTCGCCGTGGTGTCATCCAGCATCCATATGTTAGCTGTAATAAGTACTTTGCAACTGCAACCACTTTACATGACCCTTTTTGTTTGCAATATGGATTCTATTTGGATTTTCCATCTCTTGAAAACAACACATAAATACAAATATTCAGTAGTGGTCAGTAGGGCAGGGGACGCTGGTTGGAGTTGCTCACCTGACTTGAACATACCCTCCAACATTCCTCAGATGAAAACAGGGACATTTCATAACCCCCACCCCCATTTTTGTTGCCCCCCCCCCAGAGCATTTCTACCACCACTACATCAATGGTACATGGAAAACACACCCTCTGGAACACCTACTTCCGGTTTTGCAGCATTCGGGTTCCAAGTTGCTCATGAACTAACCTGTTCGAAAAACGAGGTACCACTGTATTTACTTAAAAATATACCCCACATTTCTGAAATAAACTCATAATAACATATGTAGAACAATAAGTCATTCAAGTTACAAAAAAAGGAGTTCAAGTAATGAAAGAACTTGGGAATCTGCCTTATTCTGAATCAAAACATTGGCCCATCTATTCAGTATTGTCAACATTGTGGCTCTCTAGGTTTCAGTGGGGGCGGGATGTAATATTTGATGTATATGAAACCAGCCTATGCTCATCCTATGGGTTACAAGCTGAAGTTGTTTCTGGCAGAGGTGGAACTTGGGGGGCTGGGGGCTGGGGGAGAGCCGTCACCCCAGGCGCAGTTTGGGGGACGATGTATTCCTCATGACGCCCTGCTGCATTGTGAGCTGTTGTGTCCTTCTACCACTATCCTCCAGCTGGAGGGCACCTTGAGAAGGACGCAACAGCTCACGGCACCCTGCAAGCTCTACACCATTTTTGTGAGTCTTGCAAAATGGCCCTGGGTTCGCATGGTGCCATGAGTGCACCCCTCAAACCAGGGCGCCATCAGTTGTGTTTGGTGGTCAGGCTCCCTACTGTGTAGCTGGGCAGGTGGCAGAGCCCAGCTCCACTTGGCTCCAATGGGTGGGGGGTGCTCCAGTGGTGCCCCTGCCACTGTGGCATGCCGTGTGCATCCTGGCACCAGCAGGGAATGTTCTGCCACTGGTTCCTGGGTTGGACTGTTAGAATTCCTGCTCCATGACTGCAGTCATGGGATTGTTGTCTTTCACATGACGGTATATGTTTTGGCTCCACAGAGTGGGAGTGACGGAAACAGGATGTTTGTGTTACTGTGTTCCGTGAAGTGGGACTGTTGTCCTTTGTTCATTCTCTTTGCTGTCTGATGCTAGAGAGAGAGGGAGTCTTGTTGCAGTGTTCTGTGTGTAAGGTAAAGGTAAAGGGACCCCTGACCATTAGGTCCAGTCGTGGCCGACTCTGGGGTTGCGGCACTCATCTCGCTTTATTGGCCAAGGGAGCCGGCATACAGCTTCCGGGTCATGTGGCCAGCATGACTAAGCCACTTCTGGCGAACCAGAGCAGCGCACGGAAATGCCGTTTACCTTCCCACCAGAGTGGTACCTATTTATCTACTTGCACTTTGACGTGCTTTCGAACTGCTAGGTTGGCAGGAGCCTGGACCAAGAAACGGGAGCTCACCCCATTGCAGGGATTCAAACCGCCAACCTTCTGATTGGCAAGTCCTAGGGTCTGTGGTTTAACCCACAGCGCCACCCGCGTCCCTATGGCTCTGTGTGTGTTTATATGTAAATAAAGTAGATTAGCCAAAATGCTGAGTTGCTGAGGTCTGTCACTTAAGCTGTGAAGACTCTGCAGATCCCTAAGTGTGCCGATGTCTGTTGGCATCGGTTGCTGTGATGTTTGGGCTGAAGAAAGTTTTTGAAGCTCCCAAATGATTGACCAAGAGGGAGGGAACATAGCAGTCGGGCATGTGTCTCTGCTAGGGTCCTACTCGAGAGTAGGCTGAGCTTCCCAATATTCTGCCTGTGAGCATACACATCCTTCTGGGGTGCTTACAATTAACACAAAGGTGCAGTAATAAAATGACAATATAAATTCTGGTATAACAATTAATCAGGATCCTCCTTGGTGGCAGAAAGCCCTGGGGTTGGGAAGCCCAGCTGAAACTGATTCTGATAGGATTTCTTGCCTGCCTTCTTGTCTTTCCTGGAATCCTTCTCACAAGGATGGTGGTTTATGGCCTTGAGAAAAGTAGTTTGTTCCTAGCCTGTCCCCTTTGCTTGGAGAGTGTCTGATGAGTGTCTCTTCACCGTGAATGCAAGGCCCCATTTTGCAGCAGTACTTTTTATTTGAAGGAGTCGCTGTCTTCTGAAAACCCTCTTCATTCAGCAGCCAGTCCATGTGACTGATCATTTCTGTTGAACAAGAACATAAGGGAACATAAGGGAAGCCACAAAGCCTCTGAAAGAATGGAAAGGAATTTATTCACGATATTCACCCTCTGGCAGGGGGAAAAAAATCCAACCCTCCCAACAGCCAAATGCAAAATGACCTCATTAGACCTGGAGGGCAGACTCTTTCAAGGATTGGCTATATGCAAAGTGATGGCAGGAACCCTGAGTAAGTCTCCTTTGTGTGGTCTGGCGAGCCAGTTCCTATTCTTGTGTGTAGAAACTCATGGCAGGACTGGGAGTAAGTATGGGCTGCGTTGCTGAGTCTGACACATGGGGCAAAATATTGACCACATCTGCCAGAAAATAGCATAAGATTTTGGCTTGGATAAAAAGCAACAGCACAAACTGAATGAGAAAATGTATTAGTCCTGTTTGATAAATTCTAGTGCAAGCTAGCAGGGAGTCAGTAGAGCATAAGACTCTTAAGCTCAGGATTTGGGGTTCGAGCCCCACATTGAGCAAAGCGATTCCACATTGAGCAAAGCGGTCCAGTATACCTGAAGGAGCATCTCAACCTCCATCATTCTGCCCGGACACTGAGGTCCAGCGCCGAGGGCCTTCTGGTGGTTTCCTCACTGCAAGATGTGAGGTTACAGGGAACCAGGCAGAGGGCCTTCTTGGTGGTGGCACCTGCGTATGCGCGAGCAGCGAAACTCGAATGCGCTCAACCCGAAGCACATTCAATTCGAGGTATGACTGTACCAAACTTTTAGAAGACATCTGAAGGCAGCCCTGTTTAGGGAAGCTTTTAATGTTTAATAGGTTATTGTATTTTTGTGTTTTGTTGGAAGCCACCCAGAGTGGCTGGGGAAACCCAGCCAGATGGGCAGGGTATAAATAAATAAATATATTATTATTATTATTATTATTATTATTATTATTATTATGCCGTCCCTTCCATCTCTACAGTTCATTGATTCTATGACTCACAATGTCTCAATGAAATGCGATATGTGTAACATTACAGTATGAGAAACATGCTGAATTGTTAAAATTATGAAGGCTGTAGCATCGATATGATACTGCATGACCATTATGGCATTTGGCTGGCAGACACCTCAACCTTCTCACCCAACCCACTGTCATGTTAGGGGTGAAAGTTGCCAATGCTCTGCACATTCCATATCACACACCCCCCCCCCCCAGTGATTAGGCCCAAGGAATGGTGGGCCATTGTGGAAGTCTTCACAGGCCAGATTAGGGCCCTGAACTAATGGTTAATCACATGGGCATAGCCAGGATTTTTGTTAGGGGGGCAGGACTTTTGTTGTGAATGTTTTATGTGAATGCCTGGAGGTGGAGGGAGGATAGATGGCAGGCTAACAGATTGAGGTTGAATCCTGACAAGACAGAAGTACTGTTTTGGGGAAACAGGGGGTGGGCAGGTGTGGAGGACTCCCTGGTCCTGAATGGGGTAACTGTGCCCCTGAAGGACCAGGTACGCAGCCTGGGAGTCATTTTGGACTCACAGCTGTCCATGGAGGTACAGGTCAATTCTGTATCCAGGGCAGCTGTCTACCAGCTCCATCTGGTACACAGGCTGAGGCCCTACCTGCCCACAGACTGTCTTGCCAGAGTGGTGCATGCTCTAGTTATGTCCTGCTCAGACTACTGCAATGCGCTCTATGTGGGGCTACCCTTGAAGTTGACCTGGAAACTACAACTAATCCAGAATGTGGCAGCTAGACTGGTGACTGGGAATAGCTGCCGAGACTATATAACACCAGTCCTGAAGGACATGCATTGGCTCCCAATACGCTTCCGAGCACAATTCAAAGTGTTGGTGCTGACCTTTAAAGCCCCAAATGGCCTCGGCTCAGTATACCTGAAGGAGAATCTCCACCCCCATCGTTCAGCCCGGACACTGAGGTCCAGCTCTGAGGGCCTTCTGGCGGTTCCCTCACTGCAAGAAGTGAGGTTACAGGGAACCAGGCAGAGGGCCTTCTCGGTAGTTCCCTGTGGAACTCCCTCCCATCAGATGTCAAGGAAATAAACAGCTTAGAAGACATCTGAAAGCAGTTTTGTTTCGGGAAGTTTTATAATGTTTGATGTTTTATCGCTTTACTATTAATAATAATAATGGAACGCGGGTGGCGCTGTGGGTAAAAGCCTCAGCTCCTAGGGCTTGCCGATCGAAAGGTCGGCGGTTCGAATCCCCGCGGCGGGGTGCGCTCCCGTTGCTCGGTCCCAGCGCCTGCCAACCTAGCAGTTCGAAAGCACCCCCGGGTGCAAGTAGATAAATAGGGACCGCTTTCTAGCGGGAAGGTAAACGGCGTTTCCGTGTGTGGCTCTGGCTTGCCAGAGCAGCGATGTCACGCTGGCCACGTGACCCGGAAGTGTCTCCGGACAGCGCTGGCCCCCGGCCTATAGAGTGAGATGGGCGCACCAACCCCAGAGTCTGTCAAGACTGGCCCATACGGGCAGGGGTACCTTTACCTTTACCTTATTAATAATAATATTCTGTTGGGAGCTGCCCTGCCCCCCCCCGACTACGCCCATGGTTTGTCATTCCTGCTATAGCCAAGTGCACTCTAGTCATCCATAAAAATAGGATTTGAACATGGGCTTGTGCAAAGTCTTGCACAAAATCTTGGAAAAATAAAAGAACACCTCTGGATCAGGGGTCAGTTTCATCATGTAGTGTGCTTGGCCACTGAGTCAGAAACAGCTTTTCTCTCACCAGCAAAAGCTAACAGCTAGTGGAAAGACACCTTTGAATCTAACCCACAATCACTTTTATTTTTATGCAAAGATTTGACTGATGCTTATTTGTCTTTGCAGAGACTCAGCTCTCAGATGCCTTATCAGAGAAACCCAAGAATATCTTTAATTCCAAAGAAAAGCCTTTCCGTGTCCCCCCAAAAACCCTTTGTTCAAAACTAATCAGATGGGGGGGTTGCTTTGTGAAGAAAAGTAAAATACTTTGTCAAGTTCTCTGTAGAAATTCTTCTAGCTATCATCGGGGAGGGGGAAATGTTTAGGCAGGCAATGCTGATTTTTCATATATGGGCAAAATTTTACTGTGTCAAATTATATCCTTCCAAAAGCCTTTACAGCTGCCTTAAAAATCCATTTTGTGCAAAACAATGATCATGCTTCAGCTCAGAGTGATTGCATGGTAGTTACTTAGCCTGGCAAATGGCAGGAATATGTCAGCTGAAATGAAAGACACACAGCCCTGGGCTTATCAGAGAACGTGCGGATGATTCATGTAGCATCATAAATAAATAACACAGGCTGTGTTAAGGCAGGCTTAACAGCCGCTGTTCTCATACCACCGCCAGTTCATTCCAAAGCACCTGTAATAGGAGCTTTATTTGGTGACAGTGACATGCAGAAAGATAAGGTATTCTGTTGTTAACACTCATATTTCAAGGTCACCAAATGTTGAATCTCTTAAGTGAGCAGGGGAAAAAACAACAACATCTGATAGCACCTACATTAATGGATCATCCGAATACTGATAGCTGCAAAGCAATGGACTCTGAGCTTGAAAAACGGGATGGCTACTTTTGCTAAATAGAACCATAGGTAGCTTATGCATGTGAATAAACAGTAACAACACCAGAAAAAGAAGAAGCCATGGTTTATAATCAGCAAGTAATGCCACGTGGGGTTAACAAGGACATTTTTGACACTTGGTGTTTGTTCATTAAAAACACACACACCATTCTTCAATATAAAAAATAATGGGAGGAATTCAACACTACATGAAGGCAATCATTCTGCCAGGGCAAACACATCAGCTTACAAGTCAGAGTGATCCCCCTTTCCTGAAGACCCAATTTTGGGGCATTTACTGATGAATCCCACTCCAAGTATAATCAAAAGAAAACAGGATGATTGCAAAATTTTAAGCAGCATAAAATAATGGCTAGAACTGGCAGCAATGAAATCAGCACAGTTTTAATGATTAAGAAGCCTGGGAAATTTAAAATTAAAAGTTAGGTACCAGGAAAGATTTTCTGGGGAAAATAATTCCACATATGGGGGCCCACACCTGAGAAGTCTTTTTCCCCCGGTTGCTCCTAACCTCACTCCTGATGGTGGGAACACCCAGAGGAGAGTCTTGGCTGATCTCTCTACGTGGGCAGACTGTATTTGAGCTAACTTAGTCACTAGCCATGACAGACTGTGGGGTTTCGGGCAGAATACCTTTCCTGGCATATCCCCTAACTGTGGGATTCTCCCCTACCCGCCTGCCCCCTGCAAGAATTACAATGGCACTGCAAAAGTCAGGATCCAGTTGTCTGAATATATACATTAAAATCATAGCCACTTTTATTTTTTATTTTTTTTGATAATTTTTTTATTGCGTTTCTTTTCATACTTTTATACATTCCAAACAATACAGAGAGAAAGAATACAAGAAACAATTTTTAAAAAAAAAAATAAAAGAAAAAAAATATTAAAAACATTTTGTTAGTAAGTAACCAACTTTCAATTCCTTATTGGACTTCCCCACACCTTCCAGGTCTGCGTTCTTTAAGTTAACAATGTCAGCAATTTGTTACCTTGTTTCATACCTTATTATAAGTTTCAATTATTATGTATCCAAATTTCAATATGTTATATCTCAGTTTTAATACCTTTAAAATAAACATAATACATTTGGTTCACATTGTCTCCTTTTCTCATTTATCGTTATTTTACCAATTACTTAATCATACTTGCTAAAGCAAAACATTTCCTAATCATGCACTATCTTAGGATTCATACAGTTTATAATATTTTTGCAAATAGTCTTTAAATTTTTTCCAATCCACCTCAATTGATTCTTCATCCAAATCTCGGATTCTGCCGGTCATTTCAGCTAACTCCATGTAGTCCATCAACTGCGTCTGCCAGTCCTCCAGCGTGGGTAAATCTTGTGTCTTCCAATTCTTTGCGATGAGTATTCTTGCTGCTGTGCTAGCATACATAAACAAAGTTCTGTCCTTCTTTAACACCTTCTGGTCCACCATGCCCAGCAGGAAGGCCTCTGGTTTCTTAGGAAAGGTATACCTAAATACCTTTTTCAATTTGTTATAAATCATTTCCCAAAAGGCCTTCACTTTTGGGCAGGTCCACCAGAGGTGAAAGAATGTCCCTTCTGCCTCCTTACATTTCCAACATTTATTATCAGACAGGTGATAAATCTTAGCTAACTTGACTGGGGTCATGTACCACCGGTATATCATTTTCATAATATTTTCCTTCAAGGCACTACATGCCGTAAATTTCATTCCGGTGTTCCATAACCTTTCCCAGTCTTCAAACATAATGTTATGTCCAACATCCTGTGCCCACTTTATCATAGCAGATTTGACTGTCTCATCCTGTGTATTCCACTTAAGCAGCAAGTTATACATTCTCGATAGTATCTTTGTTTTTGGTTCTAACAATTCTGTCTCCAATTTCGATTTTTCCACCTGGAAACCGACCTTTTTATCCATTTTAAAAACCTCCTGAATTTGAGCATAATGTAACCAATCTCGCACCTTATTTTTCAATTTGTCCTGGCTCTGCAACTTCCAGTTGTCTCCAATTTTTTCGATTATTTCCCAATATTTCGGCCAATAGGCCTCCATATTGGGTCTTTTTCGAGCCTTGGCCTCCATTGGTGATAGCCACCTCGGGGTTTTACTCTCTAATAAGTCTTTGTATTTCATCCAGACTGCAAAAATTGATTTTCTGACAATATGATTTTTGAACAGTTTATGAACCTTAACCTTGTCGTACCATAGATATGCATGCCAACCAAAAGCATTATCGAACCCTTCCAGATCCAGGACATCAGTGTTTTCTAGCAGAAACCAATCTTTCAACCAGCAGAAGGCTGCAGATTCATAATATAACCTCAAGTCCGGCAGGGCAAACCCCCCTCTTTCTTTCGAGTCAGTTAATATTTTAAACTTTATTCGAGGCTTTTTGCCCTGCCAGACAAACCTAGATATGTCCTTCTGCCATTTTCCAAAACATTCCACTCTGTCCACGATCTGTAGGGTTTGAAACAGAAATAACATTTTCGGCAATACATTCATTTTTATAGCTGCGATTCGGCCCAACAAGGAAAGCTTTAATCTTGACCAAATTTCTAAATCCTTTTTGATTTCCGACCAACATTTTTCATAATTGTCTTTAAATAAGTTCAAATTTTTGGAAGACAAATAGATCCCTAGGTATTTCACTTTTTTAACCACATTTAATTCTGTTTCTCTCTGAAACCCCTCTGTTTCTGTAGATGTCAAGTTTTTGGCCAAAACCTTAGTCTTTTGTTTGTTCAACTTAAATCCCGCAACCCGACCAAATTCAGATATAAGTTCTAAAACTCTTTTTGTACTGGGTTCTGGCTCCTGTAATGTCAAAACTAAGTCATCTGCAAAAGCTTTCAGTTTGTATTGTTTCACTCCGACCTCTATCCCTTGTACCAACCGGTCCTCCCTAATCATGTTCAATAGCACCTCCAGGACTGAAATAAATAAAAGAGGGGATAGAGGGCACCCTTGTCGTGTCCCTTTTTCAATTTTAAATTCCTCCGTCACCACATTGTTCACTATTAATTTAGCTTTCTGTTCTGAATAAATTGCTTCTATTCCATTTTCAAACCCCCGTCCCACTCCCATCCCTTCCAAGTTTTTCTTCATGAACATCCAAGATATATTATCAAATGCTTTCTCCGCATCAATGAAGATTAACACCGCCCTTGTGTTCCTATTGGTTTGCAATAGTTCCAAAATGTCAATGATGTTTCTGGTATTTCCATATAAATGTCTACCAGGGAGAAAGCCGGCTTGGTCCTTGTGAATTACTTCATTTAGAACCTTTTTAAGTCTACTTGCCAAAATGTCTGCAAATATTTTGTAATCCACATTCAGGAGTGAGATGGGATGGTAGTTCTTAAGCTGGGTCTTTTCAGATTCTGACTTGGGTATCAATGTGATGAATGCTTCTTTCCACGTTTCCGGTGCCCTCTTCCCTTCCATAATCTGGTTGCATACCTCCATCAAAGGTTGTGTCAAATAGTCCTTCAAAGTCTTATAGTATTTGGAGGTAAGCCCATCCGGGCCTGGAGATTTGCCAAGTTGCATATTCTGAATGGCACCTTCAATTTCCTGTTGGGTTATTTTACAGTTCAAGATTGATCTTTTATCTTGAGTTATTTTTGGTAGTCCATTTATCTTTAAAAATTGGTCTATCTCAAACTCTTTCTGAGGCCCCTGTGCATAAAGTTCTTTAAAGTATCTGTGGAAGCACTTCCTAATTTCTTCTGGTTTCTGAACCATTCTTCCTTCAATCTCTAGATTTGTAACTATATTTAACTTTTGTCTTTTTTTCAGCTGCCAAGCTAGCAGCTTTCCACATTTATTTGCTGATTCAAACGATCTTTGCTTCATCTGTTTAATTTTCCATTCGATCTCTTGATTTATCAATTTAGAATATTGTGCTTGATGGAATTTGATTTCTCTCAGCACTTCCTTTGACTTTGGTTTGGTTCTCAGTTTTTTCTCACCTTGATGTATTTTCTCCAATATTTTCTCCTTCTTTCCATTCCAGAGCTTTTTCTTGATTGTATTTTGTTGTATCAGAAACCCTCTCATAACGGCTTTGCTTGCGTCCCAGATCATTCTTTTTTCTACTGTAGTGTTCAAATTTATCTCAAAGTAGTCCTTTAACATTTTTTGGGCCTTTTTCACAATCTCTTGATCTCTTAGTAAGGTGTCATTCATTCTCCATCTGAAGGAACCGGTTTGGGTGAGTCTGAGTTCTAGTTTCAAAGCATTGTGGTCGGAGCATGTCTTTGGGCAGATTTCCACCTTTCTGGTCTTGGGTGCCAGCCCTCTAGATGTCCAGATTTGGTCGATCCTTGTCCATGACAGGTGGGCCTCAGAGAAGAAAGTTCCTTCTTTACCTAGGGGGTTCTTTGTCCTCCATATATCAATCAAGTCCAAATTGTCAATCAGTTCAAAGAAAGTTTTGGGCAGTCTGCCATCTGATGTTAAATTTTGATTTTGAGACTTATCCATATGTGTAGACACCACTCCATTCATATCTCCCATCTTTATGATGTTTGAATAGTCCATGTAGTCCAGCAAGGTCTCATGCAGCTTCTTAAAAAATTCAGATTTCCCATCATTTGGCGCATATATTCCTAATATCAAAATTTTTTCTCGTGTCTGAATTTCAATTGCCAAAATTCTTCCTTGTTCATCCTTGAATAGGAATTTTGGTGCCAGGCTCTCCTTAGCATATATCACCACACCTCTTTTCTTGACTTTATCCGATGAAATAAATTCTTGGCCTAGTCTTTTGTTAACTAAAACTTTCCTGTGGAGCCTGGTCACGTGAGTTTCTTGCAAACAAATAATGTCCAATTGTTCTTTCTTCAATATGTGAAACATTTTCCTTCTTTTTTCCGGGGAATTTCCGCCGTTTATATTCCAACTAAGTAGCTGCAGAGACATCCTGTACTATTTTGTTGCACCTAGAGTGGTGTGCCTTCTTTGTCCTCTGGTCCCGAGGGTGTAGAACCTGGTCCGCCTCCAGGCGGTATCCCAGCTTGTGGTAGAGGACAATGTGCTACTGCTTCTTTTTGGAGATCTTCTCCGTGGTCGTGCAGGAACTTTTGTAAGTCCTCTGGTGTTCTTATCTTTACCTTCTTCTGCTTGTAAGTAAATGATAGTCCTTGTGGGAACTCCCACCTATAACAAATTGTGTTGAGTCTCAACAATCTTGCCAGTTCTGAGTAGGTGGTTCTCAAATCCAATAACTGTTTTGGTATGTCTCTGTAAATTTCCACCCTTTTGTCTTGTATCTCCAATGTATTTGCAAAATGTAGGCCTAATATTTTGTCTCTCTCTTCCCTTGATCTCAAAATTATCAAACAATCTCTGGGTCTGTCCTTCCTTACCAATCTTCCCAGTCGAAAAGCTGAAACTATTTTAAAGTCGCTTTCTTCCTTAATGTCCCAGAATTTTGAGAATTCTGTTGTCAAAAATCCAACTAAATCTTCTTGTTCAATTTCCGGAATTGCTCTTAATCTGAGGTTATTCTCACGATTTTTCAATTCCACCATCGAGAGATAGGCTTGCTGTTCACCAATTTGTTTGTGCAGAGGTTTGACTTCTCCTCTAACTTCCTCGACCTCTTTTTTAGCCGCCGTTGCAATTTGAATAGCTTCCCCAGCTAAATTACGGTTTTCTTCTGTTGCTCCTTGCAATTTTTCAATTGCTTGTGTGTGCTGGGAAACCTGATCAGTCAATTTCTGGATCGAAGATGTGGCTTGGTCAATTTTTAGTGATTGGTTGTCAACCTTTTGATTTAAGGCTGCCAATTGCTCCAAAATTTGTTTCAGAACTCCCTCAGATGCTCCTGCTGCCATATCTTCCTCTGCAGGGTTTTTAGGCTTTTCGACTTCTGCCTTTTGTGCGCCCAGCACAGCTGGAACCGATGATCTGCGTCCCTGAGTCAAAGTTGTTTGTACAAGCTGTGCCTGCTTTTTTTCTTTTTCCTTCTCCTTAGCTTCCTTAGCTTTGGCTGCTCTTGTCTTTCCTGTACCACTCATCAGTCAATGTTCAAGGTCAAATTATTATTGTCCCATGGGAAAGACAGATCCAATTTAAAAACAATCCAGTGAGAGAGAATAAACATAGAAAGCTGTTCCCAGGCCTTTATTTCCCAAAAATCCTCTAGGGGGGGTGCCACCAAAGTTCAGAAAGAAGAAGGCAACTTTTCCGTCATTAAAGTCCCTGTTATGTTGAAAAAAGTACAATAGTCCCAAACAGTAATAAAAACAAGTCCTGCAGAGTACTTTTAACTTTTGACAAAGTTTCAAAAAGGTGCCTGCAATTTGTATCCACTCCAACTTGTTTAAGCTCAAAAGTATCCCTTGCGTCTCTAAAAGTTTGTAGCAGTTTGTAACAGTTCCGCAGTTAAACAGTTTCCCCCCCGGCAGCCCGACGATTTGGAGTTTAACTTTCAATAGCCCTAGCTGAGGGGGGTCACTCCAATTTTCCTTTTGAGAGTTTACTCATAAGTAAGTCTATCTTTTCTCATTAACAGTCACTTCTGGAAGTGCATGAAAGTCCCTCTTTAACACTTCCCTTTTCAGCTGCTTTACGCTTCTCAGGTCCTTTGCTTTGATCTTATAAGCAGACCGGAAGGCGGACTTCCTTTTTATCGTCTCCCGGTTTCAGCCAAATTTTTAAAAGAATTTGCTCCCAAATTTAATGTCCTTACTCACGGGTTCGTTGTTTTAATCAGATGTTTAGAGGAAGAAAGGTCAGCGCTCATCTGTAACAGCCGCGCGGCTTTGCTCCCGCAGAAAGAGCGATGAACTCACAGCACCGCTACCCCTCCTTCACTCCGGAGCCCCTTACGGGGTTCCTTACGCGATTTCGGGGTCGCTCCAGGTGCCCGCCGAGTCCCACGGCCACGGGCTCGCTCTGCCCGTGGTTTTTCTTAATGGGTCGTCGCTGTGCCGTAGCGAACGACCCTTTCCTGCGGAGCCCCTCTTCAAGACTCGAAGAGGACCGCCATTACAATTTCGCGCCGCCTCCGGAAGTCTAAAATCATAGCCACTTTTAAACACATCAGCATTATGCCTTGTGCTTCACTGCTTTCAATTTTCTGTACCTTATAATGTTCCACCTTTGCAGACCTACAAGGAACCAAAGTGAAAAAATGTATAAAACATCTCCAACTTATGCTGGAGTTGTAAAGATAAAGATGGTACTTTTTACCACATGTGGTGGACATGCAAAATAGTAAAAGACTTCTGGGAAATGATATACAAGGAATTGGAAAAAAAATGTTTAAGATAATTTTTATCAAAAAAAACCCAGAAGCCTTTTTACTAGGATTGACAGGATATAAAATACCAAAAGAATTAAAATAACTATTTAGGTAAGCGACAACAGCCGCAAGAATGCTACTTGCCCAGAAGTGAAAAGAAGAAGTCCCGACCAGTGAAGAGTGGATAACCAAGATGATGGACGATTCTGAAATGCCAATGATGACCGTGAGGATCAGGCACCAAGATGACAAGAAATTCAATCAAGAGTGGGGGGAAAAAGTTTATAGAATATCTTAAAGACCACTGTGTATACCTAAAAACATTAGCAGGATTATTGAAACATGTATAATGTTTTTGAAGGGGGGAAAGTGATAAAATCATAGCTGTCAACCTTTCCCTTTTCTTGTGAGGAATCCTATTTGGAATAAGGGAATTTCCCTTTAAAAAGGGGAAATGTTGACAGCTATGGATAAAATGAATTTAAAAATGTAATTAAATGCAAAGAAATAAAGGGAAATTTGGGGATCAGGGGGTGGGGGAGGAGGGAAGTCCAAGGGATTCAAGCAATACCAGGAGTGCAAAATTTGAAAATGATGTCAATGTACCAAAATTCTGTTTAAAAAAATGAAATTATATCTATCTATCTCTATCTATCATCTATCATCTATCATCTACCTATCTATCATCTATCTATCTATCTATCTATCTATCTATCCCAGGTGATGATTAAGAAGTATTTCTCTTCAATCTTACTCCAGATTCCAGTCGGCTGCTTATAGCAGTGCAGGGTATTGGGAAATTGTTCTCTTCTGGTGATTTACTAAATGTGAGATGCATTAACCTTAGAAGGAAGGAGCAGGGGAGAAGTAGTGAACAGCTTGGAATGAATGTGAGAGATCACCCTGCAAACCCACAGAATGAATAAAACCGTCTTGGGCACAAAGCAAACAGACATATAAATAGAAACATCTTATCTTGTTACCAAGTGCCCCCTATAATATCACAAACAGTTAGCTAACATAGTCAGCATTTCTGTATAACCATTACATAATTTCCATCTGGTCTTTTCTTCGTTTGGTACAAGCTAAAGTGTTTCAGGAATATTGATCTGACTGGCGGCCTGAGGAAGGAGCATCAGAGTGGAACCTAATTGTCTCTTCCTGGCTGCAGATACTTGAGATAGCGTCTGCAATGTTGTTACATTACATTCTCCCTGGCTGAAATATTGCAGGCACAGTGGGAAGGAAGAGACCTTGGGACTTAAGACAATTTGCCTACATTTAGTTCTATTAATATCATTAAATGGGAAAATCAGTGACACGGCGGCTAAAAGCTAGAGATGAACTAACCACCACTTTATCTTCTGTTGCCAAGGACTACATGATGAACTCGGCTGTGACCTAAATTTATTACAGAACAGCACTCACTGCTCCACCAAGCACTCTGCTGCAATTACAACACATTAAGCAAAGAAGCAAATCTCAAGGGGAAATGTCTGTTCTTTTAATCAAGTAGTAGAAAAACCTCCAAGTGGACTAATAATAATAATAATAATAATAATAATCCCAGTATATCTCCAGTCAATCTGCACTGTCATAACCAACAGGTCATGATGACAGAGTTTGCCCACTCTCAGGTAATCTTTGATTCTGTCTATTCCAAGCTATATTATTATCTCCTCCCTTTCTGACTTCATTAAGAGCTCTGGGGAATTTCCTTTATGATCATCAATAATTTTGGCTTCATATGTAATGTTATTCGCAAATACTAGGCTTGGTGGATGGGGAGAAATTTCAGTTGTTTTGCATGCCCGTGGAAGCCTAATTCTCAGTGGAAGCACTTTTGTACTGCAAAGGAAACTAACATGATCACCCAGCCAATTCCCAGTATCTGGAATATCTTGACCAGGGTTTAAACCATTATTTGATGTCTGCCTTCTGACTGAGCATAGTTTCTCTCATAATTCTGTGGGATAAACTCTTGAAATTCAAGAAATAAAATATGTTTCTACATTTTCCTACTTATGGGTATGCCGTATAGGGAAATGGAACAAAGGGTATTTTGTAGACTAGTCTGAGAAGAAAATAAGTTTGAGAAACTCTAGATAAAAATGATAAGAGGTACAGGGTGAGGGGAGTAAAGACAATTTCAAACATAGAACATATAAAACAGTAGATGACAAAGACTTTGTTGCTGTAGAAATTGAAAGAACTCATACAAACATTCCTATGTTGATTTCTTTTTAAGGCAATGCATTTTGTTCTTATCAGTATGCAAAATACTTTGCAATTTATAGTTACCAAACTTATGCACATTGCAGAAGGATTACATTGGCTCCCAGTACATTTCCAAGCACAATTCAAAGTGTTGGTGCTGACCTTTAAAGCCCTAAACGGCCTTGGTCCCATATACCTGAAGGAGCATCTCCACCCCCATCATTCTGCCCAGACGCTGAGTTCCAGTGCCAAGGACCTTCTGGCGGTTCCCTCACTGCGAGAAGCAAAGCTACAGGGAACCATGCAGAGGGCCTTCTCGGTAGTGGCGCCTGCCCTGTGGAACGCCCACCCATCAAATTTCAAAGAGATAAACAACTACCTGACATTTAGAAGACATCTGAAGGCAGCCCTGTTCAGGGAAGTTTTTAATGTGTGACATTTTGATGTATTTTTAATCTTTGTTGGAAGCCGCCCAGAGTGGCTGAGGAAACCCAGTCAGATGGGCGGGCTACAAATTATAAATTATTATTATTATTATTATTATTATTATTATTACAAGCTACCTTAGTTAAGAACATCTCTATAAGCAGGATAAATTCAGCAAGTGAACTCTTTCTTCCTCTCCACACCCCCAAGTAGATTCCTTGTTAGGTCATGAGAATAGAAGACTTGGCAGTTGGCATAAGGCAAGGATGTAATCGTATGAAAAGGCAAATACAGTGGCACCTCGGGTTACATACGCTTCAGGTTACAGACGCTTCAGGTTACAGACTCCACTAACCCAGAAATAGTACCTCAGGTTAAGAACTTTGCTTCAGGATGAGAACACAAATTGTGCTCTGGTGGCATGGCAGCAGCAGGAGGCCCCATTACCTAAAGTGGTGATTCAGGTTAAGAACAGTTTCAGGTTAAGAACAGACCTACGGAACGAATTACCGGTAAGTGCTTAACCCGAGGTACCACTATAGTGCCTCCAAAGGATCAGGTGTCTTGCCTCCACAAAATATCCACCAAGGGCAATTTTAATTAAGCATCAGGACAAGAGATGGGTTGGCAGTCGGGAATCCAGCCTCTGGCCTGGCTAAGCTACGTAGTGGGAACTGCAGCATAAAGCTCCCAGGTGAGAAAGATAGGAACACATTAAGTCTGTTGGAAAAAAGGAACCCAAGGAAAAGGAGTTTGGTGCCTTGGGAGCGACAATTCAAGGAGAGTTGCTGTTATATTGGCAAGGTCCAGTATATTAAAAGAAAAGAGGAAGCAGCCAGGTTGTGGGATGTGTATACCGACTGATCATTTAGTGCAGGCATGTCCAAAGTCCGTCTCATCAGGGGCCCAATCTGGCCAGTAAAATCCTAAAAAAAACCTCAACAACTTTAATCCTAAAAAAAGTTGTTAACATCCCTGTTAACAACTATGGTCAGCCCTTTGGTCGGCCCTCATAGCCCTTCACTTCATCAAATCTGGCCCTCTTTGAAAAAAAGTCGAACACCACTAGTGCTGTGGGTTAAACCACAGAGCCTAGGACTTGCCGATCAGAAGGTCGGTGGTTCGAATCCCTGCAACGGTGTGAGCTCCCGTTGCTTGGTCCCAGCTTCTGCCAACCGAGCGGTTCGAAAGCACGTCAAAGTGCAAGTAGATAAATAGGTACCACTCTGGAGGGAAGGTAAACGGCGTTTCTGTGCACTGCTCTGGTTCGCCAGAAGCGGCTTAGTCATGCTGGCCACATGACCCGGAAGCTGTACGCTGGCTCCCTTGGCCAATAAAGCGAGATGAGCGCCGCAACCCCAGAGTCGGTCACGACTGGACCTAATGGTCAGGGTTAGGGTCAGGGACCTAATGGTTACCTTTACCTTCCCAACTTGGAGGGAAAGCACTCAGAGTTTGGGATGCAAAGTGCACAAAAGCCATGAAGGCGGAATCTCACATTGTCTGCCCCAACACCGGAGGGATCTAATTCAAGGACAGAAAGCCTTTGAGGTGCGTGGGACTTCTCCTTTTAATAAGTACCAGATGGAGCCATGTTCATGGGATTGTTAGTCAACTGATTTATCTTCTTGCATTTATATCCTGCCTTTCTTCCACCATGGAAGTGTATGTGTGGTTCTACTGCTGTAACTCCATCCCTGTGAATCTTCGGTGGGATGCTGCCATGGTCAAATCTCTAGGTTGCTATGGAAAGCACAGCCTACTCAGGAAATACTGCTTCACTTTTATATTCTATGTGCATGTTCACATGTGGCAGTAACAAATGCTCCTTTATTGACTCAGCAGGATGTATGACTTGGGTTAGCCCCTTAGGACAAGGTACCCTTGCTACTTGTGATATGCCTTTTTTCAAAAAAGACCTCTTATTTTCCATTTTCCGTTTTTTTGTATCTTGGTCTCATGAGTCATTTAGTGTGCAGTTGGCAGAGGGAGAATAGTTAAACAGTCCTAATCTTCTTAATGCTGTTTTCTTCTTCTGCACAGAATTTCACTCGGGAATCAAAACATCAGAGGAAAGCTACGAGTAGATAACTGTCCTCTCCCACATGATGATTAGTATGACAGCAGCTTGGCAAATCCAAATGTTTCAGAGATTTTAACAGGATTTATTGATAGTTATGGGAACAGATGACTATTCCATGTGTGCAGCAATGGGTGAAGAAGGACTCTATTTTCTACCAATTTCAGCTACATGTTCCTGTTTGAGCCGCAATCACCTCTTCTTCTTTTACGGTAGTATATAAGAATCCACATCTTTCAGAAAAGCTGGGCTTTTTGTTTTGCTTTCCCCCCACCCACTAAATTCTGCATCTCAGGATGATTGCAACAACTGCAATTTCACTGCTTGATGGGAACCGTTTGGCAGCAGGGAAACCCCCTTACTGTTATTATCTAACATGCTTTCATGATTATTTGTGTGAGGACACTAAGCGCTACAAAGGAGATAGATATAAGCAAGGATCAGCCGATGGGGGTGAGGGGGTGGGAAATAAAAGCCCTGTTATTGCAAGGGGAAGGACACACAAGGATTTATTTAGCCTCTCAGTCTTGGGTGTAATCTATCAAGCATCCTCTGGTAGAGGTTCCAGGCATTTCAATTGTGCTTGAATAGAAGCATTAATGGGTGTACTGCACCTTTATATGGTACTTTCCCATCTATTAGGCAGCGTATAATAGTGTTTGGGTAGGATGTAAATGTCAGTACCTTGCATAATGAGGAGTTTCTGGAGGCAGCGATGATTTCCCTCTTCCAGTTCATCTTCTGGCTGTGTGGGAACTGATTCTATTCTATATGTCTCCATTTTTGCATTTATATAACATATGCACACACATCTTCCCTGTGTGTGTGTGTGTGTGTGTGTGTGTGTGTGTGTGTGTGTGTGTGTTATTATGTATTGCTTGTTTTTGTTATAGATTCTTTTATTGTCATTTTTTTTAAGTCACTCTTTAAATCGACACCGAAAGGCAGAATGCACATCCTTTGATACATAAGCAAACAAATAAGTAGCAACAGGATTTCTTTGAACTCAGAGGCGAGGATTACAAAGTATTGATAAGAACTTTTCAGAGCTACATGAAAAGGACAATGCTTCTTGCTCCATGCAACAACAACAAGGGCTGCATTGATTTAGGGTGAAGAATAAGTTATTTTACTGTTTGACCCTAAATCTACTCCTACTCACCCCTAACTAATGCTTTCCTCACACAATAGCCATTGAATAAATGGGAATCTAAGTCTAGAAATCATTTGTACCTATTGTCTCCCTTCTCAAGTACAGTGGTGCCTCTGGTTGCAAACGGGATCTGTTCCGGAGTCCCGTTCGCAACCTGAAAAGAGCGCAACCCACGGCAATGCGTCTGTGCATGCATACAGAGCTTTCATAATATCTGACATCAACTCAAACATGATACTTTTCGATGGAAACTACACGTTGAGCTGCCAGTTACTAAGGTTCAAAACCGGTGCTTATATTTTCTTTCAGCAATGCATCTCAGATGTGTCTAAGAACATAGTTATATTAACAGTGTTTACGAGTCATTCTGCAGATGCAGCTAGGCCCACTCGAAAAGAATGTATGTGATTATGGCAGCTGAAAAGTATAGATTAGAAATGTCAAGTATAAAATAAGTGGCATCCTCTTTCGAGAACATCTCACCTTACTAGTATTCTGGCACCCATTCTTTTCTTTTTCTTTTTTTCCTATTGGCAGCAGGTAAAAATATATTTGTTGCTCAAACATTTATAGGGTGGTTGTTTTATTGCTGAAAGTATGCAATCTAAGAGCATAAGAAGAGTGATGCAGGATTAAAAGGCCCATCTATCTGACTTTTAGAAGACATCTGAAGGCAGCCCTGTTTAGGGAAGTTTTTAATGTTTGATCTTTTATCTTCTTCTTCTTCTTCTTCTTCTTCTTCTTCTTCTTCTTATTATTATTATGTTGGGAGCAACCCAGAGTGGCTGGGGAAACCCAGCCAGATGGGTGGGGTATACAATTATTATTATTATTAATTATTATTATTATTATTATTATTATTATTATTATTATCATCATCATCATCATCATCAGTACAGTGAAACCTCAGGTTATATACGCTTCAGGTTACAGACTCCGCTAACCCAGAAATAGTGCTTCAGGTTAAGAACTTTGCTTCAGGATGAGAACAGAAATCGTGCTCTGGCAGCGCGGCGGCAGCAGGAGGCCCCATTAGCTAAAGTGGTGCTTCAGGTTAAGAACAGTTTCAGGTTAAGTACGGACCTCCGGAACGAATTAAGTACTTAACCTGAGGTACCACTGTATCATGTTCTCACAGTGGCCAACCTCAGTCCCACTTTCCTTCCCTCCCTTCTCTGATACCCTCTCACATCTCTGCCTCCCAAAGGCTTGCAGGGCTGTTTGTTGCAGCAGCTCAGGCTACAAGCTCCCCAGGCAAATGGTGCCTCTGGGGCTGGCCAGGGGGTGCTGGTTGCCAGGAGCTGTGGTGGCCTTGAGTAAGCACGCAAGTGGGCGAGGAACCCAGCCAGCCAGTCTGCCAGCCCTTGCTGTTGGGAATAGACAGGCAAGTCCCAGGCCCCTGTGGGGCAGTGTGGCATCTCTTTGGGGGCAGCTCAGAAACCAGGGGTGGCAACAGCAGCTGCCCAGAGGACTCCCAAAGAGATGGGAGAGGAGAGGAGGCTGAGGGAACAATCCACAAGGGAAGGTACTTGAAAAAGGGTGAGAGTCGGCCACTTCTGCAGGCAAAGGGTGATGTAACTGGGCTCCTGAGCCCCACAGTAAAGGTAAAGATAAAGGGACCCCTGACCATTAGGTCCAGTCGTGGCTGACTCTGGGGTTGCGGCACTCATCTCGCTTTATTGGCCAAGGGAGCCGGCGTACAGCTTCCGGGTCATGTGGCCAGCATGACTAAGCCGCTTCTGGCGAACCAGAGCAGTGCACGGAAACACCGTTTACCTTCCCGCTGGAGCGGTACCTATTTATCTACTTGCACTTTGACGTGCTTTCGAACTGCTAGGTTGGCAGGAGGAGGGACCAAGCAACGGGAGCTCACCCCGTCACGGGGATTCGAACCGCCGACCTTCTGATCAGCAAGTCCTAGGCTCTGTGATTTAACCCACAGCGCCACCCGCGTCCCATGAGCCCCACAGGGATGCTGCAAAAAGAACGCAGTTGGTCAAGGGCGCCGTGGACTCAAAAAGTTTGAAAACCTATGTTCTATTATATCACCCGGTTTTCAACATGATGATACATCCAGCCAGGCAATAAATAAACTGTCAGCCTATCCCATAAAAATATAAAATTCTACAAGGAGAGAAATGGGAGTGGGCAAGAGGAGTGTTTCCTTCCCTTGCCATCTTCCCTCTCTTTCTCTGTGGTATCATTTTGAAGCCTGCTTTCTAAAACAGAAGTTGAACAAATGAATCCTTCTGTCTTCACTTTCAGTTGTCAGCAGTGCTTCAGTGTGAGATGAAATAAATTGCCAGGCACTTTCATCTTCTATAATCAGCTCCGCACAGCTGAGTACACCCACAACCCTGCGAGCTGTCTCTGCCAGCGCTAATTCTACGTGGAATGGAAAGTCTTTGTTAGTGCCACATTTCTAATGTTCTACACACAGGAGTGGGCTTTATATTTTATTTCCCCCCATTTTTCTCCTTCACACTCCCCCTCCCGCTTTCCTCCCGATTAGCTATTGTACAATCCATTTTCCACAGGAAAGAAGCTTTTAGGTGGGGCTATTATTTACGACTTGGGTGTTGTCTTTCTCAATATGCACACCACAATCACGGGAGTAGTGCTGGTTTAGAAGCATAATACTTCTCAATTGAAGCTGATTCAGAGAAGCCCTTGGACCAATCCCACAGGAAGTCGCTTTCCCCATTTTAAAATAGCCTTGAAAGCTGCAAAACAACAACACACCTCTGATCATGAACAGATTTGCTACAGTTGTTTTCATATTTTCAGTACGCACTATAGTTTAGAAGGCCAAAAAAAAAGTGCAACAATTAATGCAAAATTATTTTGTTCCATAATGCTTTTTTAAAAATAACAAGTGTAGTCTTTAATGGCCTAGAAGTATTTACTTTACTTGTTCAAAATCCAGTACACACAATTCAGTAGGATGGTATTGGATAACCTCGGTTGGCATTTTTTCTGGTAGCCTGAATTGAGCTTGATGGAGGCAATCAACATTCCAGGGCATTTTGAGGTTTACAGAAGCTCTTCATGGGGAGCAGTGAGTTGAACATACTGTCCTTTTGTAAAGCAACACAGAAAAGCAACTATACTTAATCTCATTTTTGGGGGAGCCCTTGAGGCTTCTATTTCTCTTTAGCTTCAGAATTAGTGCAATTACTCACCTTCAAATATAGATAGATGACAGATGATTAAATAGATAGATGATAGATAGATAGATAGATGATAGATAGTAGATAGATAGATAGATAGATAGATAGATAGATAGATAGATAGATGATAGATAGATAGATGATAGATAGATAGATGATAGATAGATAGATAGATGATAGATAGATAGATAGATAGATAGATAGATAGATAGATAGATAGATGATAGATAGATGATAGATGATAGATAGATGATAGATGATAGATAGATATAGACATAGACAGACAGATACATGATATAATATATATATATACTCTGAGTGTTGAAGGATATAGAGCAGGGCAGGGACAGAGTAGCTTTGTGATTGTCACAATGGTAAACCAATCAATGTTCTGCACGGCCAGTTAGGGTACCAATAGAGTGTTAATTTCTTGATGTTCACAAGAGCCAACCAATCTGGACTCTTCATAGCCAGCTTATTCATGAAAAATAGGGATGGCCCTACCATGAGGCGGACAGCAGCTGCCTCAGGCAGGGAACAAAGTTAATAATTTAATGTGGTTTTATGTATTTTTACTGCCAGGGTGGAGGAGAAGTGCGTGTGGGATTTTCTGCCTTATATGTCAAAATAAATTAGCTTGACACCGGATAAAACACACTTTGGTTTTTTTTATGGAGGGGAGGCATTTGCTGCTCTGCCTCAAGCAGCAAAATGCCTTGGGCTGGTCCTGGACTTGACTCTGGGCTTTGGAAGTGCGTATATGTGCACTAAAAATTGTGATTGTGGATTCACAGCAGGCAGGGTTCCTACCTCCTGAGGCTTACAACCATGTAAGGGGCCCCAACCTTTCAGTCCCTGCTGATCCTTCAGTCTTGCATTTACTGCCTATTCACCTTCCCCCTTGAAGCATGCAAACAATGTTCATAGCAAGCGGATGGTAAAATCCTCCTCATGACTGGCACCCTACTTTTGGTTGAGTGTGTGGATTGGGACCAGAAGACGAGGGCAAGCAAATGGGCAGCTTTGATGGTGGTGAGGAAATGGTTGCACTCATGGAGGGAAGACCTCATAGACAGCATTTCACCCGAGCCCCCCTAAAACATGGAACCAGCCAACACTGACAGCAGGCTCACCCATCAGGGTGTAAGTGCCAATCATTAATCAATTTGATGGATGGATTGATTACTGTCCATCACATCCAAATGTGATTTAATATTAAAAAGATCAATAACAAGTTCCAGCCTAATACAGATCGTGATAGAATGTGATAAAAAATATTCACTTAAAAACTTTCTTAGAAAAGAAAGACCTTCACTATGTGTCAAAGAGATACCAGAGATGGCACCTGTCTGGTATGCAACAGAAGGGATTTCCAAAGGGTAGCTGCCACCATGTTGAAAACCCAATTCCAATATGCTATTGAATGGACCTCCTGATGAGATGGCATGTGCAGGTTGCTGTCTCCTGCAGAGCACAGTGATCAGTTGGGTATTGTCAGGGACCATGCGGAGAAGGGTGGCACTGAGGAGGAATGGTGGGAGCCTCCCCCTCCCCCTGCTCCAATCAGGATCTTGAATCTTCCCAGGAGCAGTGGGACAGTATAGATTTGGAACAATGGTTTGCAGAGGGACATAGTTCAGAAGGTAGAAGCTGGGAAGTACTGGATGGGGAACAGTTAGGAGAAGAAGAACTGGGAGAGAGAGAGTTAACAGACTCAATGTTGCTGGAAAGAGTCCATCCGATCAGCCCAAGGTCAAGGAGGGCAGATAAGGTGGCAGCACAGAAAGCACAGTGGTTGCGAGATCAAGTTGCAAGACGCAGAACTAACGTGGGTGACTAGGGGGGAAGTGGGTGGAACACTTAATTGGGAGCACCTTCATTCCGAGGAATAGAGGCTTTGTTCTCTCGCTGTGATCATTAAAATCTCTAACTGGTAAGAGACTCCTTTCGCTTATTTCTGCTTATCTACTGTCAAAGGGGGGGAGGAGGGAGCCTGACAGGTATATAGGGGATGGGACAGTCTGTTAGTTGTCTGGACTTGTATGCATAATTTGCTATCAGTAATTTGTTCATTTTTGTGGGGTCCATTATATGCCAAGGTGAGCAAATTTTCTTGCGTGCAGCTTCCTCCAAATTGGCAGTGTGATCTGCATTTTTAAATGGCTTTCCACACCTGGTTGATGTGACACTTGCTAGAGCATGGGGAGGCAAACCAAGGCCCGGGGGCTGGATCTGGCCCAATCGCCTTCTAAATCCGGCCCACGGACGGTCCGGGAATCAGCTTGTTTTTACATGAGTAGAATGTGTGATTTTATTTAAAATGCATCTCTGGGTTATTTGTAGGGCATAGGAATTCATTCATCCCCCCCCCCAAAAAAATAGTCCGGCCCCCCACAAGGTCTGAGGGACAGTGGACCTGCCCCCTGCTGAAAAAGTCTGCTGACCCCTGTGCTAGAGTAAAGGCTAGAGTCATCAGCCTTATGATTTTATGTCACACCTTGCATTTTAGCAACATGTATCTAGAAACAGAAAGGCATGTACAATACTTGGAATCTGACATAGGCAGGCTGATTTTAAATGGAAAAGGATTTGCAAAGAGGACTCACAAATCACAACGGTCTTCTTAATGGGAACTCCATCATTCCAAGATTTTACGGCAATATTTCTCTGTGCGTATATTATTTACTATGCTGGCTTCTTTGTTTTAATCTAAAATGGGTAATGAGATGCAAACATGTGGTCTTTGGCGAAAATCAACGACATGTCAGCAAAGACGTCAGCCATTGTCTGCAGAATTGAGCTTTCTGTCAAATATTAAAATAATGTTCTTCCTTGCCACCCCTCTCCCCAACCCTGGGTGAAAAGTACAGTGATTTGTGACTACAAGGCTAATGAAGTGAGTCACAAGTGCTTGAGAGTCAATTGAAAGTCCCACAACAGCAAAAAATACCCCCCCCTTCCCCCAAAAATCTCACTGTGAAAACAAACTCCTTACAAGAGCCTAAATCTTGCAAGTTCCAACAACTGTTAATTTTGTCTCACTTCTGAGTGGAGTGTTTATATTACAAACATGTTGCAAGTTATGTTAAAACTCATCTCCCCCACCACCCTTTTAAAGCAGAATATCGACACTCAAAACAGTTGTGGCCAATTTGTGTGGAAAAGGAAGTGTGTGTGTGAGAGAGAGAAAACATAATGGAAGCCTCCTGTCAGGGATAGAAGAAAAAAATATTCTACATCTTCTTTAGTTCAAAGAATCTCCCTTGCTTAAGTTGGTGGGATTTTATCTTCCTTTTTGTGTAAGAAAACCTGACACGAGGTTGTTTGTGTCTGTTTGGGTTTTGCCAGATGGAAAGGTTTACTCATTAGAGGCAGCTGTTTTAGCAAATTACCTCACTCAGTATAATGACAGAGTTATAACAGACTATTGAAGAAAATCCTTTCATTTCCCAGTGAGATCATGATAAGTAGAAACAAGTTCAATGAGATGTTTGATTTACTTTGGAAGGTATTCAGTCAGACACATGGGATACAGTTGGAGACAGCGAGATATGCCTTTTTTCCTTTTTTTTCAACATGCACATATTTATATATCTGACATTTGGTTCTGCTTTGGGGGGGGGAGGAAGTATTTTCTCTTGGGTGATTTGTTTAATGTTAGAACTGGAAATCCAGGGTAGAGGAAGTTACTTGCTACACATTGAGGGGGAAAAAGCATTTTACAATCATACCAATATATTTGCTTCTTCTTTTTTATTCCATACCCTGTAGGGACGCGGGTGGAGCTGTGGGTTAAACCACAGAGCCTAGGACTTGCCAATCAGAAGGTCGCGGTTTGAATCCCCATGACGGGGTGAACTCCCGTTGCTCGGTCCTTGCTCCTGCCAACCTAGCAGTTCAAAAGCACGTCAAAGTGCAAAGCAGAAAAATAGGTACCACTCCGGCGGGAAGGTAAACGGCGTTTCCGTGCGCTGCTCTGGTTCGCCAGAAGTGGCTTAGTCATGCTGGCCACATGACCTGGAAGCTGTAAGCTGGCTCCCTTGGCCAATAAAGCAAGATGAGCGCCGCAACCCCAGAGTTGGTCACAACTGGACCTAATGGTCAGGGGTCCCTTTACCTTTATTCTTTAAATCTTCTTAAAATGGGGCGCAGTCCAAAAGGAATTTCTCTTGTTCAAGTTCTATAAAATTGATGACACTAGACAACAAGGTTATTCTCAAAAGTTTTGGCTCAGCCAGTTCTCTTACTGTTAAAATCACGCTCTGAGGCTTGCCCATCTTTGAAGGTTAGGGTACCCCCACCAAGCAATTACCTTATTCTTACCAGCCTGAAGGATTTGCAGTCTTGGCCACCTCACTTTTCAGCATCCGAGGCAAAACTTCTTGAAATATACACATTTCCTGTCATTTTAGATTTTAATCTCGGCAGGAACTGCTTTAGTTGTACCTTGTTGTTCTTCAGTTTTAAGCTATTCAATTTTTTTTTATGTGACTTGTAAAAAATATGTGTTCTTATGTTTGTATGCCATTCTGAGAATGGAAACATTGAGAATGGAGGGTAGGTGGGTTGATAGATAAGGATTCTGTCAAACTTAACATATCTGTAATGGAATCCATTGGATTCCAAGGACACTAGGCTTCATTCTGTGTGTATTAAGAGACAAGTTCAACTGTTTTTCTCATCTCAGTAACTAAGGCAAATATCATTGCCCACTCTGATGAGCACATGACAGGGAGATCACACACACACACCCAGCTCAGGACTTCCCCCGCAACTGCTGTGGGCTGGTTGACATCTGTCTCTCTCTCAGGAGACAATGGGAGAGTGCACCTTTGGAAAAATTGCAGTGCCTTCTTTGGCTGTAGAGACCAATATGGGAGAGACATGTTTTGTTGTAGCTCGGGCAGATGAAGGCATCCGGCTGTGCTGATGCATCTGTATCATGGTGTTTCTTTTTTCTGCGCTCATCCCAGTGGTCATTCCTCCTCTGGTGACTGCTGTGGATATATGACCTGACTGATTGTCTACAGGTGCTGTGGTCATCTGCAAGGGATTCCCACGTGGCAGGGCTGTGTTGCCAGCCTTCGTGTCATCTTAGCAGACATCTTTGCAACACAGAGTTGGTCAGTCAATGGCCCTGGTGCCTGAAGCCAGCTCTCCATAGAGCACATCCTTGGGGATCCATGCTTGTGTGAGTGCCTGGAGGCTGTTGGAGGATAGATGGAGGATAATGGATTGAGGTTGAATCCTGACAAGACAGAAGTACTGTTCTTGGGGGACAGGGACCTGAATGGGGTAACTGTGCCCCTGAAGGACCAGGTGTGCAGCCTGGGAGTCATTTTGGACTCACAGCTGTCCATGGAGGCGCAGGTCAGTTCTGTATCCAGGGCAGCTGTCTACCAGCTCCATCTGGTACACAGGCTGAGACCCTACCTGCCCGCAGACTGTCTCGCCAGAGTGGTGCATGCTGTAGTTATCTCTCGCTTGAACTACTGCAATGCGCTCTACGTGGGGCTACCTTTGAAGGTGACCCAGAAACTACAACTAATCCAGAATATGGCAGCTAGACCGGTGACTGGGAGCAGCCACATGATCTGGAAAGCTGTCTGTGGACAAATGCCAGCTCCCTTGGCCTGAAAGTGAGGAGCGCCACAACCCCATAGTCGCCTTTGACTAGACTTAACCATCCAGGGGTCCTTTACCTTTATTTATACAACACAAACGACATAGTGAGGATGCTCTTTCCCTTTTGTCCCTCAAGGTCCAGTATTTTCTAATGTAATGGAAATATATGCTGGTGCCTTATGCACTCCTTGTCTGTGAGCAATACTTAGCTGAGAGGGGATTTTAGTGACAAATACGAACCCCAGCAGGATCTGTCAGCGAGTGCCTCCGCTGCTGACTGAACCGTTGTACAGACATCCCACATTATGCATGAGACCTGTGCCAGTACTGTATGAGCCATGGGGCTTCTTAAAAACACAACCGCCTTAAAAAGCATTAAGGCTTGACTTCTCTTTGCTGTGCTGTGGTTCCAGAAAGCCCTCTAGGGTGCAAGCCTCGCTTGGGGTTCATTGTGACGGAAACACTGTTTCTGAACTGAACTGCTTCAGAACAATAGAATAATGAATCCCTGACAATATTCCTTTGTGCAGTACATTACTATTCTAATCATATATTATAGGTAGCTCTGAACACTTCCTTCGAGCCAGAATTTCATCTGCCTCCCTTGCCTTGTAGGAACCCTGCTGGTGAGACAATGGATAGCTTATAAAGCTAATGGCCTCTCTCTCTCTCTCTCTCTCTCTCTCTCTCTCTCTCTCTCTCCTCCAAGGGGGGGAATGAGAGAAAGGACAAAGCACACTCAAAGACTTCCCCTCACTGATGTGTGTGTTTTAAAAATACAAAGATGGAAAATTGTGTTGAAAGAAAGAAAAAGAAAGAAAGAAAGAGAGAGAGAGAGAGAGAGAGAAAGAAAGAAAGAAAGAAAGAAAGAAAGAAAGAAAGAAAGAAAGA
>JAXCMG010000024.1:5287483-5308929 GCA_034642415.1 Podarcis siculus | reverse complement strand
AAAGAAAGAAAGAAAGAAAGAAAGAAAGAAAGAAAGAAAGAAAGAAATCCTGATGCGCTGGGTGGCCTTCATTAATATTTATTTTGAGATTAATATTGATAAGCAACAACAAGCCCCCCCCCCCCCAAAAAAAATAGGCGCAGCTTGCTCTGTTGTCTATCCTTTCAATTCCCTGTTATTCAAGCAGCTTGCCATCAGATTCCACCTCCCTCTGTAGCCACAGCTTTCGAAAGCTCTGGCAGGGCTCCAGCTCACTTACGCTTAAATGGGCACTCAAGCTTCGACGGACACACAGCTAAATAGAGGCCAATAATTCAATACAGTATGACTGTGCCGGGGCTGCTAGTAAATCCATCAAGCAGTAAATATCATCTGAAGCCAATGCAAGCTTTTATCTTTCCAATTTTGTGTATGTCTGTGTGAAGCCCAAGCATTCAGCGAATCATGTAATTTATTCTGCAGTGCAGAGCCTGGGCTGTCTCAGACACATCATATTGACTCTCCCCCCCCCCATCTGTCACGAATAGTCAGCGCACTCCTTGCTATTCCTTCCCCCCCACCACCCTGCACACACCCCACCCCCACTTCATGCAAGCACATCACATTTCATTTCATTTCATTTCATTTACTTATTTATTTATTTGCACTCTCCAGCATGACCGGGCAAGGACACATTTCCTCCTGAGCAACAAATGCTAAAGGGAAGGAAACCCAGGGCCGGGCGGGGCGACATCTGAATGTCATTAGAGCAAGCATGTTAAACATTTGTCCAAACCGGTTTGTTAAATCGGCGAAGGCGCTTCCAAGCAACTGCTTGTAATGGGTTCGGGAAAGGCTCCCTATTGCAATGTTTTTATTAAGCTGCAAATATGCCCTGTTATTTTCTTTTGCTCTTTGGGTCAGCCAGGATGGCAGCGTAATGTAAATAATACCGAACAGCTGGGCTTATTGAATTATGGTGTGTGTTTGGGTGGATAAGACACAGGCGCAGAAGATGAAACCGATACAGGTTAGAGGGGCAGATCCCCGCCCCCTCCCCGTGTGGATGTGCGACTCGCATGCATGCAGACACGCACAAGCACAGAGCGAGAGATGCTGCTGTGAAATCCATCCCCCGACCCATAAGTGAGGCTGCGTCCCCCGGGGAGGACAGATGGCAGAACCACTGACCTCATTTCCAGAGGTTAACCACAGAGCTGAAACAAATGGTGCTTTTCAAATTTGCAAATCAAATTCACCCCCACCCCAGAATTCAAATTCACACATTTTCTTTTTTAAAAAAATAAAAAATCAACGGCAGATATTTCTTTTCTTTCTAATTACCATCTTAGACAGGGCCACTGCTTGCAGACGATCCATACAAAAGCCTTTATGCCTAAAGGTAGGCCAAATGCAACCATCGTGGCACATTGCAAGAAACACCGGTCTTGAAAGACCTACACCATCTCCCAATACGTTTCCGAGCACAATTCAAAGTGTTGGTGCTGACCTTTAAAGCCCTAAACGGCCTTGGTCCAGTATACCTGAAGGAGCGTCTCCACCTCCATTGTTCTGCCCAGACACTGAGGTCCAATGCTGAGGGCCTTCTGGCGGTTCCCTCACTGCGAGAAGCCAAGTTACAGGGAACCAGGCAGAGGGCCTTCTTGGTAGTGGCACCCGCCCTGTGGAACGCCCTCCCACCAGATGTCAAAGAGAAAAATAACTACCAAACTTTTAGAAGACATCTGAAGGCAGCCCTGTATAGGGAAGCTTTTAATGTTTAATAGGTTATTGTATTTTAGTGTTTTGTTGGAAGCCGCCCAGAGTGGCTGAGGAAACCCAGCCAGATGGGTGGGGTATTCCAGTTAGCTAGGTCTAGAAGTTTGCCTTTGACCCTCAGTTCTCCATCTCTTGTGGAAATTAAAGTTGTGGAGGGAGACAGAAGTCATCCCCTTTGTGTGTGTGTGTGTGTGTGTGTGTGTGTGTGTGTGTGTTTCTACACTCATTAGGGCTCACTTTTTATTTCTGTTTATTGTGCACACATCTACTTTCCCCACTTAGCTTCTTTAAAATTTCCACGTTGCTATGAATTACATAAGCCCTTTGGCTATCCAGGACATTTTGTGCCTGGTGTATATGCTAATACAAGACTTTTAAAACTGTTGCCATTCACTCTATTTGCAATTAAATTCTGTTCCAAATATTCCGAGCAGGAATTGATTAGCTCTGCTGCTATTCCCATTGAGTGCATAGATGAATTATCCGTCTGTGGGCCAGCCACAACTATTTAAATCAAATGAAAAAGGAGATGGCTTCCTTACAGTCCAAAGCTGCCAAGTTATGAGGACAGCTTGCAAAAGTATCGCGCACTGAAAACTCGCACAAAATATGAAGAACAGCTGGGGAAACTAAGGCCTTTGGAAGATCATTAATGTGAAAACAAAGATGCTCATTGAATATAAATTATGGATTTTACATTTAATAATAATAATAAAAAAACCACACGCAATGATCTGCAACCACTTATTTTCTGAGATCCCTTTCTGTCATCTTCCTGCTGTGTGTCTCATCATGACACATTTGGTGTTCACACCAGAACACACGCTCAGACTCCTATTCCATTCACCTTTGCTAACCTCCATTTAAAAAGAGCTTTGCTGCATGCTTTTGTACTGAGCAAAGGGCAAATCAGTATGCTGCGGGTTTTTTGTTTTGTTTTTTTACTTTTGGGGGGGTAGGAAAAGAAGCAAATTAAAAGGCAAGGCTCTGAACCGTTTCCCAACACCTGAGAGCAATTAATGTAGCCGTAGTCAGGAAGCATTGTCAATTATTTAAAATGAAATGAATATGTAACAATGACCTTTTCCGATAGGCATTGGCTTTTCATACTTACACCTGAATAAGTTCAAGAGGGAACAAAAGCATAAGAGATGTTCTGACTATATATTGTAAAACACACAAACAGAGCACAGAGTAAAACAGTATTATGGCTGCCCTTTGCAGTTATTTTATCCCATCTGCTCAGCTCAAACTGGTGATCTGACAATTGTATTCCATGGAAGAATAACCCTCTCTCTACTTGACAATGCTTCCTCAGATTTTTATACATTATTTTGCCTAGCCTGGGCTTCTCTTGTCAACAATATTAAAAATTATTATGATTATGAGGGAAATTATCAAAGGGCAGGTGGTATATATTTTCCTAGGGTTGCTGTCTTCTGGTTTTAATTAATAAAAATTGCCCTTCATGTGCCATTCAGAGTTGCTTGCACGAAAGAAAAGACTGCTATAGCTGGCTCTGGCTGCTCTGCAGGATTCAGATAGCTGAATCTGCATAAAGGGATGTTCACACCACACATTTAAAGCACATTTAAAGCAAATGGATTCCCCAAATTATCCTGGAAAGCGTCTTTTACTCCTCACAGAGCTGCAGTTTCCAGCACCCTTAGCAAACTACAATTCCCAGGATTCTTTTGAGGGAAGCCATGTGCTTGAAAAGTGGGTCTGACCACAGCCGTACTCAAAATAACAAGTTGAAGCATTTTGTGCTTTTCAGAGCTCCAAGAAATTCCATACATGTACACACTGCAGTTTAAAGAAGATCTGATACACCTGCATTTCACTTTGTCCACATGACATTGTCCTCATCAAACTGGCAGCCCATATTCCCTTACCTCATTCAATTCAGATTTCACAGCTTCCAACATTTCTCTGATGAAAATGTTGTTGTTGTTTAGTCGTTTAGTCGTGTCCGACTCTTCTTCTTGGGAGAAAAGCAATGACAAACCTAGACAGCATCTTAAAAAGCAGAGACATCACCTTACCAACAAAGGTCCGTATAGTTAAAGCTATGGTTTTCCCAGTAGTGATGTATGGAAGTGAGAGCTGGACCATAAAGAAGGCTGATCGCCGAAGAATTGATGCTTTTGAATTATGGTGCTGGAGGAGACTCTTGAGAGTCCCACGGACTGCAAGAAAATCAAACCTATCCATTCTGAAGGAAATCAGCCCTGAGTGCTCACTGGAAGGACAGATCCTGAAGCTGAGTCTCCAATACTTTGGCCACCTCATGAGAAGAGAAAACTCCCTGGAAAAGACCCTGATTTTGGGAAAGAAGGAGGGCACAAGGAGAAGGGGACAAAAGAGGACGAGATGGTTGGACAGTGTTCTGGAAGCTACCAGCATGAGTTTGACCAAACTGCGGGAGACCGTGGAAGACAGGAGTCACGAAGACAGGAAGACAGGAGTGACCATGGGGTCACGAAGAGTCAGACATGACTAAATGACTAAACAACAACAACAACATATTCCACTCTAATTCTGGAAGAGCCTTTCATGTCATGTGACAGCACAAATATAATAGGGAACCTAACATAACCCTCCTTTCTTCCCCTGTGCACTGTTCTAGGAGTTATCCCAGCCTCCACTCTGAGCCGAATTTGGTGGGGAGATGGCACAAGGAAATTAGAGAAGGAAAGCCCTGGTAAAAGGCTTTTACTGACAGTGTTTGTTAGGTGAATCTCACCTGTTGTGGCAGAGTTCAATTGATAGTTCTCATGCCTGAATAAACAGACACAAAGGTAGTGCCAGATTTAGGGCAGTGTCTGTGGTCCCCACCCAGAAACAGGCTGCCAAACCGAGGAGGTACGAAATAGAGAAGATCTATAATTGAGAAGATCCATTTGGGGGTGCCAAATTTTGGGGTGGCACAGGGTGCCATACAGTGGTACCTCGGGTTAAGAACATAATTTGTTCTGGAGGTCTGTTCTTAACCTGAACCTGTTCTTAACCTGAGGTACCACTTTAGCTAATGGGGCCTCCCGCCGCCGCGCGATTTCTGTTCTCATCCTGAAGCAAAGTTCTTAACCCGAGGTTCTATTTCTGGGTTGGCGGAGTCTGTAACCTGAAGCGTCTGTAACCCAAGGTACCACTGAATTACGAAATATTTCCAAAGTCCACAAAAGCACACATGGAGAAAACAGAACTGTGCGACCCATGTGCAGGTTAAGAGCCTGGTGGATGTAATGGGGAAACTACACCTGTTGAATGTTCGCCTGCTTTAGCAATCTGAATTAAGCCATACCTCTTTCTGACTATTTCATTTGTTTATTCTCAGAACTCCTGCCCTGCCTTTGTCAAGCGCCCAAAGCACCGGATGGGAAACAGACACCTGGAAAAAGCTCAAGTGTCACCAGAGCTAATTATTTAAAGGATGTTCCTGCCAATAGTCCTTTGTACTGAGTGGCTGTCAGCTTGGGCCGCTATTTTGGAAGGGGGTGGGGAGAGTCTTGGGAAACATTACCCTGGATCCTTTGAATTAAGCGAGCGCGGCATTTGTCAGCATGTTTTACAAGTCTGTTCCCTCTCATTTCATGAGCCATCATTTAAAGGGTTACGTTTCATTTGTAGAAAGGTCACTTTGCTATGGAGAAGTAAAACTGGCATTTAAAGTGATTTGTGTTTGGACACAGGAGCTCTTTGATTCATTACAGAAACAGTTATCATATGATAATTCTGAAATATATAAGGATCTACATGTGGCATATAGATCGTTTTATCTGCAGGTTCTTGTAGGGTTTGAAAATAAGATGGACCTTATAAGCGACGCCAGAGCTTTCCAAACTGTGTGTTGTGTGTGACACATTAGTGCATGGGTAGGCAAACTAAGGCCCGGGGGCCGGATCCGGCCTAATTGCCTTCTAAATCTGGCTTGCGGACAGTCTGGGAATCAGCGTATTTTTACATGAGTAGGATGTGTCCTTTTATTTAAAATGCATCTCTGGGTTATTTGTGGGGCATAGGAATTTGTTCGTTTTCTCCCCCTCCAAAATATAGTCCGGCCCCCCACAAGCTCTGAGGGACAGTGGACTGGCCCCCTGCTGAAAAAGTTTGCTGACCCCTGCATTAGTGTGTTGGCTGCAGTGTGTAGGTGTGTCACATTAATGCTCCTCCCGGGACTGGAAAGGGGTTAGTTTAACTTCTGGTTTTCTAGTAAAACTGAATAATTGTGTCACAAAATGACGCCTGTCTAAAAAGTGTGTCACCTACATGAAAAGTTCGAAAAGCCCTGAGTTACACTGTAAAGGTTTCTTAGAAAGCTTCACAAGCAAGGAACTTTCTAAATCACCAGCTCATGCAAATGTACGAAATTAACAAGAATTATAGACTGGAGGGTTTTGCATGTATGGAGGGGCTAGCTACGTTAAACAGTGCAGGACTATATATTTTGCAATACAATTTAAAAAAAAACCACATACCAAGCAATTGTGAGCTGATCATTCAATAGAGTGAAATGCATAAACTATCCCGGCACAAAATGTTCAAGTAATATTAACCTAAAGATATAAGTCATCAATTTTGTTCCAGCAAATGACACTGCGTAGTTAGTATTCATGTGGGACGCGGGTGGCGCTGTGGGTAAAAGCCTCAGCTCCTAGGGCTTGCCGATCGAAAGGTCGGCGGTTCGAATCCCCGCGGCGGGGTGCGCTCCCGTTGCTCAGTCCCAGCGCCTGCCAACCTAGCAGTTCGAAAGCACCCCCGGGTGCAAGTAGATAAATAGGGACCGCTTTCTAGCGGGAAGGTAAACGGCGTTTCCGTGTGCGGCTCTGGCTCGCCAGAGCAGCGATGTCACGCTGGCCACGTGACCCGGAAGTGTCTCCGGACAGCGCTGGCCCCCGGCCTATAGAGTGAGATGGGCGCACCAACCCCAGAGTCTGTCAAGACTGGCCCGTACGGGCAGGGGTACCTTTACCTTTACCTTTAGTTAGTATTCAAGTGTTACTACATAAATAAAATTGATGTATGCTGACTCATCGTAGCAAAGGCTGTCAGGTTTGTGTTTGTCTTTTTCTTATGGATGTCCAAATTCTGCTCCTTCTTCCTTGATCTATCACCTCTTGGCTGCACTGTGCAGCATTTGCTACAAACGCCTCAGCAGAGAAACTGGGCTAAGGCAAGAGTGGGGGGACGGATGGAATAATATGTTTTCTGCAGTGCCAGACTAATGACCCTTAAGTGCTTGAGGGGGGGAAATGAGCTGTGTAGGCTGCCTGCCTTTTTACAAAGACTCTGGCTCATGTATCAGGAAGCAACCACTTGTAAGGATTACAGTTGTGAGCTGGGGGTAAATACTGCATGTAGTGCCTAATTTTATGATTATGGCAGGCGATTGGCATATTAAGTCCTTACCATAATATGCCTCCATTCAGGTTTGCTTAAGTATGTTTGCTCTCCCCTCCTGCCCTCCCCTCCGCAGCTTATAAAGATTCCCTCCTTTTTTATATATAATGTACGCTTTAATCATCTCCATCTTTTCTCCTGCTGTTTTTTTGCAGAGCTCATCATGTCATCAAAAAGACATTGATCAAATGCTGACAGGTAGGACAGAAAGCTATTTACTTTGAAACGGTAGGAGGGATTCACAGGGCAGAGAAGCACAGTTAAAAATCTGCATTGGCTGGTACTTACATTACCAGAGCTGTTCATAACTCTACTTGAGTGGGTCCCTAAAGAGCCAGAAGAGGAGGCTTAGATTTCCTTCCAGAAATGCTGCCTTCTTCTTTAAAAAAAGAAAGAAAAGAAAGTCTGTAGTGCAAAGCAGCAAAAGGAAGACCAAAACACAAGCTAATGTGTTTCAGAAAAAAGAGGATTATTTAACTATAATTAAAGAGAAATGGAGAGCCAGGGACCCCATTGCTCAGGATTATTAGCCGTCATTTCAAATCAGCTGACTTTAAATCCATCCAAAGCACAGGTGATGTTGAGATGGAGCTGTTTTCCTTCGAGCATCCTTCCTGAAAGCGGGGGTGGGGGGGCCAGACATTGCAACTGTGGGAAATCATTTAGGATATTGGCATCAGCAAATATAATTGGCGGGCAGCAGCTGTTAAGTGCAACCCTCTTTTGAGAAAGCCGCCATTTTGCAAACTAGTGTGGGGTCGTGTAACATCGTTATTCCATTTACAGCTCCCATTAGGTCAACACACCAACGTCTCCCCTGCCAGCCTTCCATCTCGTAGGCCGACGCTTGCTTTTTGAAATAGAATCTTAGACACCACTGGCACGCTTCCATTATGTTGCTGCTCTGTCTTTGATGGGAAATCAGTTTCACATTGTGTTATTTTTATGTTTAGAATGGCGAAGAAAAGAAGGATCCTTTTAAATTAAGTGGGCCCGGCTTGATAGCACTTCCAAATGGAAGGGGGGAAAGCTGGGAGATGCGTTATCATCTCAATAGTTTACCTCAAAAGGACTATGACACTGAAACAGTCAAATCGCCAAAGTCTAAGCAAAACCATTGATGTGCCTGATCTACAGGCTGCTATCATTAATAAGGACATTTCTTTAGAACCTTAACAACGCCTTTGGGGAGATACCTGGAAGATACACCTCCGCCCATATAAACGTATATGAAATGCTTTCTTCGTGCCCTTTTCAAGATATTATTGTATGGCTTCCCACTCATTGAAGATGAATGAGGGAAATCTATTATGAAGCATTAAAACGGACAGATAATGAACCCCTGCAGCTGATTAGTAGCATAGCAACCGGCACAGGAACTTTCTATAGAAACCTATGCATACCCTTTTACACCTGCTCCTTTCATCCACTTCCCCATTTAATTTGCCTCGAACCATTTGATGGTGGTGTTAGACAGAGAGATGCCTTCTGGAGAAGGCTATGAGCACAATTTTTGTATACCGTGCTTTCGAAAGGAAACCAGGACTGCAATCCTATACTGTACCCAGCTCCCATTGAACTTAGTGGGACTTGCTTTTGTAGACACGTACACAATGGCAGTGTAAAGATCTGCTAGTTCCCGGACGGTTTTTATTATGCTTTGTTTCCTTTGCAATTCTTCCCCCAACCCCGGTATGAATTCTGCGATAATAGCAGGGGAAGGGGTGAGCTAAATGTGCTGCCTCCCAGTTTGAAGGATGCTGGTTGCTTCTCAATAAGCAATAACCTCAGGAGCCCAGACCAGCTACAATGGCATTTTGTTTGCTATTGTGCCAACAAACCCAGACCGGACTATGTCACAAATAGCAACATAAAGGAAGACTGCATTAAAACAGAGTCAGGAAGTAATATGCACTACATTATATCTTCGGGTGACAGGGATGGTGAAGTATAATGTAAGGGCACATTTGTGCATACTTCTTTTATTATAGGTAATGAATATAAATGCCTTTCCAAAGTGATGGAGTATGACTCCAATCAGCTGAGAGTGGTGCCATTTCTCTCAACTCAGAAAGAAGCATAGCAGTGCACATATAGACCCTAGAAGTGGCAAAAGCATAATGGGGCGAGACCCCCACCCTAACAGGCCATAGGGGTTTCTGGTGTAAAGCACATTCTCTGATTGCAGAAACTGCTGCTGAAGGCACAAAATAGCTGGTGGCATCTAGGAAATGCAACTGCATTGAGCCAGGTCTGAAGAAGGAACACAGCTTTGCTCCCCTGCTATTTTTTCCTGAATCTGGGCTTGTTATGACTTCGAGATTGCGACAGCCGATGCATTCCAGTTCACTGAAGAACAATGATTCTAAGCCACAAACTATTTAATGCTTCCCAGTGTTTAGTCAAAGACAAAATGATCTGGTAAACTTCCTGCGTGCTTTCCATTTCTCCACATCTCATTATGTAACTGTTACTGGTGGTACACAGGGGAAAAAATCATGAAGGGAGGGTGCAAAGACAGTAAGAACCAAAGTGGTATGCGAAAGTGGGCACGGAAAGAGGGATTTCTAGGGAAACTGCTAGTAGAGAACTGAAATCTGGAGCAGCTGCCTTTTTTCATTCAGTCATTGTAGGAAGAGTTGAATGGTGTCTCTCCTCACTTCAGTCTCGTATGGCAGCATCTTGAAATGTTTACAGCAGCAAACATTGCGAGAAATGTTCTTTTCACAATCCTGCTAGCAGCAAGGAAAGCTATAATGGAAGTCTCACGATAACATATTTCCATACAAGTTTTCAAGGGTTGCCCAAACCCACCCTTTGATTTACATAAAGGAGCATCAGTTCATTTGATGCAGCAACAGCAGGGCAAACAAATTCACCAGCAGAGTAAGCATCATTTGTTCAAAAGATAAACCTCCCACAGCCCAACTAAATGCAAATTAACCCCAGCAGAAGCAGCCTACTGAGCATGGTGACTCACTCTATCTGTAAGTGCTCAATGAAAAATTCCTTTGACATATATGGAATAAAGTAGAGGCAGTCAAGGTTCTCAGTTCTTCAAGGCGCAAATGTTTTATAATTGGTGTGTTATGCAATTTTATTGTTAAAATTGTTGCATTTTCTTTCTTATTGATCTAAACTGCTCTGAATGAGCAGAAGACGAGCGTAATCTTTTTTGCCCAATGCAGGGCTCGAACCCACAACCTTCAGATTAAGAGCCTCATGCTCTACCGACTGAGGTATATCAAATAAGAACAAAAATGCAGTCACTGCTCATAACACACGTCTTGTCGGAAGCCACCATGAATCCCAGCTTGGGGAAAAGGTGGCCTATAAATATATTAAATAAATCAATAATACATAAAGTTATTATATTCCTTCATTCTCTCTCCCAGACAGCTATGCGAACCAGGAGGCAACCTCTCCAGACAACAGGACGACTCTTTTTTCCTTATCTCTGTGGCTACGATCTCCTGGGTGACATGGATGCCATTAGACAGTTGAATGTGCATGCATATACCATCCATTTTCTTCCCTCCCAAACTCTGTGGGGCCCCGGGCCCTGGTAACCTATGCCATGTCACTGCCCATCCCCACACCATTGGCAATGGTTCTCTAAGCTCCAGGAGACTATACGTGGGGTCGTTGAGGGTTGTTGGGGGTTGCAGAGGGAATACCCCATTCTATGAACACCAGCCTTGTTCCTTTCACAGAAGGAAAGCCAGGGTGATTTAAGTCAGCGATTGCCAAATCCAAGATTGAAAGCAATGATAACTTTGTCACGAATTCTACTCACATTGATCCAGAGCAGATTCCAACGTTTAGTTAGCAGAGTAAAAACATAAACACATTGCAGGATTCACCAAAAATAGACCAGAGGCGATTAATATTTCATCCAGCAGAGCTTTACTGCTACTGAAGGCAAATGAGCAAAATGGTCACAAATTCAATACATTCAGGGTTGGCACCGTCCATAAGAAATCCAGTTGCAGCAGACTTAACCTTACAATAACTTATAATAAGACTAAAACCTTAACACTAAGCATACTATATACAGAACACCACACCAGAAGGAAAGAGAGACAGAAAGTAAACCCAGACTCCTTCTGGCCTTATTATTATAGTCAGCCTGACCTTGACAGAAAGAGATAACAGAACCATTTTAAGCCAGCTGTACTCAGCTTCTCTGAAGGAATAACCCAAATATCATGAACCTTTTGTTTGTTTCTAGGCAGAATAGAAACTTTTGTGTCAGCTAGAAACTTCACACAGAGAAGCTTCCAGAACCCTCTTGAATTAATCAGAACAGGAAAGATCTCTGCACATCAGATCAATACTTTCTGTACCAAGAAATGCAAACGACAAATTTATCAAAAACAAAGGTTGCAAAATGCAGAAAAAAAGAGCAGAAGATTCCTTATAGCAGAGATGGTCAGCTCCCATCAGTCCCAGCCAGTACATTCAATGGTCAGAGACTATGGGAGTTGTAGCCTGGAAACACCTCACAAGATTCCTCATTCCCATTTATATATAGTAGTCCCATTGCGCTGATCTGAATCAACATCTCTCCGCCAGACCTGTGACCAGTCTTTTGGTAGACTCGCCCTCAAGAGAGTATGACCACAGCAAGCTGTCTGGCTGCGATAAAATGTCGGTGCTTTTGAAAAAGCATTGCTTCTGTTGCCTATGTCCACCTCCAGAATGAAATTGTTCTGCTCTAATCTCCAAGGATTAAAGCAATATGATTTGGAGCTTTTGTACAAGATGACCACTAGCAGCCTCGGGGAGGGGTGTGTGGAATCAGTGATTTTAAACATTCTAGGAGTGTATGGAGAAAGAAGAGGATATTACATTTTTATTAAAACAGATAACAGGAATGCTATCAGGACAGGAGCTTTCTATTGCCTGCTGAGTCCTGTAATGAGGATTCAAGGCTTGGTAAATGATACAGTATCCGTATAAGCCTATGGATGCTCAGCGAGAGGCAGCAAAGCAGATCCATTCTCCTGCAGAACTTAATCTTATGAAACGTTTATTTAAGCAACACCTACTAATTAAAAATGCTTCCTTTTAAAAGAAGCCAGGTTCCAGTCTTTCCCCCTGCCTCCCTGTAGCTGTGGATGAAAATTAACTAAGCACATTAAGAAATTAATTAGAAGAATGTGGCCATCTCCTGAAAGGGAGCTATGCGCACCTTTAGTCGATAATGAGGTGCCCTCTCTAGTTAACCGAATGTGCAGTGTATAACAAACAGTTATGCTCGCTGCTTTAGCATGCTAAGGCTGTAATCCTAAAAACACATCCAGTGAAATCAATGAAGCTTATTTCCAAATAGATGTATTTTAGGCTTGCAGAGCTGGAGCAGAAAAGCAACTCGGTTTTCCACAATAGCAGATAAACGGAGAGGGGGTGTGTGATTCTTTTGTCCTGTTGTCACCAGGGTGATATCTACCTCGTTTTTTGTGGGATATGCCACCGTTTCTATTTTCTGTTTGTCTGGACTTCTTTCTCCCTCCAATTAATTTCTGCTTAATTCCCTGCTCTGCCTCGCATCTCCTCTTTGAGTCTGCAGAGGAAGAGAACCTGAGTGGCATTTTCCTGTGGAGTTGATTGGACTGCTGAAATGCTTCCTCTGCAGCCGCCGCCAAATCCCCCCCCCCTTCCACTTGACAGGGGGCTAGTGATTCAGCTTGAAGGAGGGTGGAGCAGCCTGACATTTATAACAGGCCATCAGTAAAGTGGAACAGCTCGAATACTGTAGTTAAAATTCAGAGCATTAAAGAGTTATGACAGTGAAGTATGCTCAGGATGAGCCAAAGCAGTAAGCATGAAGAATGTAAAATATATTAGCTCCCTTTTAGAAGGTAGGGCAGGCTTGCTCATCCCTCGAATATTTGATTTTCTAATTTTCTGTGCATTCGTTTCAGAAAAGTAATTATTTTTGTATGAGTACATTTGCCAATAAAATGTCACATAAGCTAAGATGAAGACGGTAAAACACATCATCCTACACTTACTCACGCGAAATGGCAACGGATTTAACATCAGGTAATTACAGGGGCCCAAAGAGAAATACAGTGCGGTGAACAATCTTATGCATTGCACCATAATGCAAAGTCCTTGTTTGGCTCTCCCTTCACACGCCGCCTTTGCATTTCTAAAGGCCAACATCTGAAAAGCTAAGAGTTAGCGTGGTGCATATTAAATGCAGGGGCTTCCGTTTTCCTCGCACAACTCTATATTTCTGCAGAAAGGGAAAAGAGAGAGGAATAGGTGCCAGCAGGAGAAACAGCAGTTGCACACAAAATGTCTACTTTGGCAGGCAATTATCCAGGCTGAAAAGGCAGATATTTCTGTAAAAAAGGCAGATTTTATTTTATTTTATTTGAACACTCCAGGATACCCTTATACTTTACGTAGCTTTTCTTCCGATGTGTGGCAGAATTACATCTGTACTTCCCCAAGATGACCAAGGTGTTTGAAACATTTTTTTTGCTCTCTGAAACTCAAGGATTGTTTATATGTTCCTGCAACGTTGTGGAGGCAGGAGGCAGGAGGCGGTGGGGTTGGGGGGTGGGGTAAGGCTTAAACGCATGCAGGTATGGGAGAGAGAAAAAATCCATACAGAAATGTCAGCTCAGATGTATGATGCCCCTTCAGAGGCAGTGGAAGTAAATTCTGATCCCTTCCCTCAAGAATATAAAGACATTAGCACAAAGTAAAGTGAAGTGCAATTCTCCAGACTTAGACCTTCAAAAAGGTTTCAGTAAAATGAAGGGGTCAAGACTCGAGCCCTATCAGCTCACGTCTGTTTAGCTCTTCAGCTGCTCTTCTTTGATATTTAGGCTCCGACTTTGGACAGGAGCTTCAATCAGAGCTCACAACCGAGTCATTTCATGGCAAGAGCAACTTTGCTTAGCAGCAGAAGCCGACGCATAAAGCTCCGGAAAGGCCTCCTCGGAAAGAGACTGTAATACGGATCTGCTGGAGGGATGAAAGACCCTGCTCCTGACCTCATACCTGGATGAAATATTTCTTCAAGACCTTGCCTTATCTTTTTATCATGCTTTTGTGACGTTTTAAATGTGTTTATGTGTGAAACAAGAGTCCCTGACTTTTGCGTAATTTCTTTAGAATCAGAGCAATGATCAACTCACACCCCTTTGTACTTTTCACACAAGCCCTGTGGAGACACACTGTAAACACTGAGCATTTGAGATCAGGGTCGTTCTTTCTGGCGTTGCCACAATCTTTGGGCATTGATTGTAACTTCTTCATTGAGCTACATAGAACCATAAAATCATATAATTGTAGAGTTGGAAGGCACCCCGAGGGTCATCTAGTCCAACTGCCTGCAGTGCAGGAATCTCAGCTAGATCATCCATGACAGATGGACATCCAACCTCTGCTTCAAAATCTCCAAGGAAAGAGAGTCCCCCACCTCTCATGGGAGTCTGTTCCACTGTCAAGGTGCCCCAACCATCAGAAAGTTATTCCTGTTTAGTTGGAAACTCCTTTCTTGTAACTTGAATCCATCGGATTGGGTCCTAGCCTCTGCAACAGAAGAAAACAAGTTGGCTCCATCTTCTATGTGACACCCCTTTCAATATTTGAAGATGGCTAGCATATCTCCTCTCAGTCTCCTCTTAAACAGGCTAAACATACCCAACCGTTTCTTATAAGGCTTGCTCTCCAGACCCTTGATCATCTTGGTTGCCCTCCTCTGCACACATTCTGGCTTGTCAATCGCCCTCTTAAATTGCAGGGCTAACTCCAGGCTGAAGAGGGCCTGTAGCTCTCAACCTTCTCAGGTGGGCTTAACTGATTGGGGTCCCCTTGGTTATCTTCAGACCAAAATGTTCCCAATGCATTTTAATGCCCCAGAATGCACCAGAGCAACACTATGCCTGGGGTATTGTTGGGAAATAAAAATGAGGGAAAGCAGCAGAGCAAAAACAAAACAAAAAAGCGCTAGGACACACACCTGGAAAGCCTGTGCCTAGAAAATCAGATGAGCCCTATGTCCCTCGCATCTGGAGAAGATCCTGGGCTCCTGTCAGCTGCACTGTAGTGATGAAGGCCCTCCAAAGTTGAATCTACTCCAACAGCAGGACTCTTCTCCTTACTCCATGCAGCCTCAAAAACTGTTCCAGAGGGTCTTTCAAGCCTCTGGTGCAGAATTTGAGGGCATGGAAAGGCTGAAGTGGAAGGGAGAAGAGAAGAAGGTTCCATTATACAAATGGAAGTCTGCTATACTGGAGGAACAGTAGCTTTGGATACAAACCATTGCTTCTCATGGCTGGCAAAGAGTTGCTTCCTGTTTCGTGCATGCCATAGGCCCATCAATGCAAGCCTAGAAAACAGATACCGAAACCTTTAGTTTCCTGCCACCTTTCCGTGCGTGTGCCTGCTGACAAAAGTTACATTTTTAGAAGCAACCATTTGTCCTTCAGTTTCCCAAACTCCCTAAAATGGAACTGTCTCCAGGAATAAATCATACCTTACTCCTCAGCTATTCCTTTCCTCTGTTTTACAGGATAATTGAGTGCTTTAAATATTTATGGCCCTCATTTTTAGACAGTAGGCACCCAGCTGTGTATGAAAAATGCAGATGAAACTGGAAAGTGCCTAAATGTGAAAAAAAGACTGAGATCATTATTTGGGCACTCAAAATTAATATGTAGGCTTTATCGGCAAGAAGATACAATATAAATTGCCTGAGATGAAGAGAGGACAGCCTGGAAATTTCATTCCCATGCTCCCACCTTTATAGCAGAGGCAGCCAATGACAGCACACATTGACTTGAGAACATCCATATTATTTAATGGACCACTTGCCATCAGAAGCCTACATTTGTTGAATCTAATAACATGTTTTCTGTTACACACACACATGCCCTAAACATTAATGGATATGAAGCCTTTGCAGACCCTCCAAGTGTCCCTATTTTCCAGGAACCGAATTGCAGACACCCTCCTGGTTTCTGATTTGATCCCGCAATGTCCCGGTTTTCATTTTTCCTTCCCTCCATGTCTCAGAAAACAATTAAAAGTGGTGTATGGGTGTGGGTGTAAAAACAGAGTCCTGTTTATACTGAAAATAAGATTCCTTCATTCTGCCAAATGAAGGAAATGGCATACGAAGGCCTTCCTATAATGTTGAAGGAAAATGTCACCAGACCACTTTATATTCTTTAATTGCAAGGCTTCAGCTACCATTTCTTAGGAAACACGTGGAGTGGTTATTCCTTGATTGTAAATAGAGCTTTACACTGTCTACTAAGAAGTAAGTCCCACTGTATTCAATGGAGCTTACTCCCAGGTAACCGGGTAAAGACTGGGCAGACTTACACTGCCATCCTATACTCTGAGGTCAATAGGATTTACTCTCTGGTATGTTCCTGATTATTTCCACAGTTTCCATGATGGTGATAATGGTGATGATGACGACGACATCCCGCCTTTTCCCCTAACAGGGTCTCAAGGCTGCTTACAGCTAAATTTTTATTTAATTCCCTTTATCTGTCGAAGGTGTTGTACGTGATCCCTTCCCTCACATACGTTCCCTTTACAACAATCCGATGAGGTAGGTTAGGCTGAGAGGTTGCAATGGTGACTGATGTAGATGTGCATATGACGTCTATGTGTGCAGCGAGATCAAACTCAGGAGAAGCTTCCTGGTGTAGAAAAGAACATCCCTATTTTCATCGGAGAAATGTCGGAGGGTATGCTTTACTGAAGGATCTTACATGGGCAGTAGTATTCCATGGCAGATGGTACATAACTGGTGCTATCATTTATGACTGCTGGAAATGCATCTGGCATCAAAACATAAATACCAATGTATTATACATTCAGGGAACCTTTACAGCAATGGTAACCAAAGTGGTGCCCCCCCCCAAGATGGTGTTGGACTACAATTCCCATAATCCCTGACCAATGGCCATCCTTTTTAAAAAATAAATTTTATTTTTCTTTATTTTTTTTGACAAAGTAATAATCATGAATAAATAAGAATCAAAATATGCACCACACCACCGAGACCACTCCATTGTAACTATCCAACCTCCCAAAATTTCAACACCTCTTGTGATGGTTTGACCTCTTTCCATTTTAACAGTACAGATTCTACAAACACCTTCCATAACTCCTCAAAATCATTTATCCTGCGTATTCACCGTCTTACCTTAATGGCATATGTTAATTTATCATCAGTAGCTATATCCCACACATCTTTATACCATTCTTCCATTTTATATTCTGCTTGCCCCTTCCACCTCCTAGCTATAATAATTCGTACAGCTGTAAATACATTTGTGAGCAAGTCCTTCATAGCCTGCGAACCTTCCACCCCATCGTAAATTGATAATAACACTACCTCTGGACTTTTCATCAGCTTTAACCCAGTGATTTCTGTTATCTCCTTAAACACCCTTTGCCAGAAAAATTGTACATATTTACTCCCCCCCCCCCACATGTGAACATAATTTCCTGGCATCCCCTCCAGCATAACACCAAATATCCCTTGTTTATTTAATTTAATCTGACTGGTGTTAAATACCACCTCCAAATTAATTTATAATAATTTTCTTTTATTCTTATAGACGACATTTTCAACGTACATTTCTCCCATATTTCTGTCGGCATCCGAGGGTCGAAAGGCTAGCTGGCTAGCCCCCAGCTGGATCGTCTCCTCAGCCATGCCGCTGCGAAGATCCATCAACCTCTGGCTCTGACATAAATCAGTGACTCAAGCCTCTCAGACTTGAGCACACTATACTCAGCAATGTGAACTTCACAACGGAAGAGGCTGAGGTTTGTGGATACATACTAAGAACTACGGATTTACTAAACATAAATCAAGACAAAGAAACATGTCGTCTCTCCTTGCCGTCTTCTTGGAAAGAGAATCAAAACAAAAGCAATACAGCAGAAGCTCCTCTTACGCCAGCAAACTGTGCTGGAATGTAAACAGACATGTGACACGTAACAATCCCATGTCTGCAACTAAAGGTGGAATGGAAACTCCCAACAATCCCCCCCCCCCAGCTTTGACTATCTATCTGTCCTACCAATGGCCATCCTGGCTGGGGCTGATGGTAGATGGAGTCCAAAAAGATCTGGAGGGGACTACATTGGCTGCTGCTGCTGTATTCGTACACCAGGCCCCATGGGAACTGCTGTGACCCCCCCCCCCCAATGCTGGTATGTATGGTTCGCACCTGATAGTCACCCTATGGGAATCAGCTGTGTTTTTGTGTGTGTTTAGAGAAACTGGTGCTACTGACAAGCAATACAAGGGCATCATTTCAATTTTACTGCATGCAGTACGCTTAAAGAAAAATGTTATGAAAATGATGTATAGGTGGTATTTAACACCAGTTAAATTGCCCAAAATGTGTAGAACAAAAAATGAATGTTGGAAGTGTAAGGATAAGGAAGGTATCTTTTACCATATGTAGTGGACATGTAAAGAGGTAAAAGCTTTCTGGGAAATGATATATATAATGAGTTAAAGAAAATGTTTCAAAACACTTTTGTTAAAAAAACAGAAGCTTTTTTACTGGGTATAGTGGGTAGAGAGATACTGAGACAAGATAAAAAAATGGTTCCTATATGCAACAACTGCGGCAAGAATTTTGTTAGTCCAAAGATGGAAACAACATGAGCTACCAACAAAAGAAGAGTAGCAGGTGAAGTTTATGGACTTTGCAGAGCTTGCGAAACTGACAGGAAGAATCCGGAACCAGTGAGATCAAGCATTCCAAAAGGACTGGAACAAAATTTTATTATATCTGAAAGACAACTGCAAGCAATTAACATCATTAGCAGGGTTATTTGAAGATTGGTAAGTTGAAATTGCTACCTATTCAGGTTGAACAATGTAAAATTTTAGGTAATGATATAACAAGGATAGGAAACGAAGTGAAGTGTTAAGATGTAAAGTCTAATTTTGTAAACCATCAGGCAGGAGGGAATGAAGTCATTAGGCTCAGTTGAGCCAAAGAGATAATATAAGAGGGTATGATGTTACATAATGTGATTATATGTAAAACCAGTAAAACTTATTTACAAGTGCATCACTTGTTTCAACTTTAAGGTGAGAGGCTCAAATGGATTGGTTAAGACATAAATCACAAGTGGGTGAACACCATCCTTTTGTCTGAAGTACGTGGACAAGCTCTAGAGATGGAGTGACTTTCTCACTCTTTTGAAGCCAAGGAAGAGACGTTCTTGTGATCTGAAACGAATTAAATACATGATAATGAATAACCATGAAACACTGATGCACTGATGTCCCAAGGCTACATCAACACAAAATTATGTATTACATCTGTTTATATAGGAGCACTCATATCGTCAATAATACCTTGTGTAACTATTACAGTATTCACCCCAGATGCATACAGTACAATCTGCCGTTGATTTTATGGTTCAATAGCCAGTTTTATGGCTTGCATTTAATGTTTTCTTAACACAGGTTGTTTTGTTTTGGGGTACTTAAAGAGGTCTTCAAGAATGACTTCACCTAGGTCAAAGTATATTGTTTATTGATATATTTCATTATGTTCTGGATAAAGGAAGTGAGAATTTTTACATTGCAGAGTTAAATGTCATGTTTGGGAAATTTATAAAGCTGGAAAAAGAAAAATACAAGTCTTCCAATATGAATAGGAGAGGGAAAACTGAAGAATGTTGCATGTTTTCAGATAGTAGAAACCCCAGTTATTCATATATCCAATCTGAATCTAACGTCTCCGTTCACCATTATTTCTTAGTGCAACATCCATGTAAGTATGTGGAAATGCTTCAGTCTGCCCAGGTTCTGAATATCTGTTTTACATGGGCCTCGGATAATTTGATTTAAAACATTGCTCTACATAAGGGAAGGGCAATAAAATCAGGGATGTGAATTGTAAATATGAAGGTGAGCAGATGATATCAATCTTAGAAGAACCAATGAGAAAAAAAGGATCCTGAGGTACTTTTGTCTTTATTGGCAAGAGGGAACGCTCCACATTTCATGACTGAGGTATCCTACATGCAGTTCATGCTCGAAGCAGAAATTCTGTCAACGAAAACTGTGACTTATTGAGTCACCTAGCAATACATTTCTTTAAATGCACTTATATTGTCTACAGAAATAGATCTAAAACTGTAAATTTCCCCACCAACCCATGAGAGTTTAAGGAGCGAATTCATGTTTCCACCGTGCTTGTGTCAATTAAAATTTATTCTCCCTTTCGATTTCCGCCAGGCATATTAGAGCTATGGCATCAGGCTGCACAAATCCTTACCTGGGCAGTGGCAATCTTTGGATGCTGGAGGACTGCAACTCTGAACCTCTCTTCCACCAGGCACACACCATAAGCAGTGCTAGATGCACACCTGAGACCTGTGTGCACAAAAGCTTAATAAAACACACCTCTCTTTTCTGAGTAGGAAAAATTATACAAATTGAGCAATGACATACATAGCTGCCTGTGTACAGCAACTGCATCACACATTACATCATTTTTGTTTGTAGGGGTTTTCCGATTGAAGTGCAGAGTGTTTGAGGACCAGGGCATTCACAGGGAAACCAAAATGCTTGCTTCGTAAGCTATTGTACTACCAACCTTACTGTATGCTTATGAAACATGGACCACTTCTAAACGCCATCTCCAACTCCTTGAAAGATTCCATCAACGGTGTCTTGGAAAATTTTACACATCACTTGGGAAGACAGGAGAACTAATGCCAGTGTACTGGAAGAAGCAAAGATCACGAGTGCTGAAGCAATGATTCTTCAACATCAACTTCGTTGGACTGGTCATGTTGTGCGGATGCCTGATTATCGTCTTCCAAAGCAACTACTCCATTCTGAATTTAAGAATGGAAAGTGTAATGCTGGTGGTCAACTAAAGAGGTTTAAAGAGTGTCTCAAGGCAATTTTTAAAAAATGTAGTATAAATACCAACAAGTGGGAAACACTGGCCTGCGAGCACACCAATTGGAGAACAGCCTTTACCAAAGGTGTCATGGACTTTGAAGACACTCAAACTCAGGACGCAAGGGGGAAATGTGCTAAGAGGAAGGCACGCTTGGCAAATCCACACCGTGATCAACTCCTGCTCAGAAACCAATGTCCCCACTGTGGAAGGACGTGTGGATCCAGAACTGGCCTCCACATTCACTTACGATCTCATTGTTAAAACCATGTTTATGGAAGACAATCTTACTCAGTTGCAAGTGATCGGCAAAGAAGAAGAAGAAGAAGAAGAAGAAGAAGAAGAAGAAGAAGAAGA